>BSBK01010727.1:0-319737 GCA_027943335.1 Chamaecyparis obtusa | reverse complement strand
TATCGAAGGTGGACTAAGCATGATTGGGAAACAATATTTCAAGGCTCATATCTTAGACCCTATGAGAGGTATGAATGAACTATAAGATTCTATAAGACTATGTTTCTAGGGCCTATAATAACCTCTCTTAGTTTTGGGAGATTCAACTTTTTTTGAATTTGGCATGCTAATCTTGATCAACGCCAAAACTTGCAATGAGGATCAGTTGAAAGTTGCACCACTCAATTTATTCCAAATCATTTGTCTTGACACAAAATGGTCTACACCATTAGCTCTGGTTGGGTGGTTAAACACTACTGACAACATAGTTTTGTCCATGGAGTCACCAGAACATTCATGAACATGCTAGACCAAAGTGTCCCCAAGGTGCACTAAGAATGATTGGGCAGGGATCTTTCAAGGCTCATACCTTAGAACCTTTGAGAGGTATCAAAAAACCATGAGATGATACCAAAATGTGTTTCTTAGGCCTACAATAACCTCTCTCCATTATCAGAGATTCAATTTTTTTGAATTTGGCATCCCAATCTCGCTTGACGCCAAAACTTGCAGTGAGGGTCAATTGAAAGTTGCACCACTGGGCTTCTTCCAAACTCTTTGTCCTACACTGAATGGTATACTCCATTACCTATACTTGGGTGGGTAAACACTAGTGACAACCACATTTTGACCACAGACTCACTAGAACATTCATGACCATGTCAGACCAAAGTATCCCCAAAGTGCACTAAGCATGATTAGGCAATGATCTTTCGTGGCTTTTATCTAAGACCTCGTGAGAGGTATCAACGAACCATGATATGATAAAAGACCATGTTTTTTAGGTCTACAATAACCTCTCTCCATTCTGGGATATTCAATTTTTTTTTAATTTTGCATGCCAATCTTGCTTGACACCAAAACTTGTAGTGAGCATTAGTTGAAAGTTGCACCACTAGGTTTCTTCCAAATAGTTCATCCTGGCACCGAATGATCTATGCCATTAGCTCTAGTTGGGAGGGTAAATTCTAGTGATAACCTTGTTTTGAACATGGATTCACTAGAATGTTCACTACAATGCCATACCAAAGTGTCCCCAAGGTGCACTAATCATGATTGGGAAATGATCTTTCGAGGCTCATATCTCAAACATTGTGAGAGCTATTAGAAAACTGTGAAATGATACATGACCATTTTTTTGAGGCCTACAATAACCTCTCTCCATTATGGGAGATTCTAATTTTTTTAAATTTGGCATGCCAATCTTGTTTGATGCTAAAACTTGCAGTGAGGGTTAGTTGAAAGTTACACCATTGGATTTATTCCAAACTGTTCATCCTAGCACCAAATGGTCTACACCATTAGCTCTCTTTGGGTGAAAAAAAAATAGTGACAACCTCATTTTGAACACAAAGTTTTTAGAACATTTGTGACCATGTCAGACCAAAGTGTCCACAAAGCGCATGAAGCACCATTAGGTATGTCGGCGAGTGTTTTTGTGTGTCAAGAGGTAAAGTGGGACCATTCCTAGGGTAAAACTAACCAACCACACATGATGGAAGAAATGGTTTGAGCCCATAATGAACATATGTTGTTTCTCCAAGGGAGATGGGGACATGACCATAAAGGGTCATTGGAAAATTTAAAGAGACCAAGGATGGTAATTTAAATATATTTTAAACATAATTGTAATGTTTTGATGATCATTATGTAACACTGATAAAGACCTTGAAGGTCAACATTGATTGTAATGTGGCCAATAGAGCCATTAAAATGGTGTAAATGCACTAAATGTGCTAAAATAGTGTAATAGTTCCTTATTGGCAAAATAAGCCTTAAGGATCGGTTTGTGACTATTGTAAACGATTTTAGAGTTAGTTGCTATCGGTTTTAGAGTGTTTAGGGATCTATTAGAGGATATCCACCTGAGTATGGTTTAGTATATAGAGTGGTGTGATAAAGAACCAATTTAAATGGTTCTAAATCAATAAACAAATTTATATTCTTGTAAATGGTTTCACTGGCCCATGGGTACAGTCATTGAAAAAAGGCATTTGAATGCATTATGGTATGTGTCTGTGATTGGAAATGGAGAAAATTGATTGTCTATTATCTTTTTATCACTTCCATGTATGTATTGAATCATTTCATTGGCATTTGATGACAACTAATTAATCAGGGTCTTGTAAAATAGTGTTTGGTTGCAGGGATATGTAGGATATATGGTGGTGGAGAAACCACAAATGGTGATAAATGTTGATTGAAGGTGCATGAAGCACCATCAGTCATTTTTGTGAGCATATAATCCAAAGGATGAGTATATTTTATGATGGATATATACTATTGGGGTCCATAGGGATTTGTTAGATCTATTGGGAGGATTTAGAGAGATTTGCAAGAGTCTTTTTAAACAAGCTTTGGCCTAGAGACCCTAGAAAGGAGGGTTTGGTACCTAGAATGACAGGTCATTATTTTCTCAATAACATTTGGACAAAATCTTGATGTAGAATCATCATTCCAATAACTTTGTTACTGATTCACATAGAATGATGTGTTTTTGACATGTATAATAGAGTTCTAACATGATACATTGCAAAAGAGTTGATTTGACAAGGTGATCACCAGATTTGTTTAGTGAACTTTGAAGGATTTTCTTGGTTGAGAGAATCAGATACACATGAATATAATGTATCAAATAAAGCATGAATTTAATTTAATGATGAATTACACATGTGAGCACACATAGAACATAAACCATACACAAATTTTCTTAAGTCATGAAGCATACATGTAGCACATAGATTATAAAGCATGCACATGGATTCACTTAAGTCATGCACGTAGCCCATACACATGAATTTAGGTTATGAAGAATATAATTAAATATACATGAATATACTTAAGGCATAAATCCTACACATGATTACATATACACAAGCATATTTACATACTAACAATGAACAAATGAACACACAATTAACAATTTGGATCGAATATCAAGTTTCATATATATCAAAATGAATAAGAATTATGTACATATTTACAAAATCAACATATCTAGATATAATGTGGCATACACAATTTTGAAATGTGTCATATGGCATCTCAAAATAAGAAGTTCAACTACAACTATTTCTAGGACATCCTATTCTACCGATGGATCATCAAAATATAGCCTCTTTTAAGTACTCTTTGGCTCTGATGGATCTTGCATTAAAATAAAAAAGTGAAGCCCCAAGTTAGATTACTTAATCTATATAGTTTCTACAAATAAAAATTAAAAATCATATTCAACAATAATACATTAAAAATAAATAAAAAAATTGAACTATCATGTACCTTGCCTCTTTGTCTCCTCATGCAGACATAAGACCTAATATATGTCCTTTGTAGCAAAGGGACAATGCCACCAATGTCAACTCCAACCTGTATATGTTTGTGAACATGAGATTGATCTACAAGTTATACTATTTAATGTTAAATCCTTGGTAGGAAATATATGTTTACAAAATAAATGAATTAACATTAAAAATTACCTGGGTTGAACTTTCTTCAGGAAATGTCAGTTGAGTCATTAGTGATACCAACCCTTGGCATTGTACCTCCCTCAAACTAAGGGTGATCTAAAAAATTCAATTAGATACTTCATACAATCATGACTTGATCATATTATATATACTTGATAGTAAAATACAAACAAAATAACTTTTGAAATATACTTACCATGGGGCTATCACCGCGAATTGAGATGTCTGTGACTATATCATGGAAAAAGGGTCTCATGACATCATCAGACACCACCCTCTATCAAATAAACCATGTAAATTAAAAATGAGTACACACAACTGACATGTATAAATGTATGCATAAATAATGTAAAATACTTAATTACCTTCCCCTTGTCAATGCTAGACACCTAAACCCCCTCAAATTTCCCCCCACTAGCAATTGGTGACACCTGCATCTGTATGTAATAAGATGAAAATAAAAATTAGAAAACATATGTATATACTATAATAATAAAAGGAAACCAATGAGTACATTAAAACATATGTACCATGGATCAAGTGTCAAGGCCAAATGAAATATCTGAAAGTGTGGGCCCCTCCACCTATGCCATCTCTTCATATGTCATCAACTAAACATAAATAGAACACAAGAAAACATAAGTGTGCAATCATTATAAGAAAATTATACTATAAATATGAATGTTTCAAATTAAATACAATGCAACAAGTGAACTTTTTACTCTTTCCATAACAGTAGGAGTCCATGGCTCTATATGCCTTTGATTCACATCTTCATGAGGTGCTTCGGTGCTTGTAGTGTGTTGTGTAGTATCATCCACCTTGAAGACATAGTTATATGCATCACTATCATTCAAGAGACCCAAGCATAGATTCTTTCACATAATGCAAGTGTGGGGAACATAAACATGTGAGAAAGTGGAGGATGTGTAAGGGCCAAAAGCATCAGCATGAGGAGGAAACAATTCCACACTCTACCTAACCAATAGATCACTCAAGGTGTGAATGGATCAAATAGTCTATGAGGTGGCATTAGCAATAATATCATGATGTTTCACTGTAGGAGGTGGTTAAATCTTAGGAGGGGGGACATATGTGTGGTATTTCACCCGGTTTACCTATGGCTTGTCCTGAGGAGCACCTAAGCCTATACCCTGGTTTGGTCTCATGCTCTAATAATTTACCTTGTGACTGAGCACAAATTCAGCATATTTTTTTTTTATGAAATAGAATGGGACATCCAAGTTTTTGTGGGGTGGTCAATCAAAAACCATCCACCAATGTTACCAAAAGTTGTCAAGTATTGCATCATTTGTGCACCATTTAATTAACAACTTGGGTTTTTTAGGGTCCACTTTTAAACATTTTTTGGGATCCACAAAAAGGTTACATATGTCATGTTTTGTTATATTTAGGTTCATAACTTGATCATAGTCAATCCTATCATCAAACTGGGCATGCATGGAATCACACCAAAAAGTGCAACATTATGTTTCTCTGTAAGTTTCTCCATGTTTTCAATAATGGAGTTCAACATGGAAAACATGGGGTGCAATGTGGGGATATTGGCATATGTGATTTGATATCCTCTAAGCTTATTTAGATTGTCTCCTATGAGATCCTCTAAACATTGAGGGTTTGAGACTAGTCGGTCTTCTGAAGGCGGGGGATTGTTTGGAGGTGGTTCTGGATTATTTGCGGGATCATTGGGAGGGTTTTCTGATTGGTTTGAGTCTATGTCTGATTATAATTGAAACCAAAATAAAAATTATAATAATTTTTTTTAAAAACCATAGAATATCATTTCAACCCTAGTTTTTTATAAAAAAAGTACAAATTTCAATTAAAAAATAAACAAAATAAAAAAAACCTTAGAAATTTAACTTGCCTTTTGATCTTGAGAAAATCGGATATTAGATTATTTATGATATACCGAACCTTTGGGAAGTGTTTAACATTTTCACAATGAAAATGTTGAACGTGGTCGTGGGCTACAAATACAATTTACTGGTGAAAATCATATATCCAATATTATTGGATATTCAATTGGGCTTGTGCTTTGGCTTTTGGCTTGGCCAGACGTATTGACACCGAAGCCTACTAAAAAGTCAGCAAACTTTTTAGTGTGCTTTTATACGAGTGAAAAGTTCATTTTTTCACATCGACACTTTTTGGCATACCATGATCCTGTACATACCCATAATATTTATATGAAAATTATATTTATTATTATATATTTTATTTTATTTTATTTTTAAATAAATTTTGATTATATTTTTAATTTTTAAAATAATTAAAAATTAAACAAAGTAAAAAAGTTAATAAATATAATATAATTATTATATACTCTATGTTTTATAAATTATTCAAGTCAATTGGTTTTAATTGCCTCTTTTTGACCAGTGATGTTCCACTACACGTCCTCTTGCCACAAATAAGGACAACAACAATATGACTTAACCAACACATTAAGTGGTGAACCCCATATTATTGAAATCAATTTTTTTGAGAAAAATATAATATTAAATTATTTTTAGTTTAGTCATCAAATAAAATCTTAGAATTATTGGGCGAAAGCACAATAAGTTGTCACCCTTTTACAAAGAAAAATGCTAACAAAATCAAAGTTGTTCAACTTCAATAGTATAAAAATGACATTTATGTTTAGAATTTGAAGACGATGTAAACTAAATAAATATGATAAAATGGATTAATTTTATGATTAATATTTTTAACATTTTTTTTGAATAAGAGTTTATATATTTTTTAAAGTTTTAAAGATAATTTTTCAGTTACTAAAAAATGCTGAAAATTAGGGGTCTAATTCCCACCAAAAAATTATATGTAAATAAACATTTTTCCCCCAATTTCAAAATATGTGATAAATGACATATATAGCTAGTGCATGAAGAAATAAAAATTGTTTTGTGACTTATATTTTCTCTTTTATAACCATTCAAATTTCAACTCACTGAAATCAATAATTTTCATCTCGCAACATATTTTTCATAACAAATCTATCCCAATCAAATACACACACACACACACACACATATACACACACACAGATATATATATATATATATATATATATATATATATATATATATATATATATATATATATATATATATATATATATATATATATATATATATATATATATATGTATGTATGTATGTATGTATGTATGTATGTATGTATGTATGTATGTATGTATATGTATATATATATATATATGTATATATGTGTATATATATATATATATATATACATATGTGTATATATATATATATATGTGTGTATGTATACATATGTATATATACATGTGTATATATATACATATGTGTATATATATATATGTATGTATATATGTGTGTGTATATATATACACATATATATACATGTGTGTGTGTGTGTGTGTGTATTCTTGAAGAGGACTCTCTGTTCTAGTGCACCATATGTTTTTCAAATTTATTTAATATGATTTACTATTGTGGGTCCTTCACGTAGGAGAATATTAGAAAGTATTGAATGCAACATTTTTCTTTTGAATAAAGTAAATTTCTTGACATATCTAGTTTATAAATTCTGTAGGTAAATTTAAATAAAAAATTATCAGATTAGATTTTAAATGGGTAAGGGTGATCTTTCACCAACCACACATGTTGTTGAAGAGACTCTAAGGATTACCTAAAAAATATCCTCAATAGGGGAGAAATATTTTGGAAACAAAAATTCAAAATCCAGTGGCTTAAAGAAGGGGACAAAAATTTAGCTTTTTATCCATCATTTAGCTTGTACCCATAAGAAATGAAATAATGTCCTTTGCCTCAGGGATGAACATAATGTGGACATTAAAAAGGACATGTAAATGGTTTTTTCTGGCCTCTATTTTATTTTGCAAAGACTTCAGGGATGATGGTTGTACTCCAAATGGTGTTCTTAAAACTTGGATGTTGGATTGCCTTCCTAAAACTATCTCTTTGATTGATAATTAGCTTCACATGGCCCCAGTCTTGGAGGAGAAAGTGTGGATAAATAATTTTTCTATGGGGTCCTTTAAGGACCCAAGTTTTGATGGCTTCCCCCTTCTTTCTTACATATTTTTGAGATATTGTTGGCCCTAATGTTATTGCATCCACATGAGATTTCTTTAGAATAGGAAGACTTTAAAAAAAATTAAATTTCTTATTCATTTCCCTAATCCCCAAAACATAGGAACCATTCTCTCTCAATCATTCTTGGACAATAAGCCTATGTAATACTGTCTATAAAATATTTTCTAAAGTCATCATCAATAGAATCAAACATTTTCCTAATAATCCTATCAACTATAACCAGAATGGATTTGTCTCTATGAGACAAATGTTAGGATTGGGTAATACTAGGAGGGGGGTGAATCAGTATTACTGCACTTTAGTATAAAATTCAACCAATTATAAATGAACCACAATAATTCTGAAATAAAAAGAACATATAAGCACAACACATAACTCATGACACCATGATTTGTTCTCAAGAAAACCCTAGCCAAGGAAAAACCCTAGTGGGGATGGTACCCACAACTATGTACTAAAATATTCTATCCTTGTTAGGAGATCGAGCCCTGTTAGGAGCTAATTATTATGTAGTACATTTCCTTGTTAGAGGAATATAAATCCGTATTAGGGGTATACAAAAAACCTTGTTAAAGGTGGTGAGAAAACTGCTCTTACAATTACAAATTTTCTTAAAGAGTTCTCCAAAATGTGAACAATACAAGCACTTCCTTGCTTAGATAGTTCCAATTATAGCTCTATCAAATATTGATCTCACATATTATATATTATCTCTGATTCACAGCCTTTCTTAATTATCATACATCATACATATCTTTGCTTCCACAAAATCATTCTATACTTATACAAAATCTGCCATGCAGTTGGCTTCACAAATACCATATAAAACATAATAATTAATTATGTAAATGATAAGTATGGATTAAGGGATCTTATATTATGCAAGTGTTGGAAATATACTCCATTCATTTGACTTAGCATGCTACTATATCGATTAACCTTGCCTTAATCTTCGCAACTACTCATATGCCTTGTTATACCGATTCTCTATCTTCGCATACCTTCAGATCACTGAATCTCATTGATATGATCTCCAAAACTCACACACTCTTCACTAAAGCATATAGATATCCCAAAATACCTTCTAATAACTTCACAAGACATAATAGCTCATACATTTCCATCACTAACCAAAATTGTAACATTGTACCCTATTATCCTGATTCTAGACATAGTCATTTTTTTTATTGTGACTCCAGTAGAAAAACTGTTTGCATGCGATCGCTCCATCATAAGTGTTTCCATGAATGAAAACCCTCAAGTGATCCCTAGTGCCCCAAAACACCACTGGCCAACAATCTCTCCATCATAAGCACTACCTTTAACTAAGTACATAGAACTTTTCTTTTCTTTTCTCTTTTCTTCTTTAGTATACTCTCTTTTTTTGGTTTTTTTCTATTTTTTCTCTTTTTTCTTCCTCTCCCTTTGACATCAATTGAAAATGTCCATTCAAACTTTCAAAACATAAGAAAAAAAAGGACTTAGTGCTTACTCACCAACTTTAAGATATCTTCGAAAGAGTTTTCCAAGGTCTTTACTTCCTCAACCCATTATTTGATCAATATCTCGATGACATGGGTCAATCTATTAAGTGCATAAGATGTTGTTTCTACTACCTTAAGCTCAGTAGGTGTAGAAATAGTCATTGAACCTTCAAAATTATCCATATCTAATAGATGAGTCTCAAGCATTGAAAGGTTTGGGGCTATAAGGATTTTTTATCAAGCCAAATCTATCTACAACTCTCCCTTTCTCCATTTCAAAAATACTGATTTTGTCCAATACTATGGATGCCTCTTTATCCATTTCACCCACAGTTAGTGAAGATGTTTCACAAATATCCATTAGATTGTCTAGAGTAGCCCTATCCTTGGCTATAATATCATCAATATTCTTTACATGCCTGTAAGGACATATGCAGTAGCTATAAATCCATCTTCCTTGTGCTATGCAATTCTTGGCCTTAAGAGTAGTAGCCTTGAGAATGTCTAAGTCCCATGAGATGGACTGCTAGACTTCTCCCGAATTCTTCTCCAAAAATAATTCTCTTCCTTATCTTCTACACTCTTTAGCAATGAGTCAAAGTGACTATCAAAACTATCTAGTACCATACCTAAATTCTCATCTTCATCCTTTTCTTGAAAGATAATATGTGTAGGAAGTAGTTTATTTACTGTCTCTACTACCCTAGCCCATTACATTTTGTATCATCTTAAAATGGAAGCACTTCCATGTTAAGAATGTTTATCCCTCCTTAGGAGGTTTTTTGGGCCATCATCATGTTGTCCTCTATTTTCTTCCCCTTCCCATCTTCTGTGCTTGTTTAGGGCTCTGTTTGGGCCTCCCCAAGCATTATTTTCCTCACCTAACACATTTTCCAAGGGTCCTAAACCCTTGGATCAAGGTCGACCTCAACCTTGACCTAGGTCAAAGTTGACCTCGACCTCGACCTAGGTCCCCCTTTTCATTAGAAAGTTTTTTGGATGCGGGGGGGAAACCCAAAAGTTTATTTTCCTTCTTCTAGGTCAGTTGTTTTGGTCTCTGAAATGCTAAACTCTTAAATTGCATTTAATATAGGTCCATTTCTAGGGGTATAGGCCCAATGTGAATTTATTTATTATATGTGGCACCTCTATGTAGTACCTCACCCCTAGTCTAATTTTATTGTAGTAATTAATCTAAGATGATATATTATATGTTAGGAATTTGTTGATGCTTATGATTATACTTACCCCATACCGCATATGTATCGTGTTCATGTATGCTTTTATATTTATTCTTGATGTGCTTGATGTGGTTGAGGGATGGAGACATAGTTACTTGCTTGTGAGATCCACATGTTCGGCTGATCCCTGCCATTGTCTGTTATATCTATATATATGTACATGCTCATCTCTTACGCAGGTTCACAGGTACTAGGCATCGACTTCCTTGAATTGTCAGGATGAGCGTGCCCTATTGCTAATCGAGCAATGGTAAAAGAGGGGAGATAATATCAGTTCCAAATCCTAAACCTAAGCCAATTATTGTCCTAAAGTAAGGGACAAGATTATGTGTTTCCACCCTCCTAAACTCATCCAATTGGCGTTCTTAGGTCCTGAGTTTGAATGTGGGTTCTTAGGTCTTTTTGATTCGTTAGTTTGTGGCGTTTGATGTGATTTCTATTTTTAGTTGTGGCATGGTATTTAAATGGTTATTAAATAAATGTTTTTATTTTAATTTAATTATTATTTTATTAAATAGATGATGCATTAATTAATTGAGAATTAATTTTATGCTAATTTGAGTGTGGTTGAAATATTTAATTAATGTGAATTAATTAAATATCCTCACTTTTGAAATATTTAAATCATGAAATTTAACCTTTGTTTAATTAAATTATATTTATTAAATTGAAGGTTATTTTGGCATGTGTTATTTATGTTAACTAAATGTTTAAATTATTAATTAATTAAATGCATTTGTGCACATTCATAATTGCATGGAATTGAATTAGTAATTCAAGTTGAGTTTGGTTAAGTGTTTTTTAACAAAGGTCAAAGTGAAGAGGAGACTCCAGTTCAACTAAGACTAAACTATGAACTGAAGTTCGTCTTCATGTAAAGCCCTTTTGATGTTGAGTTTATATTTTTTTCATGTGAAAGGGGAATTCCTTTATATATTAGGGGTTTTGGCCATTCCTGGGGTACACAAGTTTTTGGAGGAGAAAATTTGGAGACAGAATTGTGACAGATTTGGGAGAGATTTTTGAAAGGCTTGGATTTTGTTTTCTTCATTCTGGTCATCATCAAATCTGTTAAAATTTGATTTGAGGTAGTTTTTGTATCGTTGTGGATTTTCCTTTTTAGATCTCTGTAGAAAAGAAAGGCATGTCTTCATTGTGCCTGTTGGATTTGAATGCATGAAAAGTTTCATATGTTATTGCAATATGATTTAATTAGTTTTGCCAATCTGTTTTACAATTTTTTGGTTTTGAGGAATCTGTAGAAAAAGGTTTTAGAAAGCTCAATTTGCTAAGATTTCGATCTTTGTAAGAAAAGATTAGTGGAGCTAATTGTTTCTTTTATGTTTTGTATATATATATATATATATATATATATATATATATATATATATATATATATATATATATATATATATTTATTTATTTATTTAATTATCAGTTTTTATTTTTATATTAAATTAATATTTGAAGTTTATTTAATATTGCATGGGTTTTTTTTTTATATTAAATAATTGATGAAAATCAAATATTAAACTAAATAGCTATTTAGAAAAGTGCTTTGTTTAAAGAAAATTTTGAAAAGTATTTATGATAAAAAGTATTGGGCTTTTTAAATACCCCCCCACTACTGAATGCAGGCCCTGGTTTAGACTGTCGTGTGGCAGTACCGAAGGTACTATCGCTAGCCATAGGGGATAGGGTGGCATACCAATGGCAAGGGTGTGGGGGCACGTGCACTCCCCACCCTTTGCAATATATGCATTGTTTTGTTTTTATAACATTGTTTTATCAAGACTTAAAATCGGTTATTAATATTTAATAATTATTTAGTTTTGATTATTGCTTTTAATTAGTTTTGTTTAAATATATTTTCTTTATTAATAAATTTATTTTAGTAAATAGTTTAATTAAGTTTTGATTCTATTTATTTATTAAATTGGTTTATATCGGTATTAGTAAATTATTAATTATGTTTAATTTTTTAAAATGAAATCAATTTAGTATATGGGGATTTTAATTTGTTAGTTTTCAATTATGGTAATAGTTGCTTCCAGGACTTTTTGTTTAGAATAATGTTTTACTATGTATGAATCTTAGATGTTTTTTTTTTTAGATAAATTTAATTCTTTTGTGGTATAATTAGGCGAGTATCATATAGAGATTTTGTTATAAAGATTGTATGTTTAATCAACTGGTTGTCTCTTTTAAAGGTTGGTTAATTTTGCATGTATATTCCTTAGCTTGCATGAATTGTCTTTAGGGACCTCAATTTCGTTTAGACATTTGTTTTGGATTGATTTTTAGGGGTTGTAGTCATCTTTTGGGGTTAAAATCTAGAGGCGGGTTTTGGATATTCTTTCTTTCTTGTTTGTTTGCCATGCATGTTATGTTGTGTCAGTAACTTGTTCTATGATGCATCTAGTTTTTCATGTTGAATCTAGTTATGAAGATTGTTGAGTTATGTTAACTCAGAGATTAGGCTTGATTTTGTGAAACCTAGAGTAGGTCATCTAAGTGTATGTCAGGAAGTCGCTTGTGAATTGGTGCCAGAGCCCAAAAGTGGCTACTAGGAGATCCCATTACAAGTAATTTAATAAGTGATAAATAATAAACATTGGGAATCTATAATGAACCTAATAAGATATTTGTGCCTCGCCCATGCCTGAGTTCCCGATTGAGTTTGACTAGGATGGGAGTTGAGATGATGCTTGCCACCTATATGGACCGGAGATGGCATAGGTAGTACCTTGTCTACATGAGAGGTTTCTATAACCACATAGAGTCACTAGGGTGCCGGGATCTGAAGGGACTACCAAGATAACCCTAGGGTTGACTTATGTGATGACACTTCTTGTATGCATCTTAGGTTTCCTATGTATTGTGTTTGCCTCTGGTAGAGTCTGTTATACCATTTTGTACTTTTTGGTATCCTTGAGTTAGAATCTTTCAAGACCTCTTTCTTGGATTGTTGTTGTTTGTTATCCAAGTGGGTTCTAATGTTATCTCCTCAGCACGGTGGGAGTAGATAGTTTAGGTTCACAAGGTCAAATGGTAGTGGTTCTTTTACCATTTGAGATTGTTACGTTCATGCACCGAGGTTGGATGATCCATGTTGTAGTTGTTCTTTCTTGTTCTTCTTTCTTATTGTGATCTTGCATCATTGTATCAGATATTCATAGTTATCATGTTGTATTTCTTTTCAATTATTGTATTCACATACCTTGCGACATGTGCAGTGGATTCTTATTATTATGGTCACCTTATGGTACCATTTGTATTTATGTAATCATGCATATGTTGATTGTATCTATCTTTCAGATTTAACCTTGGGATTCATATCTTTATCTCATATTAATTAATTAACTCTTTCATAATCTACATCAAGGAACCCTTGAGAGTTGTAACATTTGTTTGTTGTTTATTGCTATGCTTTGCTTCTTCTTTGTTAAACTTGATGTTGTTGAATGTTAACTTTAAAATAAATAAAAAATATTCTGCAAACTTAGTCGCATGTTTAGGTTAAGTTCTTTTGGGTTCCCCGGTGAGGCATTACACTCTAGAAGTTTGTTCACTAGATCACTATAAAAGGAAGCCTTCCTCTCTCATTTTCACATCCACTTTTTATGATCAAGACGTCAAGCTCTCAACGAGACATCCATTATTCATTAAGAGTTCTCAAGGAGATATTCACAAGCCATCAAGTTTTCTCTCAAGAAAATCATGTGACAAAGAAATCATCCATTCAAGCATCCAAGTTCTCTATTGAAGATCAAGGATTTAAGCATTCAAGCCTTTGAACGGATTTGGTTCAAGCATTCAAGATTCATCAGTCAAACCCTAGATCTATCCATCTTGATGGTGTGATCTTCCTTCATGATCTTTTGTTCATATTCAAGATCCATTCATTCTCCTTTCAACGTGGATTCCAAGCATACAATCATGGAGGTTTTGGTTTACATTTATGGTTTTGATTTACATTGTTGAGTCCAAGCTTTCATATTAATATACTTGATTACATTTCAAATATAATTTCATATCTATTGAATATCATAGCTTCATTGTTAGATCTACTTCTACTACTGGCTAGCATTCTCTATTTCATTTTTATTATTAAGGTTGATTCCAAACTAGTGTTTGACCAAAGAAAACCCCTCATCCAAACAAAAAAACCCTTTTTCTTGCAGGTGTAGGTGCAGGATAATAAATATCAATGCAAATCTTGATACCCTTTTTGGCGAACTTCTGAGATCCGCAAACAAAATTTCTATTAGAGCTATTTTAGGTCAAGGATGAATTTCAGTCGGGGTCAAGATTATACCCCGAGGTAAGATCTTACCCTGATCCTAAGGTCAAGGTTGACATTTCTAAGAAAATAAAAAGATTTCTGTATTTTGTAGATCTTGCAGTTTCGGATTGGGAATGCGAAAATCAACAGTTTTTGAGACTATTTGATAGGGTTTTGAACAAGTTCCTTTTTAGGAGGTAAGTACCTTTATTTCTTCATTTCAATATTAGTCTTCTATATTTACTTTCCATATCATTAAAATTTCATGTATGTGTAAAATATCAATTTTGGGGTCTCTTTTATGGGCAAACTCCTATTGTTCTAGACCCCATCCATATTTTATATCTTACATTTTGGTGAACCCGTTTACAACAACTCTTTCTTTTTGGTGTTAGATTTTCATTTTGTGTTAGATCTTTCATGCTTATAAAACTATATTTCTTTTATACTTTTTCATTTATATTTCAAGAATACAAAAAAATTGCAAAATCTCTTTAAAAATATAAAAATATTTAGATTTCTATGCTTTTAGTATTACTTTGTATTCAACATGTATGATCTTTGTTTTGAATACTTTGATGAGGCTTTTATCACAAAAGAGGATAGATGCCTTAATGAGGTACATGGAAGTGAGGATGAAAAATGTTTGAATGAGATCTTCATCGATCCTATTCCTATTTTATCTTCCTCTGTAACCTCTTCAATTGATCTTTACCATAGGGTGTGTGCATGGTTACCTTCATGTTCCACTATTTAACATTGATGTACCTAGAATGTTATATCCTAAATATTCTATTCAAGCTATAGAGGCCTTTGAGAAAGTACTTTGTGATAGTGGTATTACTCATCATGTCAAACATTTAGCTCGACAAGCTCAAGAACTAGGATTCACTCCTCCTATCACTATTGTGGAACCTTCCTTTGTTCCTTTACCTAACATTCCTACTTACACTCTTCCTTTGGTGACTACATCTCTTCTTGTGAGTTTTCCACTAGTGTCTTTACCTACCTCACAACCTTCTCACCATAGTGTTCCTTATACCTATTCCAACCCTCTTCCAAACATGGTTCCAAGTGTTTCTCTAGTTGTGTCTTCCATTCTCGTAGCTTCCTACAGTTTCCCTACTGTTCCTAATGTTTCTATGCCTCCTATTTCTTCTAATGATTCCAAAATCATTAGTCTTGCTCAAACTGTGTCCTCTTTACAACAACAACTTGCATCCTTAACTCAATCTAAGTTTAGTATTCCTACATGTGACATGGGTAGTCCTTTATCCCTAGACATTATTCATGCTCATGTTCCCCAACAATCTAACATGCCTCATATCAAGAATTATGATGGTAAGGGAGATCATGTCACTTATGTTAAAATATTTCAAATCCTTTGTAGTGACTATGCTATTATGAGATTGCCTAATACTTTCCTTCCTACTTTCAAAATTTTCATCAAGAATATATATGATGAACCTATCACTCTTTTGGATTATGTGAAGAATTTGGTAGATGATACACAATCTCCTAATCCTACTCCTATCCTTCCTAATCTTGTTCCTAATCTTCCTAATCCTAATCATATCCTTCCTAATCTGATTCCTAATATTCATAATCTGAATTCTCCATCTACTATTCCTAGTTCTTCCCACACTTATGATAAGGTTCAAAATATGGTTCATGATGAAGATGTGAAAAAATTATTTAAATTACCTCGCCCTTATTATCTGATCCATAGTGATATTAAAGGGAAGAGAAAAGAAACTTCCCTTTTGAGATTTCTTCATAATTTTACCGCTCATTTTGATATCATATAGATCTTTTCTCCTTCTATCTCTAGACTAGGGGGCAAGAGGTGTATTTCTCCCAGTCTTCTAGAATCTATTATATTTTTTTATTTGAGATTAGTTGGCTATTATTTCTCTCATTTATCTTGATGGTTTTGTATTATGACAACTTTTTCTTCTAAGCATCCATCACTCTCTTCTAGTATTCAAGATATCTTTTCCAAAAATATTTTTTTTGTAAAGGTATCCCTTGATTTCATCCGTAGGAGGAAAGGTTTTTCCTTCCTTCTCTTTGTCTAGGGATATTCTTTCCTTAGCTTAGTGGCATTCTTTTATCTTGCTACATTATTTCATTATACTGACTGAGGTTTTGGCTATGGATATCCTTTTATGCAAGAGGTTTTTGTCCTAGGTCATCACCTCTTCTTTATTTTGCAAATTATGTTCTGTATGAACTCTTACCCTTTCTTTGGTGTTAGATTTGTTTCCCTCATTCCAAAGATTCCTCTTCCTCTTGACTGTAGGGGGCTAGATGATTGAATCCCTATTTCCTTTTGAAATATGATATTTTATCTAAAAGCACTGCTCTATGGTGGGGGTCCTGTTGATAGGATCTCATTATTTGAGGATACTTTTTCCATAAGTGACACATCATTTTCAAGATTATCTATACTCTTGGATGTAGGGGTCAATACCCTTCGCTAGGAATATAGTATACATTGTTGCTAAACATGATATATCATTACGTTGTGAAGTAGGTATCCTCCTTCTCTTCCTTATCATGTCTAGTAGACAACCAAAATAAGGAGTGGGGAATATATAGGGTCTCCCTTGTACTATAGTTTTTCATTTATATGCTAAATCCTCTAAAGGTAATGCACATAGGTTGCTAAATCCTAAAGAGACACACATTTTTAAAATTTCAATATGCTAAATCCTCTAAGGTAAACATAAGTTGCTAAATCCTGAAGAGACACACATTTTTTAATTTTAAATATGATAAATCTTCTGAAGGTAACACACATAAGTTGCTAAATCCTGAGGGGACACACATTTTATATTCATGGTGATATAAGAATGTAGATCTGTGGGTATTCCAAAAGCCATCAGAAGACACATTATAATTTCAAGGCACAAGTTTTTGGGTGAACTATTAGGTTGGCCACCTTTTGGGCTCTCCCTCCTTGGTGATTCACGGTAAGGTGGACATCTTACTGGGTGAGGTAATCTCTCTCTTTCTCTCTCTCTCTCTCTCTATGGTTTCATGCTAGTAGTATTAGATCACGAAGCTATGTTATTTATAGTATTTCTCTTGTCTTTCTTATGTAATAATTTATGATTTTATGATAGCTTTCCAAATATGATATTAGTATAGGAAGCATTTCTTAGCAAGGTTTCCTTTACTAGTTGATTTGGGTTTGTTTTAGTACTAACCCCTCTTTTTGTGTATTTTAGCTTTGTCTTTACTATTTTTCTTTGTTTTCACACCGTCATGCATGTATGTTGAGTTAGAATCCTTAGCTTTGGTGCTCATGAACCTAACTAGGTGATATTCTACCTTGTTGTGAATCCATTGGATCTTGCTTCTCCTTTGCTGTGAGTATGTTCGATTTCCATACTCTTGCTAAAGTGGGGACTTAATGTATCAGCTTAAAATGGAAGAACTTTCATGTTAAGAATGTTTATCCCTCGTTAGGGGTTTTTTTGGGCCATCATCATGTTATCCTCTATTTTATTCCCCATTCCCATCTTTTGTTCCCATTTAGGGCTCTATTCGAGCCTCCCTGGGCACTATTTTCCTCACCTAACACATTTTCCAAGTGTCCTAAACCCCTGGGTCAAGGTTGACCTCAACCTTGATGTAGATCAAAGTTTACCTCAACTTTGACCTAGGTCAAAGTTTACCTCAACTTTGACCTAGGTCAAAGTTTACCTCAACTTTGACCTAGGTCAAAGTTTACATCAACTTTGACCTAGGTCAAAGTTGACCTTGACCTTGACCCAAGTTCACCTTTTCATCAGAAAGTTTTTCGGATGTAGGGTGAAACTTGAAAGTTTATTTTCCTACTTTCGGGTCAGCTGTTTTGGTCTCTGAATTGGTGAACTCTTAAATTTCTTTTAATCTAGGTCCATTTCTAGTGGTATGGGCCCAATGGGAATTTATTTCTCATATGTAGCCCCTCTAGAAGTTTATTCCTTAGATCACTATAAAAGGAAGCCTTCTCTCATTTTCACATCTAGTTTTAATGATCAAGACATCAAGCTCTCAAGGAGACATCCATTATTCATCAAGAGCTCGCAAGGAGATATTCGCAATCCATCAAGTTTTCTCTCAAGAAAATTCAAGAAATTAAGTCAAGTGAGAAAGAAATCATCCATTCAAGCATCCAAGTTGTCCATTGAAGATAAAGGATTTAAGCATTCAATCCTTTGAAGGGATTTGGTTCAAGAATTCAAGATTCATCATTCAAACAATAGATCTCTCCATCATGGTGGTGTGATCTTCCTTCAAGATCCTTTGTTCATCTTCAAGATCCACTAATTCTCCTTTCAAGGTGGATTCCAAGCATACAATCATGGAGGTTTTGATTTACATTTATAGTTTTGATTTACATTGTTGAGTCCAAGATTTCATATCAATATACTTGAATACATTTCAAATACAATTGCATATATATTGAATATCATAGCTTCATTGTTAGATCTACTTCTACTACTTTCTAGCATTCTCTATTTCAATTTAATTATTAAGGTTGATTCCAAATTGGGGTTTGACCGAGGTAAACCCCTCATCCAGATAACAAAATCTTTTTTCTTGTAGGTGCAGGTGCAGGATGATGAATATGAGTGTAGATCTTGATACCATTTTCAGTGAACTTCCAACATCTATGAACAAAATTTATGTTAGGGCTATTTCAAGTCATGGAAGACTTTCTGTGGGGGTTAAGATTGTACCCTAGGGTAAGATCTTACCCTGATCCTAAGGTCAATGTCTCATAGTTTCAATATTAGTCTTCTACATTTACTTTCCATATCATTACAATTTCATGTATGTATAAAATATTGGTTTTGGGGTCTCTTTTATGGGAAAAGTCCTATTGTTCTAGACCTCATCCATATTTTATATCTTACACCTTTACTCTTTTATCCCCTTTGTGCACTGACATTTCTTTAGCCTTGGCAAAGGCCATCAAGGATATCCTCATAAGATCATCCTCATCCATTCTATCTAAATCAGCATTCACAAGTTTTACCATACTTTCGAACAATAAAAAGGTGTTAGATTCCTATTTTTGTTCCATTCTCACCTCAATTGCTTTTTTTTTGTCTCTTCTTCTTTTCTTTCTTCTTGTTGATTTATTTTCCTTGTGACTTCTCTTACTATTTCTCCTCTATTTTCTCTTCCTCTATCTATCCTTGGACTTGAAATTCTAGCACACTATCCAAATTATCCAAGAATAGGTCATTTACATCATGTAAAGTGTCAAGCGTCATAGGTACACTAGAGACAAAGAAGTCTCGTTGAATGCTAGTTTTATCACTTCCTTCTACAACCTTAGAGCTTTCTCCCAATCCCAAAGATGTAGGCTTTCTAACCTTAGGAGGTGATATCTTATTTGGCATATCATTCATTAGGATCTGACCCATTTTATTTTGAGTGTCCTCAATCACTTCATCATACTTTCTAGCCATGATTTTTACTAGTTTGGCCTTTGTCCTCAATAGGGGTTTTAATGAATTTATTATCCTCTTGCTTTCTTGTATTGAGACAACATGTAACATGTACTCAATATCTTTATTCCTTATGTTTCATCTTCTAACTGTGCCAACTCCTTCCTGATTTCTAATTTTCTATACAATTATTTAGGGATAATTCCTTCAATTTCTAGAAGATTTTTCTTGAAGATCAACAAGCGTTATGTTGGTTCCTCAAACTAGACTTTACGCTTATAATAGAAACTAATATAACTATATTTTTAAAGGGTTAAATGCAAAATAAATTCAAAGATGAATTGGACCAACTAAAGGAACAAGCCTACCCTTTGCACTTTTGGCTCTGCAAAACCAAGGAGGGTACTCCTAATCTAGTAAAACAACCCTTACTTAAACAATCATGGACTGGATTTCAAAACAAAAGATGGATGGTAAGAAAATACTAAATGGTAACCACTCATTTATTTATTCTCCATTACCATTTGATTAAAATAAAACTTGTTGGTCACAATACCTCAAAGATCTTGACATATTTATATAAAAATTAGGAATATAGAAAAACTTTATCAAGCAATTATTTCTATAAAATAGGTTCACTACTGGCTAGTGCCTTATCTATTGGGTAATATATTATTGCAAAGTGAAACACACAGAAAATATGCTGAGATTTAATGATTTATAATCCCCCAAAACACCACCATCCTATGATAATACTAACCAGAGAACTCCTAGATTCACACTACTTCTTGACATCCTGATGCAAAATTCAAAGAATTAGTGTTGTATCCAAAGCTTATTTAAATTGATCTTTAGATCAAAGCTGAATAATGACTACACATACACAAAGATAATCCCTGCAGTGAATTTGAAAAATCATAACTCAAAGAATAAATACACATAGGAAAGATATGAACCCTGGATTTTATTTAATTTTTTTAATCATCTTCTATGTATACACAATGCTTTAAAACATAAGCCATATGAATATTGAGATAAACCGGCAATACTTGCTTTTCAATATTAAAAACTTGACTTAATACAATCTTCTATACCCTAGACTCAAAACTTGCCAATGAAATGTTGAAGTTCTGGTCCTTCTAAAGTCATCCTTGGAATCCTTTTATAGAACAAAAGGATTGCATACAACCTTCAGACAATTTTAGAATAGATAAAATAATAACAATCACATAAGATAGAAGTTTGACAGATACAACACTTTTTCATTACATTTTTACAAAGTTGCTTATTGACTTAAGCACAAAAATTTGCAACAAGTTCCAAAGTCAGTTCAACTCCTGCCAAGTGTGGCCTTTGTGTTTTCCTTCTACATATGAGATCTTTTATGTTGTTTTCTTTGCTTCAAGAAGTTGAAGAAGTGCCACTCTTTTGAAGCTTGAATGGGTGTCTCTTCTTTCTTTTCACTCTTCGAAGAATATGTAGTTTCCCAAGATATGTAGACCTCTTCATTATTCAAATGGAAAGATACCACCTCATCTTTCTTCTACACTAAAGTATCCCAATTAAATTTTACCTAATTTACCTATTTGTTTAGGGATTCAAAATGTACCTTGGCATCTTGTATTACTTCAATTATCTAGACAAACAAAATATTTCTATCTGTACTCAAGACATTGGTCACACAGGTTGAACATTATTCATCTAATTATCCCAACCATATATTTTTGTCCCTTATTCTTGCATCCCTTTTGAAAAGGATGGGAAACATTTGAAAATAGTCTTGGTAATATCTTGCACTTAGAATTGATGCTTTTCTCTTTAAGTTTTCCCTTTTCAATGAAAACTCAAAAAAAGCTTTAAAAAATTTATCGGTGCTTCTTAACTGTTCATCTACAATTTGTAGAGGTTTAAATCAAAGAATACAATAATTTCAACCTATCTTACATGGAAACCCACCTATCAAAAATTGGGTCCACAGTGGCCACTTCTTCCTTAAAAGAATTCAAAATTTTAACTAATTCCTCTCCAACCTTATAAATTTCCTTACCCTCAACACCCTCAGCAAATTGCAAAATTGTGTCTCTTATTTTGTCTTCATATTTCATGGATACTTCTAGTTGTCCCTGCTCAAACAATTGTGTCTCATTTCTCAATTTATTTTCCTTCTGCATGATAATCCACCTTTCATTTTCCAATACCTCTCTATATGTTATTTCATCATCCCCAATATGTGGAGGCAAAGGGGAGGGGGGGAATTCAATTATAGGACTGGATGAAGGGGGAATAGCATGGGAGGAAGCAATTTGTAGTTGTTCTAATACTTGGATTGGGCCCTACTCTCCAAATCTCTTTCTTAAGTCTATTATTAACTTATCCTTCTCACTAATCTCTTTTTTCATCTCTCCATAATCCTTCAACACTATCTCTAGCTTTAAAGTGAGATCTTCTTTCTCCATGGCTTCCCTCTCTGCCATCTTCATACTGAATTTGGTTATTTCCAAAGCCATGCCTAATGCTTCAACAATTGAGGTCTTTGTTAGGAATAGTCCCAATAAATAACTGAGATGGGGGGTGTGAATCAGTTATCTAAAAGTTTCAATTCTTTATCCAATTAAGTATACTTAAACATTAAGCGTAAACACCATGAAAGAACACTTGAACACAACACCAATATTTTGGTTACGGGAAAACCCAAATAGGCAAAAACCCAGGTGGGAATTAAAACCCACTAATAATCTGCACTAGTGTATTATGATCCCTATTAGGAGTTGATCTTTACAATGCATTTAGTACTGTGACCTGGTTAAGGGTCAGACCCTATTAGGAGTCTTTTAAAATTAACCCTGTTAGGGGAGAGGATGCACTGTGTGAGAGTAGACTGCTCAAAGGGGTGAAGGCTACAACCTTTTGATTAATAGATACACACTATATCTAGATCTTGGTGGACTTTTCTTAGACCTACTATCTAGATCATTTCCAATGTATAGTATATACTCTTTACTTGGTCAAATAAACCTTCTGCTAATGGCTAAACACTTCACACTCTTTGCTCTTCTCTTCACATTCAACTTTCAACCATGTCTTAGCAATCACAAATGACTTCCTAAAAATATCTTTCCTCCAAATTATATAATCAATTTGACCTATTAGAACCATCTTGAAATCATATTAGAGTAAAAAAAAAACACTCTCCAATCATATCTTAGTCATCTCTACTAAGCACACAACACAAACTGAGACGTGTCCAAATCAATAAGAGTAGATGCATGCTACACACTGTCAGCTCTACCAAATTAACTAGAACTTTCTCCTCAAGCTGAATTACATCATGCGCTCTTAACCAAATATTCTTAACTCTTCTCCAATGATTAATCCAAGAACACATACCGAAATGATATGAGAAACTTTTGTACTAATATAATCTTTGTCGGCTCTTCTAGATAAACAAAGGAAACTAAAACTGGTGAATAGAGACTACATTACTTCACTTCTACTATTCCTTAGACTATGCATCCATGAATTTAAAAAACATTAACATGTCTCCATTACATATCCAAACATGCAAGGCTCCATGATAATGGTACAGACAACTACTCACAGAACACTGCCTATAACTCTATCAGGAAAAATGCTGACACAAGTTGCTACATGACTGTCTATACTCAATATTAACCTTTTTATCCATGATATCATGTTGATAACATATTCATGATACATATACTAAAATATCACTACATGTGTCCTCCACGCATGCTTCTTACCATATGTTGTCATCAATGACAAACATACAGACAACAAACTGGCTTGCTGGAAAATCTCTAACAATCTCCCCCTTTGGTATTGATGGCAACATATGAAATGAAAAACACCACCAATCCAAATGATCAATTTTTTTATAACATTCTCCATTTCCTCAATAAAACTCCCCCAAGGATGGATCCTCCATTAACTGCTGAAAGCTTTGAATATCAACTACTACAAATCCTCCTTTCTTCATATTCAATATTGAATATGCTCCCCCTTACTATATATCTTCTTTTGTATTCTTGTTTCTTTTCTTTTTTTTCATGTCTTTATATATGCTCCCACTTTGACATCAATGGAAAAGGGTTCCAACACATTTTTGCACCAGTACTACTCCTGAGGTAGAGTAGTCAACCCTTCATTAGTCACTAAGGATTGATGCACTCCTTCTATCTCTAATTAGATTTAAGTAAGGGAATTACTCCCAACTTCTCCCTGAGATACTCAAAATTATCTTTAGGTAGAGGCTTTGTGAATATGTCTACTAGCTGGTCTTTTGTACTCACATAGTACACCATTACTTCTTTCTCTACTACTTTCTCTCTTAGAAAGTGATAGTTTATCTCAATATTTTTTTTCTTTGCATGCATCATTGGGTTCTTTGACATATTCATAGTTCTAGTGTTGTCACAATGAATAAAAATAGTGTTGACATACTCTACTTTTGTTGTTGACTGAGAGATACAATTCTTCTTTTTACTTGTCCAAGTAACAAGTCTGTCTCTAAGGAACACAAATCATCCAGAGGTGTTCTTTCTATCATCCATGCATCCTACCCAATCTGCATCTATATATACATGAAGTTTTACATTATCTAAATTAGGATACCATAAACCATAGTCTAAGGTTCCATTCAAGTATCTGAATATTCATTTTACTACCATGAAATGACTTTTCTTAGGTTCTACTACAAATCTTCCAACAATACCAACTACATTGGAAATGTCTAGTCTTGTTTGAGTAAGATATATAAGTTTACCAATCATAGACTTGTACAAGGTTATGTCTATTGCTGGTGAATCATCTTCTTTTGAAAGCTTACATCTAGTTATCATAGGGGTACTTACTGACTTGCAATCATCCATCTTGAATGTTTTCAAGATCTCTTTCCCATATTTAGTCTAATTTATGATTATACCTTTGTCTGTCTGCTACACATTCAATTCCAAAAAGTACTTGATAGGTCCAATCATGCTCATTTCAAATTTTCTCTACATTTATTTAGAAAATTATGCACTAAGTTTTTCATTACCACTGAAGATAATGTCATCAAAAAATATAGCAACTAATAATAGTCCATCAAGTTTCTCTCTTATAAATAAGTTACAATTTGTTGCTCCTTTTCTTGAATCCAATCTTACTCAAGTATCCATCAAGTATTTCATACCAAGCTCTAGGGGCTTGCTTAAGTCCATAGAGTGCTTTCTTTAATCTGCATACCATATCTAAATTATCTGATAGGGTGAATCCTTCAGCTTTCTCAATGTATAATTCTTCCTTTAGTTCTCCATTCAAGAATGTTGACTTGACATCCATCTAGTAGACCTTAAATTTTTTGAATGTAGCATAGGCTAGAAATAACTTTATGGCTTCCAATTTTCTTACTAGGGAAAATGTATTTGAGTAATTAATTTCTTCTCTTTGCGAATACCCTCTGCATACTAACCTAGCTTTTTTTCTTACTACTGTACCATCTTCATTCATTTTATTTCTGAATATCCACTTGGTTCCAATCACATTTTTATCTCTAGGACTAGGGACAAATTCCCAAGTGTCATTCTTAATTATCTAATCTAGCTCTTCTTTCATTGCTTCATGCCAATTTGAATCATTAAAAGCATCTTCAACACTTAAGGGTTCAATATGTGATAGTAAACATACCTCTTCATTTGTTGTGGAATTCTTTGCTTTTGATCTTGTCATGACTCTACTATTATGATCTCCAATGATGTCTTCCTTTGAATGATAGCTAGATGTAAATTTAGGAACATTAGGAGTGACTCTCTCATCTGATTTTTTGAGATTCTTCTTCACTGGACTCAGGGTCATTGAATAGAACATCTATGCTATCAAAAATTTCTTCAACAACTATTTCTCTAGGGGCAGATTTAGGTTCTTCTTCAATTATATGTGCATAGTCATCATATCTTTTTTGAATCATGAATTTCTCATCAATCTTAACATGAGAACTTTCAATGATCTTCTTTAATCTTAAGTTATAGCTTCTATAAGCTTTTCTTTTAGTGGAGTAACCAAGAAAAATACCTTCTTTTAGTGGAGTAACCAAGAAAACTTGCCAATTGCTTCATCCCTATTGATGTATCACTTCCTTCCAAAGATTCTAAAGTATTTGAATATAGGTACATTCCCAAACCATAGCTCATAAGGTTTCTTGTCTGTGCTTAACCTTAATTTTATTCTATTGATAGTATAGACTGCATTATTAATTGCATCTCTCTAATAGGTGTGTGTGACCTTTCCCTCAATCATGATGGTGCACATTGTATCAAGGATGATCCTATTCCTTCTTTTTGCAATCCCATTCTGTTGAGGGTTTCTAGGACCACTTATTTGTATCTTTATCCCATGTTCTTTGCAGTATTCATAAAATCTGTCAAAGGTAAATTCTCCTCCTCTATCTTGATCTTAAACATTTAATCTTCAATCCAGACTCATTTTAAACCTTAGCCTTAAATATTTTGAACTTATCAAAGGCTACTAATTTATCCTTTAAGAATGCAACCAACATCATTCTAGAATAATCATCAACAAACAAAATGAAATACCTTTCACCATAGTATGATCTTGTTTGAGTTGTTCCACATAGATCTATATGAATCAGATCCAACTTGTTCTCTACCAAATTGTGCATTCTTCTAAATGAATTCCATACATGCTTTCCCATCACACATTCCCTACACATTGCATCAACTAGTTTTTCAATCCTAGGAAGATCTCTTACTGCCTTTACATTACTTGTCTTTACTATGTTATCAAAGTTGATATGACATAATCTTTTGTGCCATAACCAACTATCATCTACTGTAGCAATAAAAAAACTTGCTTTTGGATTAAGTTGAAAAACATTACCTTTAGTCTTTGATCCTGATGCAATCATTTCTCCTTCCTTATTTTTAATGATTCACTTGTTGTCTTTGAACTCCAATCGGTAATCTTTGTCAAGAAACTATACAACACTTAGTAGGTTTTGTTGCAAGCTATCAACATAAATAATATGATCAGTGATGTTCTTTCCATCTAAGGTGATGCCTCCTCTACCAATGATAGGTTTAGGAGTGTTATCTCCAAATCTAACCATGCCTCCTTTGTATCTATTGAAATGAACAAATCTATCTTTTTCTCCTGTCATGTGATGTGAGAAAACACTGTCAATGATCCATTCTATCTTGATATCTTCTTGTGAAATCAGTAATAACTCTTGTGTATTCTTTCATCTTCAAGAGAAAGCAATCCAATTTCCTCTTCACCTAATTCTTCATCTGATACTCCATCTCCAGCATAGTAACATTCCTTAGTACACTTAGGCTTGTATTTGTTTTTGAGCTTATTAACTCTTGTAGGACACTTAAATGAAAAGCGACCAATCTTATTACATGAAAAGCATTTGAATGGAAATTGACCTTCATATTTACCTTTTCCTTTCTTTTCTCTTTTAGAAATCATAGCAATGAAATCATCTAGTACATTTTCTTCATCATCATCATCAAAATTACTAGAGGTGTTTAAGGATTTCTTATCGTGGATTGATGGTTTGAAGGTAGTTTCACCTTTAGGTTTTGTCTTCAAACTTGATATCTCAAATCTAGAAAGATTGATGATTAAAGTATCTCTTTTGAATTCTTTAATGGATGGCATAGTTTCATCTAGGATGCATATCTTGTTGTCATACTTTGGTGTCAAGGTGGTCATCAATTTATCCGTTATGTCTTCTAAAATTTCTCCACCATTATTTTTTATCCCTACAACTACTTCATTAATCCTTTGATTGTAAGGTCTGACATTATCATTAGGTAGCATCTCTAATGTATTGTATCTTTTATTCCATGTCTTTCTACACACATTCTTGGCTTGAATGTCTCCTTCAAACATGTCTTCTAGGTACTTCCATATCTTGTAGACTTTATCTAGTTTCTTGACCTTTAAAAACTCACTGTCAGATAGGGCACTGATGAGTGCTTCTTTGGAGATATCATTTGTGGTGAATATATCCTTTTTCTTAGTAGTTGCATCTTCTTTTGAAAGATCTGATCAAGAAGAAATCTCAGTTTCCTTAGTACCTAATACAAAGATCTCAAAAGAAATGCATTGTAAATGTGTTATCATCTTGTTCTTCTAGTCAAGATAATTCTCTCCATCAAATTTAGGACTTTCTTTTCTGAAGTATGCCATCTCATCAACCTCAAGCTCTTAAACTTTCTCTCCAAGGCACTTGGCTCTGATACCAATTGTTAGGAATAGTCCCAAGAGATAACTGAGAGGGGGAGGGGGTTAATCAGTTATCTACAAGTTTCAATTCTTTATCCAATTAAGTATACTTAAAAATTAAGCATAAAAACAATGAAAGAACACTTGAACACAACACCAATATTTTGGTTACAGGGAAACCCAAATAGGTAAAAACCCCAGTGGGAATTAACACCCACTAATAATCTACACTAGTGTATTGTGATCCCTGTTAGGAGACCTTACAAACATGTTAGGAGTTGATCTTTACAATGCATTTAGTATAGTGACCATGTCAAGGGTCAAACTATGTTAGGAGTCTCTTACAATCAACCTTGTTAGGGGGGAGGATGCATTGTCTGAGAGCACACTGCTCAAAGGGGTGAAGGCTACAACCTTCTAATTAAAAAATACACACTATATCAAGATCTTGGTGAACTACACTTAGACCTTTTGTCTGGATCAGTTCCAATGTATAGCATATAACCTTTACTTGGTCACATAAACATTCTACTAATGTCTCAACACTTCACAGTCTCTGCTCTACTCTTCACATTCAACTTCAAACCAGGTCTTAGCAATCGCCAATGACTTCCTATAAATATCTTTCCTCCAAATGATATAATCAAGTTGGCCTATTAGAACCATCCTGAAATCATATTAGAGAAATAATAAAACTCTCCAATCATATGTGAGTTGTCTCTACTAAGTACACAACACAAACTGGGACCTGTCCAAATAAATAAGAGTAGGTACACACTACACACTGTCAGCTCTACCAAATTAACTATAACTTTCTTCTAAAGATGAATCACATCATGCACTCTTAAAAAAACATTCTTAACTCTTCTCAAATGATTAATCCAAGCATGCATATCAAAATGATAGGCACAACTTTTGTACCAATATAATATCTATCAGCTCTTCTGGATAGACACGGGAAACTACAACTAGTGAATAATGATTGTATAACTTCACTTCTACTATTCCTTAGACTATGCATCCATGAATGTAACAACATTAACATTTTTTCATTACATATCCAAATGCGCAAGGCTCCCTAATAACTATATGAACAACTACTCACAAAACACTATTTGTAACTCTGTCAAGAACACTACTGACACAAGCTACTACATGACTGTCTATACTCAATATTGACATTTGTGTCCATGATATCATGCTGATAAAATGTTCATGCTACATATACTAAAAGCTCACTGCATGAGTCCTCCATGCATGTTTCTTACCATATGTTGTTATCAATGACAAATATATAGACAGTAAACTGGCTTGCTGGCAAATCTCTAATAGCCTTACTGACCCTCTGTACTAGAAAATTGCCTGGAAGATCACCCCTAACTATTTTTTTACCTTTATTATTTTTGTTCTTCTTAAGAGACCACATGACCAAGGCTCAATGGTCATCACTAAAGGTAACACCTTTGATTTCTTGCTCTACTTCCTCTTTGGTCTTGTGGGCCAGTGTGATCTATTTCCTAGCAACATCAAGGACCACTACATCAACAATGTACCACTTAGGGAGAATGAGCACCCATTCATTCTTTACTAGTTCTCTCCCTTTCTCTTGAGTGATTTTTTCAAACCTCTTTTCATTTCTTTTCTTACCTCATCTTCTATGATCTTGAGGTCATTTTGTGGATTTTCTTCCTATCTTTCCTCATAGGTTTCTTTAAACTAATTTAGGTGAAACTTCCACAAGAATTGTATGATGGAACTGACATTAACAAAAGCATCATATGCAAGGAATTCATCATAGGCCAACTTGGTGATAGGAACTAATTCTTTTTTCCAGCCAATTACCCTACTGTTAGGTCTGATTTAGGTTCCTTGGGTGGCTCTGACACTGCCTCATTTATCTCTTCATAGGTTATGCATATTTGACCTAAACTACCCAATTGTTGTAGTTTCTCTGCCACCTCGTGATGATCTACAAGATTTAGAGGTGATTGGGTAGGATAATATTCCTTCTCAACTTGTGTAGGCTTTCTTCAAATTTATACCTTTTTGGTGGATGTGGAGAATCAAAATCAATCTCAATTGGTTGATTCTCTAGTGATCTTTAGGATTCCCATGTTTTGTCCTGCATCATCAACTTCCCTAGAAGCGGAACAGATATCCTATGCCCTTCTAGTTTCTTCTTGTTTTCTTGGTCCTGGTATGACCACACTATATCTTATCTTCTTTTGAACCATATATCTTCCTGGGGGCACCATACTAGCAAAGGCAACTTTACTAAACACAAATATAGCCCTCTCTAGCTTAGTTTGCATCACATTTTATTTATTTTCATTTACGGTCTAGATGATACCCTCAAAATGGCTCATAAGAGCTTCTATTTTCTTCTCAAATGGGGTAAAATCCTTTAAGGGATCATAATCCTTAACAAAATGTTGAACATAATCTAGTGTCTTTTTGTCCATATGGGACCATCTACCTTTTGTGATCAAAAATTGGTGGGCTACTGTGGCAGTAGGAAAAAGAGTTCCTCTAGCTCTTCCTGTGAGAGTATTATCTTGCAACTCTACAAGTTGCCTCAAAAATTCTGCAACTCCAATCTTAATAGGGACCTAATAGGGAAATATAAAAGGATTCCCTCTGAAACCATACACCTTGATAATAGTAGAAACTAGGTAGAGGATGAAATCACCCCAATTGTTGACAATATTAATGTCAATGGTATACTGCTTAGGTCTAAGGAGATCCAACAAGAACTTTGGGATTCTTGGTTTTTCTAGAAATAATAAAGCCCTAAGTCTTGATGCAAAACAATTATCAAAGGTGATAAAACTAGTCTCATTTTTGTCTAAAGTCATGTTTAGATTCCACAATTGGACTGGCATTTATTCACCATCTTTTTTCCTCATGAGGTCCATTTATTTCTCAAAATAATTTGCACCATTATATAGAAACATGTACATTAGGAATGAATACTAGAAAAAGGGTCTTTCTACATTGGCCTTTTAGATTCCCATTAATCCCTCATGAAGCAATTCAGCTAGGAAAGGGGTATAATCAAAAGTAACTACCAAGTAGGGGTGTATATGTTGGAGATTTTCCAGCGAACCAGTACTGACCGTATGTTTGTCATTGATGACAACATATGGAAAGTAGCATGCATGGAAGTCTTATGTAGTAAGCTTTTAGTATATGATACATGGACATGATATCATCATGATATCATGGGCATAGAGGTTAACTATTAGTAAAGACCGTTATATAGCGGCTTGTGTTAGTAGTGTTCCTGATAGAGTTACATGCATTGTTCTGTGTATGTTTATCCATACAGTTGTCTTATGGGCATGTGCCCTAGGATATCTGTTGAAGACATGTTAGTGATGTTTCAATTATGGATGCATGGTTTGATGATGAACACAAGTGAAGTTATGTAGTCGCTATTTGCCAATAGTAGTTTCCTGTGTTTGTCCAACAGAGGTGACAAATATTTTATTGGTTCTTAAGTTGTGCTTATCTTTAGGGTATGTTCCCTTGGATTTAAGCTTAGAGATGAGTTATTGATGTTTAGTTAAGAGTGCATGAGTTAATTCAGCTTGTAGAGAAAGTTCTAGTTGTTTTGGTAGAGCTAATAGTGTGTAGCGTGTGTCTACAATTATCTTAATTAGATAGGTCCCAGAATATGTTGCATGCATAATAGAGCTGATTAATTTTTGTGGGACTTTGTTATGGTTTCTCTATTATGATTTCAAGGTGGTTCTAATAGGCCAACATGATTATATCATTTAGAGGAAAGATATTTATAGGTAGTCATTTGTGGTTGCTAGAGTGTAGTTCATGGTTGATTAAGTAGAGTAGAGCAGAGTGTGCAAAGTGTTGAGCCATCAAAAGAAGGTCTATGTGACCAAGTAAAGTGTTTTTACTATTTAGTGGAACTGATCTAGATAGTAGGTCAAAGAGCAGTTCACCAAAATCTAGATATAGTGTGTATCTATTATTTAGAAGGTTGTAGCCTTCGCCCCTTTGAGAAGTGAGTTGTCTTACAATGCATCCACTCCCCTAATAGGGAAAGTTTTAAAAGACTCCTAATAGGGTCTAGCCCTTGGCTAGGTCTAATGTAACTCATATATTGTAAAGCTACTACTAATAGGGTAAATGATCTTCTAACAAGGATCATTATACACTAGTACAAAATATTAGTGGGTATCAAGTCCCACTGGGGTTTTTACCTATTTGGGTTTCCCCATAACCAAAATATTGGTGTTGTGTTCATGTGTTCTTTCATTGTGTTTATGCTTTATGTTAAAGTATACTTAATTGGATCAAGAATTGAATCTTGTTGATAACTGATTCATCCCCCCCTCTTAGTTATCTCTTGGGACTATGCCTAACAATTGGTATCAGAGCCAAGTTCCTTAGAGAGAAATTTTAATAGCTTGAGGTTGATCCTAAGTTTAACAGCCAAGTTCCAAAGAGAGTCCTTAGTTTGATGGAGAGAATTATCTTGATTGGAAGAACAAGATGATGACTCATCTTTCGTGCATTGGTTATGATATTTTTAATGTAACTATCAAAGTAGCCAAGATTCCTACCCTAGAAGACATTGGAAAGGATCATGTTTCTAAAACACAAAAGGATTTGTTTCATCAGAATGCTATTGCTAAAGAAGCCCTTATTAGCTCACTATCAAATAGTGATTTTTTAGAGATAAAGAAGGTAGACACCACAAACAAGATATGGAAGTACCTAGAAAACATGTTTGAAGGAGACAAACAAGCAAAGGATGTGTGCAGAAAGACTTGGAAGAAAAGATAAAATGCATTAGAGATGCTACTAGATGAAAAAATTAGAGGTTATAATCAAAGGATCAATGAAGCAATTGTTGGAATCAGGAACAATGGTGGAGAGATCTTAGAGGAAGATATTATGGACAAGTTGATGACTACCCTCACTCTAGAATATGAAAGAAAGATCAATATCCTTGATGAGAACATGAAACTTACATCTAATTTCAAGAGAGAGACCTTGATCAACAAAATCTTATATTTTGATAATTGAAGATTGAAGATAAAACCTAGAAGTGAGACAACCTTCGAAGAAATAATTCATGATAAGAAATCTGCAAACACTTCTGGTAATTTTGATGATGATGATGAAGAGAAAACTCTAGATGATTTTATTTCTATGGTTTCTAAAAGAGAAAAGAAAGGAAAAGGAAAATATGAAGGTCAATTTCATTTTAAGTTCTTTTCATGTAATAATATCAGTCACTTTGCATCTAAGTGTCCTAATAGAGCTAGAAAGTTCAAGAAGGATTACAAGCCTAATTACTCTAAGGAATGTTACTTTGCTAGAGATGGAGGTTCAGATGAAGAATCAAGTGAAGAAGAAATTGGATTTAGTGCTATTATAGACAAATTGAATAGTAAGTCAGTTCCTAAAGATGAGAAAGTAAATCAAGAGCTAGCATTGATTTCCCAAGCAGATATAAGGACGGACTAGATTATAGATATTGGTTGTTCACATCCCATGATAGGTGATAAAGGAAGATTTTCTCATCTAGAAAAATACAATGATGGTATGGTTAGACTTGGAGATAACACTCCTAAACCAATAGTTGGTAGAGGAGCCATCACTATGGATGGAAAGAATAGTACTAATGATGTTCTCTATGTTGATGGTTTGAAACATAACATTCTTAGTGTTGGACAGTTACTTGGAAAAGGATATCAATTGGAGTTCAAAGATGACAAATGCATCATTAACAACAAGGATGGTATTATGATTGCATCAGGATCAAAGACAAGAGGTAATGTTTTTCAACTCAATTCAGAAGCAAGTTTTTTTGTTGCTAAAGTTGATGACATTTGGTTGTGGCTTAAAAGACTATGTCATATCAATTTTGATAACATAGTGAAGATAAACAATGTTAAGGAAATAAGAGATCTACCTAGCATAGCAAAGCCATTTGATACTATATGTAGGGAATGTGTGATGGGAAAGCATGTGAGGAATTCATTTAGGAGCAAGCACAATTAAGTAGAGAACAAGTTGTATTTGATTCATATAGACCTATGTGGACCAACTCAAACAAGATCATACTATGGTGAAAGGTATTTAATTTTGTTTATTGATGATTATTTTAGGATGATGTGGGTTTTGTTCTTGAAAGATAAGTCAGAAGCTTTTGATAAGTTCAAAATATTCAAAGCTAAGGTTGAGAATGAATCTTGATTAAAGATAAAATGTTTGTGATAAGATAGAGGAGGAGAATTCACCTCTAACAGATTTTATGACTACTGCGAAGAACATACCATAAAGAGATAGTTAAGTGCACCTAGAACACCTCAGTAGATTGGAATTGTAAAGAGAAGGAATAGGATTATTCTTGATATAGCATACACCATTATGATAGAAGGAAAGGTTTCCCACACCTTTTTGAGAGATGTGGTCAATAAAATAGTCTACATAATCAATAGAATTCAAGTAACGCCTAATGCTAAAAAAACACCATATGAGATATGGTTTGGTAATGTTCCCATAGTAAAATAATTTAGAATCTTTGGAAGAAAGTGCTACATCAAGAGAGATGAAGCAGTAGGCAAGTTTGATGCAAGAAGTGATGAAGGTATTTTCTTTGGTTACTCTACTAAAAGTAAAGCTTATAGATGTTTCAATTTAAGATTGAAAAAGATAATTGAAAGTGCTCATGTTAAGATTGATGAAAAGTTTATGGTTCAAGAAAGATATCATGATTACTCACCCATGATTGAAGAAGAACCTAGACCCTCTTCTAGTGAGATGGTTATTGAAGAAATGTTTGACAGCATTGATGTGTTGTTCAATGACCTTGATACAAGTGAGGAAGAGACTCATAAGGCTGATGAGTTAGCAACAAATAAAGCTCCAAAGTTTACATCTAGAAACCATTCCAAGAAAGACATCATTGGAGATTAGAGTGGCAAAGTCTTAAGAAGATCACAAGAAAAGAGCTTAGCTAACAATGATGCGGTGTGTTTACTATCTCAAATTGAACCTTTAAGTGTTGAAGATGCTTATAAAGATTTAGATTGGCATGATAATATGAAAGAAGAACTTGATCAGATTATTAAGAATGATACTTGGGAACTAGTCCCAAGACCAAGTGATAAGAATGTGATTGGTACAAAGTAGATATTCAAAAATAAAATGAATGAACATGGTACAGTAGTAAGAAACAAAGAAAGGTTAGTATGTAAAGGATATGTGCAAAGAGAAGGCATTTATTATTTAGACACATTTTCACCTGTGAGTAGATTAGAAGCTATTAGGTTGTTTCTAGCTTATGCTACAGTCAAAAAATTCATAGTTTATCAGATGGATGTCAAGTCAGCTTTCCTAAATGGAGATCTAAAAGAAGAAGTATACATTGAGTAGCCTAAAGGATTCACCTTATCAGAAAGACTTGATATGGTATGTAGATTGAAGAAGGCCCTCTATGGACTTAAGCAAGCCCCTAGAGCATATGAGAGACTAGATGGATACTTAAGAAAGATTGGATTCAAGATAGGAGCAGCAGATTGTAATCTATTCATTAGAGAGACATCTAAAGATTTGTTACTTGTAGCTATATTTGTTGATGACATTATCTTTGGAGGTAATTACAAACTTAGTGCTGAATTTTCCAAGGAGATGTAGAATGAATTTGAGATGAGTACAATTGGTCCTATAAAATACTTTTTAGAATTAAATGTGTAGCAGACAGAGAAAGGTATTTTCATTAATTAGTCTAAGTATGTGAAAGCAATATTAAAGAAATTCAAGATGGATGATTGCAAGCTAGTAGGGACCCCTATGATTACTGGATGCAAGCTTACAAAGGAAGATGACTCACCAGTAGTTGATATAACATTGTACAAGTCTATGACTCACAAACTTATTTATCTTACTCAGACTAGACCTAGTATTTGAAATGTAGTTGGCATAGTTGGAAGATTTGCAACAGAGCCTAGACAAAGTCACCTCATGGCAGTAAAAAGGATATTCAGATACTTACAAGGCACTATAGACTATGGTTTATGGTATCCCAATTTAGAAAAATGTTGAGCATCATATGTACACTGATGCAGATTGGGCAGGATGTATTGATGATAGAAAGAGTACATTAGGAGGCACAATGTTTCTTGGTGATAGACTTGTTACTTGGACAAGAAAGAAACAAAATTGTATTTCTCATTCAACAGTAGAAGCAAAGTATATTGCAGTAGCCTTGAATTTTTCTACAATTGTTTGGATCAAGCATATGATAAAAGATTTTGGAATTTGGATTGATTATCCTATTTTTATTCACTGTGATAACACTAGCACTATCAATATGTCGAAGAACCCTGTGATGCATGCAAAGATAAATCACATTGAGATCATGTATCACTTCCTAAGAGAGAAAGTGGTAGAGAAAGAAGTTAAGTTGGACTATGTGAATACTAAGGAACAATTGGCCGACATATTCACAAAGCCCTTGCCTAAGAATACTTTTGAGTATCTCAGGGGGAAGTTGGGAGTAATTCCCTTCCCTGATTCTGCTTAGAAGGAAGCAAGAATGGTATTAGTCCTCTGGGACTGATGGAAGGTTGACTACTCTACCTCAGGAGTAGTACCCATGCTTAAAATGAATGGTGCCCTTTTCCATTGATGTCAAAGGGGGAGTAGTATATAGAGTCATGAAAAATAAAAGGAAAAATATTCCAAGGGGGAGCAGTATTCAGTTATATTACAACAGATGGAGGATTCATCTTTGGGGGATTTTTGAAGAGGAAATGGAGAATGTTATAAAATAAATGTTCATTTGGGTTGGTGGTGGTTTTTCATTCCACATGTTTCCATTAATGCCAAAGGGGGAGATTGTTGGAGATTTTCCAGTCGGCCAGTACTAACTATATGTTTGTCATTGATGAAAACATATGAAAAGTAGCATGCATGGAAGTCTTATGTAGTAAGCTTTCAGTATATGATGCATGGACATGATATCAACATGATATCATGGGCACAGAGGTTAATTGTTAGTACATACAGTTATATAGCAGCTTATGTTAGCAGTGTTCCTGACAAAGTTACAGGCAGTGTTTTGTGTATGGTTATCCATACAGTTGTCTTATGGGCATGTTACCTAGGATATCTATTGAAGATATGTTAGTGATGTTTTAGTTATGGATGCATGGTCTGATGATGAATGCAAATGAAGTTATGCAGTCGATATTCGCCAGTAGTAGTTTCCTATGTTTGTTTAGCAGAGCCGACAGAGATTTTATTGGTTCTTAAGTTGTGCCTAGATTTAGGGTATGCACCCTTGGAGTTAAGCTTAGAGATGAGTTATTGATGTCTAGTTAAGAGTGCATGAGTGAATTTAGCTTGTAGAGAAAGTTCCACTTGTTTTGGAAGAGCCAAAAATGTGTAGCGTACATCTACAATTATCTTAATTAGACAGGTCCCAGAATATGTTGTGTGCATAATAGAGCCAACGAATGTTTTTTAGAGTTTTTTATGGTTTCTATATTATGATTTCAAGGTGGTTCTAATAAGATGACTTGATTATATCATTTAGAGGAAAGATATTTATAGGCAATCATTTGTGATTCCTGAAATGTGGTTCATGGTTGATTAAGCAGAGTAGAGAAGAGTGTACGAAGTGTTGAGCCATTAGAAAATGGTCTATGTGACCAAGTAAAGTGTTTGTACTATTCATTGGAACTGATCCACATAGTAGGTCAAAGTGTAGTTCACCAAGATCTAGATATAGTGTGTATCTGTTATTCAGAAGGTTGTAGCCTTTACCCCTTTGAGAAGTGAGCTCTCAGATAGTGCATCCTCTCCCCTAATAGGGACAATTGTAAAAGACTCCTAATAGGGTCCGACCCTTGACCAGGTCTACTCTACTTCATATATTGTAAAGCTACTCCTAATAGGGTAAAGGATCTTCTAACAAGGATCATTATACACTATTATAGAATATTAGTGATTATCAAGTCCCACTAGGGTTTTTACCTATTTGGGCTTCCCCATAAACAAAATATTAGTGTTGTGTTCATGTGTTCTTTCATTGTGTTTATGCTTTATGTTTAAGTATACTTAATTGGATAAAGTATTTAATCTTTTAGGTAACTGATTCACCCCCCCCGCCCCTCTCAATTATCTCTTGGGACTATTCCTAATAGTATAATTTGTGTCGTTATAAACATATAGTGCACTAGTATATCTTCTTGAGAATCTTCTCTAAATATTTGGTACAATGACCAATACACACCCTTTTCCCTAAGCTTAAAATAATCCATCTTGTGATCTTCTTGTGTATTGGGCCTTAATCTAATTAGACCTCCAACTTTATTGAAAAATCCCTTTAGAGGACCATTTTTGAGATAGTCTCTTTGAGCCATATAGATCCGTCTTTGTTCATCAAAGTCAATATTTTATAGATCACTGGTGGGTTCACTCAACCTAAAGACTTTTCTAATCTCATTAGCTAAAATAGTGATTAGAGGGTTTCCATTAATATCCCTAACAATCCTAGCCACATGATCATATCTTTGTGCTACTTGGATCATGATATCTGCATCCATGAATACATTGGGCACAACAAGTTTACCTAAATCAAATGGCCATACATTTCTACTAGGAGCAAACACATGTCTTTGGCTGAAAGCCACTCTGGATAGTACTAAACCAGAGACCTTAATGTTAGCATCTCTCACATAATTTCCCTTGTCATACATGCCATCAACTACTTTGACCCTAGGGTTTTTAGTTGCCAATTCTTTTTCTTTGAATGTGTCAGTGGTTGAATGGTCAAACTTTTCTAAGATTTCATCATGTACACCCCTCATGATACTCAATCTTGGTGCCTTTTTTAAGAATTCAGGGTTTCAATAGATATATGAGAATCAAGAAAATGTATAGAAAATCAACCTAGATCTTGTCAATAGGAAATGAAGACAAATAATAGAAGGGAGACAATAATTCACAAATTACTAACCAATTCTAGTAATTTCTCAGAAAACGGTAATTTTCTCTGCAATTTTCTTCACCAAGGCTTTGTAATTTCTATAGCTTTGTGCTTTAGAAATGAAATAATCAAAAGATATATCATGTAAAAAAAAAATTAACTCTTTAAAATTCATTCCACATGATCCGACCATATCTTCTCTGAGAATTTGAACTGTTTGGACTCAATGGAAAATTTTCTCTGAGAATTCGAACGGTTTGATCTCAACAGATGAATTTTCTTTTGCACCAAATTTGGCTAGATATAAATTAGGACCGTCGATTTTCACCTAGAAAACATCTAACAGTTGTCAAAATGCAATGATCAGTAATCCTCATGCACTTTTCCATCCCTCTTTTATGCCAACTATTAGATCAAAATAGACCTATGGTAACTCAAAATTGCATTCATTTGGACCCACTTGACACCTAAGTTCATTGTCACCATTGGATGAAAGATATCTAATGGTCATTGTTAAGTACTTTATGATTGGACCCCATAGTCGTGTTTTATGTCATTATGGAAAATCTATGGCTTTCGTAATGCCATGATCATAAATGTCTATGATGCAAGGGTAGGGAGAAAAAGGGGTAAAACAATGGCACACCCTAATGATCCAACCTGCTCAATTTCATGTGGAAGCAAATAACATCAGTGAGAGAGAAAATGTAGGATCAACCATATATTGTATTCATTCAATTTGGTTCATACATCGCAGGCTGTAAGGCCTTCCTAGTTACAACCAAATATTACAATGAATTACAGATGTCCTCAAACATGTGAGGATCTGTCTACAACCTCTAATCTTCTATCTTCTTACTTCTATCAAAACTCACTCCTAAACTACAACCAAATAACTACATTTATACAACAGTCTACCGAACTGAGTCAGCCTTCAAATCCACAATCAACAGAAGGAATGGTCAGATCTAGGACCACGAACTTCCCAATGATGGATAACAACATTAAATCTATGACCCAAAATAAATGCACAAGTCGGCCTCAACAAAAACTCAAAAATAAACAACTGGGTAAGAAAGGATGACCTAGAAATTGTAGGCACCCTAAAATGGTTGCCTAGACTTTGGGCCCCATTTATTTGATTTATCAATCTTGAATCATTTTTATCAATAACCAATATTTTCAACATTATCAAATTCTTGATCAAGTCTTAATTTCGATCATATATTAGATTTTTATCCTATGGGCTAACCATTTATCCTAAGTTTTTATTTATTCAAAAGGAATATTTCCTCTCCTTTTAATAAATAAAAAGCCCCCACCTTTTCCTCTTATCCTAAGTTGCACAAATAAAGCATTATTCTTATTTTATAAAAAGGGAAAAAGCACTTTTTGTCTCATGTGGACATAAAGTCAACTCCTATTTTCCTATTAGAGGATACTTGTGCACATGGATTGCTCCTCTTTCAACCTCCACCATTGATAAGATCTTTTGCCTCTTAATCTCCATGATCCATTCCTCCTCATTTCTTATAAAAGGAGAGCTCTCTCCTTCATTTAGATACAATTGTTTTCATGCTAATGTTATGTTGCAGGTTTTCTAGGTGCATTTCGAGCTTTTGAAGACATTGAAGACTTGCTTCATTTCATCATTTAGTTGCATATTTGCTTTCTTAGTTGCATAATCATGGCATTCATAGTATATATTTCCTTTTATGCAATAGAATAAGCTCACATAGTCTAAATAGGAAGGCTTGGTAATACTTGTTATTTCCTTTCATAGATTAGTTGCATTGTACTTTCCTTTCATAGCTTAGATTGCATACTCATTCTTAGTTTACTTGCATTGCATTGCATCCATTTTGATTCTTGGAGATATTGGCATTGTTGCCCTTGTCTTCACTTGAATCTCTCATTGTGTGGTTGACTAGCAAGGTCATGAGTTCATAGCTCTAGCTGAGAGTAATTTTCAATCTTGCAACTCCATACATAGAGAGCTATGGATCGATTTGTGAGGCCTCATTCTTGAGAAACCTTGCATGTAAGGATTCATAGAAGTGCACTACTTTTTTGTGTACATTTTTGGCACCCACCGTGGGGCTCGAACCCACGACCACAAGGTTAAGAGCCTTTCACAATAGGTGCATTTCTCTCTTGGGGCATTTCACAATAGGTGTTTTTCAACACCACCCCAATAGTGTTTTTCAACACTACTCTTGCGTCGAGTGTTTCTTAACACTTATCAGATGTCTTACCCTACAGTCTAGTTTGATGTGATATTTCACATTTGTAGATGTGATAACTAGAGTCTGACTCTATGACCAACACACATGCACTTAAACAATCAACTTGTTGAGATTTGATGACTTGATTTTTCTTTGTGTGCTGTCTATGACGATTTCTTTGATGAGTGGTCTCTCCCTGAGAAGTTTTTGATGATGCACAACTAGAAGACTGAGGGTATGAGACCATATTTTATTTCTTTATCTGCTTGTGGGTATATTTTGTTGATTCTAACTGTCAGGAGCATTTATGCTAGTCTTACTTGACATTATGGATTGACAAGGTATTATCTTTGACTGTTATGCGACTGCATGCTTCTAGCTATCTTGACTTTCACGTGTCTTGATACAAGCATAATCTCACCATATCAAAACTTAGGTAATCCCACTGCATTAGTCATCTTGACCTACATGTCTTTGATGCCTAGAGATTTCCACATTTCTATCTGATAAAGATTATATTCATATCCACATAGTTATGCTAATGTGCATTGTATGATCTTATGACGCTACCAATAATGCTTGATGATGATAATTAGATGTCTATAAGCGTTGTGACCTTGGAAGTCAACCACTTTCATAGTAGCTTGCATTCTAGGTTCATGCTTAGTTTAGTTTTTGCATCTTGCATAGGGAGAGAGCTCTTCTTTTTATCATCTATGGACTAGTTGGTCAACTGTGCTCTTTTTCTGATTCTTCTTGATCATATCTTTCATTTCTGGTCTTTCATGTCACATCATTTTCAATCCATTTTCAGACTCGAAACCAAAATCTGAATCGCGTTTCAAAATTTTCTCTTTCTTCTGCGCAGTTGATTGACTTTTTGGGGCATATTTGATTTCTGGTGGAATTTCTTCCTTCCATGTCTCTCACATTTCCTAGTCTTTCATTCACTCTATTTCTAGTCTTCTATTTCTATCCTTCTACTTCCTCGCTGGGGCATGCTTTCACTACCTAATGGTTAACCTATTGACCCTTTACCTTTCATTTTGATTTGATCAAATCTTTATCAATTTGTTGCTCTCCTCTATCTGATTTCGATTTCAACTCTGAGGGGGCAGTACCTATGGGATTCTCATCCCTGATCCCTTGATTTTCTTGATTCAGGCATCTTTTTTGAGCTTTCGCTCAAATTTAAGATTCTTATCTCCCATTTTTAGACTTGATTATCACTTAATAGCAACGGTGATGGTTTTGTCTTGAGATTCTTATCTCTTACTTTGAATGTGATCCCGAATCGACCTCATATTCAAAGGCCTTTGTCTATGTTTGTCCAGGTGTGATCCCGAATCGACCTCACATCTTAGTTGTTTTGTGATCCTAGATCGATCTCACATTTCAATTCTTCTTTGACTGCATGTGTTCCCAATTCGATCACACATTAGTCAAAGAGGGGCAAATGTATGCACCCTAAAATGGTCGCCTAGACTTTGGGCCCCATTTATTTGATTTATCAATTCTGAATCATTTTTATCAATAACCAATATTTTCAACATTATCAAATTCTTGATCAAGTCTTAATTTCGATCATATATTGGATTTTTATCCTATGGGCTAACCATTTATCCTAAGTTTTTATTTATTCAAAAGGAATATTTCCTCCCCTTTTAATAAATAAAAAGCCCCCACCTTTTCCTCTTATCCTAAGTTGCACAAATAAAGCATTATATTGGAGATATTGGCATTGTTGCCCTTGTCTTCACTTGAATCTATCATTATGTGGTTGACTAGCAAGGTCATGAGTTCATAGCTCTAGCTGAGAGTAATTTTCAATCTTGCAACTCCATACATAGAGAGCTATGGATCGATTTGTGAGGCCTCATTCTTGAGCAACCTTGCATGTAAGGATTCATAGAAGTGCACTACTTTTGTGTGTACATTTTTGGCGCTCCTCTATCTGATTTTGATTTCGACTCTAAGGGGGCAGTACCTACGGGATTCTCATCCCTGATCCCTTGATTTTTTTGATTCAAGCATCTTTTGTGAGCTTTCGCTCAAATTTGAGATTCTTATCTCCCATTTTTAGACTTGATTATCACTTAACAGCAACGGTGATGGTTTTGTCTTGAGATTCTTATCTCTTACTTTGAATGTGATCCCGAATCGACCTCATGTTCAAAGGCCTTTGTCTATGTTTGTCCGGGTGTGATCCCGAATCGACCTCACATCTGAGTTGTTTTGTGATCCCAGATCGATCTCACATTTTAATTCTTCTTTGACTGCATGTGTTCCCAAATTGATCACACATTAGTCAAAGAGGGGAAAATGTATGCACCCTAAAATGGTCACCTAGACTTTGGGCCCCATTTATTTGATTTATCAATCCTGAATCATTTTTATCAATAACCAATATTTTCAACATTATCAAATTCTTGATCAAGTCTTAATTTCGATCATATATTGGATTTTTATCCTATGGGCTAACCATTTATCCTAAGTTTTTATTTATTCAAAAGGAATATTTCCTCCCCTTTTAATAAATAAAAATCCCCCACCTTTTCCTCTTATCCTAAGTTGCACAAATAAAGCATTATTCTTATTTTATAAAAAGGGAAAAAGCACTTTTTGTCTCATGTGGACATAAAGTCAACTCCTATTTTCCTATTGGAGGATACTTGTGCACATGGATTGCTCCTCTTTCAACCTCCACCGTTGATAAGATATTTTTCCTCTTAATCTCCATGGTCCATTCCTCCTCATTTCTTATAAAAGGAGAGCTCTCTCCTTCATTTAGATACAATTGTTTTCATGCTAATGTTATGCTGCAGGTTTTCTAGGTGCATTTCGAGCTTTTGAAGACATTGAAGACTTGCTTCATTTCATCATTTAGTTGCATATTTGCTTTCTTAGTTGCATAATCATGGCATTCATAGTATAGATTTCCTTTTATGCAATAGAATAAGCTCACATAGTCTAAATAGGAAGGCTTGGTAATACATGTTATTTCCTTTCATAGATTAGTTGCATTGTACTTTCCTTTCATAGCTTAGATTGCATACTCATTCTTAGTTTACTTGCATTGCATTACATCCATTTTGATTCTTGGAGATATTGGCATTGTTGCCCTTATCTTCACTTGAATCTCTCATTGTGTGGTTGACTAGCAAGGTCATGAGTTCATAGCTCTAGCTGAGATTAATTTTCAATCTTGCAACTCCATAAATAGAGAGCTATGGATCAATTTGTGAGGCCTCATTCTTGAGCAACCTTTCATGTAAGGATTCATAGAAGTTCACTATGTTTGTGTGTAAAGAAATAGACAAGCATCGTTGTGCACCAGTGAAACAAAAACCACCTAGGAGATAACCAACCACACTTGATAACCAAAGGAAACTGAGCCAACTTAGTCAAAGAAGGAAATGAGCAACACAGACAAACTTCAAATTCTTTTTGGTGACATAGGATTTCCAAGGACTCAAGATCCTCCTGCATTAGACACCTAGGGTTATTTTAAAATGATTCTGTGAATTGACTAATAGGTATGATGTGAGCTACATCCAACTCAGACTTTAAAATCCATGAACTATCTTCAATTGGTCTATTCTTCCACTTTACTAGATATTCCATATATTGTTTCCCTCTTGCACTCTTGCCATTTCTCTACTCCAAAATCTACTCAACTTCCTCTTTATGCTTCTTAGGATATTCCATCGGTACTTCCATGTCTTCATTAGATTCATAAAACTCATATAAATCAACAATGTTGAAAATAGGTGATATGTCCATGTCATCAGGTAACTCAACTTCATATGTATTTCCACTGTCAACTTTTCTCAAAATCTTGCAAGGTCCAAACTTCTTCATCTTCATCTTCCCATAGGTTCCAACAGGAAATTGACCTTTCTTTAAATGAACCATCACTTCATCACGAACATCAAAAGTATTATGTCTCCTTGATCGATCAACTCTATCTTTATATTTCTGATTACTTTCTTCCAGCTTTAGCTTCACATCTTCATACAATGTCTTCATGTACTCAGAAAATTTTACTCCTTCAACACTTCTCTTACTTTCATCAGCAATGTATCTCAAATCAGATATACCTCTTAGTTGTATGCCACTCACAATCTCAAATGGTGTTTTTCCAATACTCCTCTTCACTGAATTATTATATGAAAAATCTTATTGTGCCAACAAAGAATCCCAATTACTCGATGTGTCTCTAACTAAACATCTCAAAAGATTTCCCAAACTTATATTCACAACTTTAGTCTATCCATCAGTTTGTGGGTGAAATGTACAACTATATTTCAACTCAGTGCCAAACTTCTTCTAAAGATTCTACCAAATGTACCCAAAAAATTTACTGTCTCGGTCAGAGATAATACTCTTTGGTAATCCATGTAATATATATAATTTCCTTAAAGAAATGATCTTCCATATGTACCCCATCTGATGTCTTTCTACAAGGTATAAAATGTGCCATTTTATAAAATCTATCCACAACAACAAATATAGAATCATTACCACTTACTAGTCTTTGGTAAGCCAAGAACAAAATCAATATTGATGTCAATCCAAGGTTTCTTAGGTACAACAATCAGTGTATACAATCCAATATTATGGCTTACTCCTTTTTCAACTTCACAAATTCCACAAATTTTCACAGATTTCCAAACATCTTTATACAACTACGGCCAAAAGTATTTCTCCTTAAGAAAATTCCATGTCTTATCAATACAAAAATGTCCATCCAAACCACTACTATGCTTCTGCTTTATCAGGTTAGTTCCCATTACTCCTCTCGGTATACACAACTAAATGCCTTTAAACAACATACCTTCTTGAATAGAATATTTATCCCATTTAGTATTTTGTTGATCTTGAATAGGTGCTCTGCACTTTCTCCATAGCTCAGAAAAATTAGGATCAACTTCATAAGAATGTCTCATCTCATCAAAACCAAGAACTTTAATTTTCATCTTGGTCATCAAAATCTTCTTCTACTCATTGCATCAACAACTCGGTTAGTGACTCCACCTTATGCTTTATCACTAATGTATAGCTCTACAAGTACTCAACCCATTTCATATGTCTCTGGTTCAACTTATTCTGACTAGCCAAATATTTTAAAGCCTTATGCTTGCTATAAAACATGAATTCACTCAGTATCAAATAATGTCTCCATTTCTTTAGTGCTTGAACAATACCATAGAATTCTTGATCATACATAGAATATTTCCTTCTAGCATCATTCAAATTTTCACTAAAGAATGCAATAGGTTTACCTTCTCAAATCAACACAGCTCCAATTGCTCTTCCACTTGCATCACATTCCACTTGAAATACTTTACTGAAATTAGGTAATGCCAAAATAGGTAATTCAACAACCTTCTATTTCAGAGTCTCAAAACTTTTATCAGCTCCATGTGTCCACTTGAATTCTCTTTTGTCTCCTCTCATAGTCTCAGTCATAGCATTACAAATTAAATTGAAATTTCTTATGAACTTTCAATAAAACTTACCAAACCATGAAATGATCTTACCTCACTAGCATTCATAGGTGTAGGCCAATTCAAAATAGCTTCAATCTTTTCAAGATCCATTTTAAAACCATAAGCTGAGATCAAAAATCCCAAATACACAAACTCCTCTTTCATAAATGAACACTTTTTAAGATTTATCATCAACTTTTCTTCTTTCAATCTCTACAAAACTTTCCTAACATTCAATGAGTTTTCTTCTTTGGTCTTACTAAATATCAGTGTTACTAAAAAATATAGCATATAATACAATAAGCATAAGTAGGAAAAGGTTGCACGTGTTTGTATAATTGACACTACCTTGTAGGTTTTGTTAGTTTAAATGTCCTCATTACATTCATTCTAAATGTCATTATTGTACTCTAAGTATTGATTATTATTCCAAAAGATGCCAAAATTCTTAAATAATCATTACATTGTGCTTTCAAACTGAATGTGATATAAAAATGTCTGTTCTCTTTTCATGTTTCATCAATAAGAAGAGTACATTGCAGAATTGAAAGAAAGATTGAAGTATGGAATAGGGGTCACATGCATTTTCTTTTGTATTGATTTGTGTCATCTGGTTGTCTTCTAGGTTTCTGCATTTAGGTCTTCATAGTCTGATTCTTCATCTACATCTAGGTCTTTACGGTTTCATATCTGCATAAGAAGAAAAAATATGGTTAGATCCTATTAGATCTAAGCAATACATGAGAAACAAATAAAATACTATAGCAATCAAGTTTTCAATGCTGCATATCAATCTGAAAAATTAAATGTGATAAGGAAATATAGATTGACACTCACTGTAAGGTAGTGTTAAAGGGACTTGTTTCTAACATGAAACCTTTTACTACTAATGATTATTGTGGTGTATGTTGTCCTTTTTATTAACCAGGTGTCTTAATTAAAGGGACTTAGTATGTTCCAAACTGAGAAACCTTTTTTAGATAATGTATTTCATAATGATGTTATTTGAGAGTTTAACAAATTATCTTGTAGATAATAGTTGACTGGTTTTCATATTCAGTCATTTTCAAAGATGCAGATCATGCTAGATTCCCATGATAAGAGTGCTATAGGAAGTGCCAATGAATACCAATTTTCAAGTTCAAGATACAAATGATGTTGCATAAATACTAGTATAATATGTCCTTACTATTTCAAAAGTACATTTTCAAGTCATAAACATACTTGTTGCTGAATACAAAAGAGTGCTTCAAGATTGAGCCATAAAATGATAAAATGTTTATAGTTTGTTTTTGTTGAGTGTCACAAACCCGTGTTTGAACCTCATTAGTTAACATTCTAGTGTTTTTGAGTGTCATGAGCCCATGCTCGAACTTTATTAATAATGAACAAACATTTTCATCTTGTTGTACTTATCATATTAAGTGCAGATTCAACAACAATAAGAATTGTATATAGTGGAAAAAGTTATAGGATGCAAGCTGAACATAAAGTGTAAAATTTGTATAAACTGGAACAGAGTATGTACAACTAACAATGGAATATCATAAAGGAGAAAGCTACTCATCTACTATGGAAATAATAATGGTTATATGTTGAGCATCTCTCAGTCATAATGACCTTCTAAGGTTTGTGAAGGTTATGAGTGAAAGATGTGTTAGTTTTATTTATAACTGATTATATTTTTAACATTTTTCACTCATAACCTTGCAACTTTAGTAAGTCATTAGAGGTGTTTCATGGCTTCCTGGAGCAATTGTCCATCATTTTTGAGCTCATAATATATGTTTTGTAGAGGAATGAGTTCACCGGTTCATCAAATTTATAGCTGTTGATTACACAGGCTCTTTTCATGTCAACAAAATGAAACAATTTGGATGCTACATGCTATAGTCACATCATATGCTGAAGGAAAGACTAGATTTAATGAATTCATTATAGAAAGTGGTTTGAAGTTTATGCAAGTGTGATGAACAATTTTGTTTTGGTGTGCAAAGTGAGCTTCATGTTACAACAACAGAGAATGTTATATGTCTACTAGTCAAGCACATTTATAGTATCAAGAGAATATTATAGGATCACAGTTTCAGCAAGATCAAATAAGCTTCATATTTCAACATCATAAAGTGTGAAATGTTCAACAGTCAAAAGGCTCAAGCAATGTTTGCCAACTTTAAAATACAAGTATTCAAAGCTGCTAGTTTTCATTATATATAATATCAATGAGTTCTCAGTCAAAGCCGAGTCATTTTCAGTTACTTGAAAAGTTTTTACAAGTTCCAAATCAAATTTTAAGCATATACTCATAGCTGTGAGTTAAAAAAATGAGAACACATTATTCAACCCATGAGTTCTAGATTAGGAAGATCGAGTTCTTACAAGAATCACTATTATGAGCTCAATCATATATGTAAGTAGAATCTCAGTCAAATCTTAGCTTTGGAATGGAATTATGATTGATTATAGTAGCAACTTTATTTTCAGGTATAAAATTTTTCACCAGTCATAAAGTTGTGACTGTAGTCAATCATAGTTCGACTCACAGTTTGAACTCATCAAAAGAAGTAGAATGAAACAACATAGGTCATGAATCAAAGTATAAAAATTGTGACTATAGTGCAAGATCATAGTTTGAGCTCATGGTTTTTAGTATAGTTCAGTCGTGACTATTAATGTACCAAGTTTGGAGATCCATAGGAAAAATAAAAGGAATGAAACCATAGTGGGTACCATGAATCGTAATGTGGAGCTTGTGATTTGTGTATCAATAGCAGCTGCTAACAAGGTGAGATAAGAAGTCACAGTCCAAGAACAACAAGAAACTAAGAGTACTTTGTGTTGTAATCATTAGTTAAGCTTTGACTGTAACACAAATTTTATATTGAGTTTTCAGCTTGCAAATAAAAAAACTCTTAGCAAAGATGAGGTCAAGCATTTGACAAGAAACAAACAAGCATCAGTTGTATGACTGTTGACTTCCTGTGTAAAAGTTGTGATTCATCAATTTCCAACAAATTATCTATGAAGACTCAATAAAACCCAGAATAAAGAAAATGCTATGATTTCTAGTAAGTGATATACTAGTTTTCAAAAAGGTCGAGAACTATGTGTGCAAGACGACAAACTCCAAGAAATAAACTAAGCTTGATGATAACTTACAGTTGCATACCATCTCAAGTTTTCCAGATTTGGAGCTCTTTGTTTGAAGATACAGTCAATAAGAAGTCACAGTGATCTCTAGTAATAGTTAGGTGCATTCACAGTCAATTCCTTTGGCAATTTTTTAAGGCTTCTAGTAGTTAGGGTTTCATTTTCCCTTAAACTTCTTTGTGAAGGAATGAAATAAACACAAGTGCCAAGATCAAAATGAGTATAACTATTTGGAGTCCTCCAAGCAATTCAATGCCTTCAATGCATGTCTATTTTTTGGAGAGCCTCAAAAACTACTCTTATTGCCACCTTGCATACTTATCTCCTCGATTTTTGCATTGCATTGCAAGTGGGTTGAAAGTCATGTCGACTTCCACATTGCATATAGTTTACACTTAGAATCTTTTATCTAATTTAGGAGATGAGGGTAGGTTGTTTAATATTAGATTTTTATCTAATGTTAATTATTTTTCATAATTTTGGCAATTATTCTTTGTAAAAGGATTTAATTCCTTGTTATGAGCCAAAATTTAGGGGGGGGGCATTTAGGCAAAGTTTGTAAAAGGCTTAGTTATTCACATGTTTTTAAGCACATTTTTGGGCTAAGATTGGGCATTTTGAAGGACTTAGATTTTTGGATTTGAGGCATAGGCAAGATATAAAATTGATTTTTTATGATCAATTAAGGGTTGTAGATTTTGGAGAGAGGGCATATAGTGAACACATTGTTCCTAAGTGCTTTGAAGGCCATTTTTGTAATCATTTTTGTCAGATTTTGGAGGGAATGAACCAGATATTTTGACTCATATTTGTGACTTTTTTTTGATATTGGATCCTATTTTCATCTTTTCTAACAAGTGTTAAATCATTTATTATCTAAGGAAGTGAATAGATTTTTGTTCCTTCTGAAGATAATCAATTGTTCCAAGGCCTTGTATGAGAAATGTATGTTTTTTAATTATCCAAGTTATTTGTGGTAAAACCCTGATAGTATGCATTTATTAACCTATATGTTGAGCAAAGGTTTAGAGAGTTAAGATCTTCATTTTCGAGTCAAGATTGATGTTTCATCTTTTTGCAAAGTTTGAAATATTTCTCGGTGTATCATCCTAATCTTTTAAGTTATAGTATTCTTTTCCCTTTTCCCAATAAATTACAAATCAGGATAAGTGATATTCCATATTTTATAGGAACCAACCTAGAATCTGGAGATTCCTCTTCATTCATAGTCTACCCATAGCTAGGAGAGGTTTCCATTGTCAAGATAGAATTTTTGTTTTTCCTTAATGCCTAATTTAGGGTAACAATTCTAAGCCTAAACAATTAGAACATCATCAAGATATACAATCACAAATTTACCCAAGAATTTGTTCAAAACTTCATTCATCAGCCTCATAAAAGTACTCGGTGCATTAGTTAAACCAAAAGGCATAACCAACCACTCATACAAACCTTCTTTTATCTTGAAAGAAGTCTTTTAATCATCACTTTCTTTCATTTTGATTTGATGAGACACACTTTTCAAATCAATTTTGGTAAAATACTTTTCTCTAGTAAAACTATCCATTATATCATCCATTCTTGATATATGAAGCCTATACTTTACTGTTATTTTATTGATTTCTCTAGAATCAGTGCACATTCTCCATTATCCATTCTTCTTTGGTAGAAAACAATAGGTACTACACAAGGACTCAAACTTTCTCTGATCAAACCTTTCCCCAACAACTCTTGAGTCTATCGGTTCAATTCCTGATTCTCGGTAGGTGTCAACTGATGAGGTGCCTTATTCGATAAACTAGCTCCAAGGATTAGATCCATACAATGATCAATGCTTCTCTTTAGTGAAAAACCATCAGGTAAATTATCAGAAATGATTTCACTATACTTGGTGAGTAACTTATCAATCTCCTCAGGAACATTATCCTCTATTTTCTTACTTGGTTTGTTAGGAATCACAACAAAACATACATCACTCTTTTTCAAATCCTTAAAAAAACCTTTCTTCCTTCCATCAAACAAAATTTCACAGATGTGTAAACATTACTAAAAGGTTCTTCCATCAAAGGTAACAAGATTTGTTTCTTTCCATCAGCCACAATAGTATACTTATGCAATCTCCCATCATATATAGCATGTCTATCATATTGCCAAGGTCTACCCAACAAAATATGACAACAATCCATAGGCATGATATCAGACAACACCTTATCATAGTACTTTCCAATCTTCAAATTCACATAACTTTTTTCACTTACCAAGAGTGTATGCTCATCCTTAATCCATGAAATGTGATAGGGCTTCATATGTTCCAACCTTTTCAACTACAAATTTGTGATCATTTCCTTAGATGCTAGATTCTACAGGCTATGACTATCAATGATTACCTTCCAAACTTTGTTAGAATCTCTACATCTAGTCTTGAACAGACTTTTCCTTACTGGATCTTCCTTTTTACTTTCATTCAACATTTCTCTCCTTACCATCAAGTTATTTTCCTTCTCAGGTTCATTCGGTGACTCTTCTTGTACCAAAGCATTTCTACTACTACTAGCCTTCTTACTAGCATGTGTACATTCAAATGATCTATGTCCTTCTTCTCGACAATTGCAATAAGTTCCTCAAAAATTACCTCTGTTGTAACCACCTCAGTAGTTACTACCTCAGCCTATATATCAACTTTCACCTTTCCACTTGGTCTTGCCTTTATCCATATTTGTCTTTTCTAGTTGTGATCCACCATTTTCACCATAGGATCTACCTCTTTGCCTTTGTTCATGTCTCGTATTCAATTTCTCCTTATCTTTCAATGCAAATTGATAAGCTTCTTTAATGTTCTCCAATTTGACTAAACTAATTTCCTCTTGGATGGAAACTCTCAAACCATTCAGGTGTCTAGCAATTCTTTCCACATTATCTTGATCATGTCTAGATCTGATATCTAATCTATAGAATTCCTCAATATATTCCTTTACTGAGCTATCTTTTTGTCTTAGACTTTGCATTCCCTAACTAGGTTAATCTAATAATCACAAGGTAAGACCTTTCCTTTCAATTTATTCACCATTTTATTCCATACCTTTATTTTTTCTTTGTCTTTCCTCTTTCTATCTAGCTAAAGATGTTCCCACCATATGGATGCATGACTTTTCAACTTTTTGCTTGCAATTTTCACCTTCTTGTCTTCAGGTATGTTTTCATACTCAAAATACATTTCCATCTTAGTGATCCAATCCATCAATTCATCAGAATCTAGTTTTCCACCATACTCAGGAGGATTGAAATGTGGTGTATACTTCGAACTCGTCAAAGCCTTCAAAAATATTTCTTCACCTTGATCCATCACATGTGCAAGTTCTGCATTCACATGTTCTTCCTCAATTTCATCATCACAAACATCCTCAAGATGTCTACCTCTTCTTTGAGCTATTTCAACAACTTCCAATCTAGCAGTAATTTGTCTCAACATGTCTGCCAATCCTAGATCCACATCTCACCTCCCATGAACCATCTTGAAAACCCTCTATAATTGTAGGTCAGATTGCACTCTAGTACCCCACAACAATTCATCTAGGTATTCACAAGAAGGAACCTACAAACCTAAATCTGTAGACCTAGATCTAGATATAACCTCACTCTAATACCACCTGATGAAAGGGCAGGGAGAAAAAGGGGCCAAACAATGGCACACCCTAATGATCCAACCTGCTCAAAAACACGCAGAAGAAAATAAAAATAGTGAGAGAGAGAATTCAAGATCAACCATATATTATATTCATTCAATTTGGTTCATACATGCCAGGCTATAAGGGCTTCCCAATTATGGCCAGATATTACAATGAATTTCAAAAGTCCTCAAACATGTGAGGATCTATCCACAACCTCTAATCTTCTATCTTCTTACTTCTATCAAAACTCACTCCTAAACTACAACCAAATAACTACATTTATACAAGAGTCTACCAGACTAAGTCAACCTTTAGATCCATAATCAATAGAAGGAATGGTCAGATCTAGGACCACACACTTCCCAATGATGGATACCAACATTAAATCCATGACCCAAAATAAATGCACAAGTCAGCCTCAACAAAAACTCAAAAATAAACTACTTGGTAAGCAAGGATGACCAAGCAACAAACAAACATCATTGACAGCCAGTGAAACAACCGACCACCTAGGAGATAACTGACCACACTCAGTAACCAAAGGAATTTGACCAACTACCAAGCCAACTCAGTCAAAGAAGGAACCGAGCAACATAGACAAACTTCAAATTTTTTTTGGTGACGCAGGATTGCCAAGGACCCGAGATGCTCCTGTATTAGTCTGATTAGTTTTCCTTCACAGGATTGCACTGGTCATTGGATCAAAATCAAGACATCAGCCTCTTAGCCCCTTTAGTAACTAGGCCCAATGATTACACATCATCAGATCTCCTCAATTAGATGGTTGTTATAAAATGAATCTAACCAGTCCCACTTTCCTTACTTGCTGAGTGTCTAATGCATCAACAACTATCACAATGCCATGATGGTTAACCTTCCTACATCTTTTCATTGTGGCATTGTGCTGACCATTAGATTGATGAGGAAGATAAGCACTTAAATAAAGTTGCAAAACTTTAGGAAAAGGACCGGGGGACTTAGGAAAAAGATTTAAAAGGTCACGAGGACTTTAGACTTAGGAAAAAATAAAGTGTTATCTTAGGTAAATAAAAACCTAAGAAGTAAGGCCCCGCTCGACGTTGAATAAGACACATTCCTAAAAGGATACTTAAGTGATTTCAAGAAGTAACGACCAAATATAAAGATAGAAGGTCAACCTTGGGTTTTTTCTTTTAGCATAAAAATCATTAGGGTTATTTCAACATGATAGTTAGATAGGGCTCTCTGGAGTATAGGAAAATTCTTTTGTAAACTAGAACCAAGGTTTATGATTATTTCAGGTAGCCATTAACAAAAAAAAAACTCTTTTCGTATATATTTCAAATTTCAAAAAACTTAGAATTTATGTTGGAAAATTTGGCAGTGCTAATAGTGGCTCTATCTGGGGATGTATGCCTCTTGTAGGCATGATAAGGATCTAGAATCTCTATGAAAAGCACACCATCTGTTGAAACAAAACTAACCTACACACATGACTTGAAATAAATAGACAACCAAGAAATAAAACTAACTACTATTCATGAATTATGAAAGTACCTTTAGGAGAAGTAGAATTTTAGAAATTGTCCATGAACTAGCAATTCCAAAATGTTTCCAACTAGATCTTTTAGGATATAGTAATCATGTCCCCACTTGGGATTGAGAGGATATGGTCCCAAACAAATTGGGTCAAAATTTTCATGTTTTCCTTTATCTTCTAGCCTGGTATTCCACATTAAGACCAGATCATCAATGTTATAATTTCTAACTGTAGTCTTTTTTTCATACAATTTTTTGTACTGGAGTTGAGATTTTATGTTTTAGTCATGGACTTCTCTTCTTGATTCATCTAATTGTATCAGATCTTCCAATCCAATTTTCATTTCATTGTCCAAATCATCATCATATAATTGGATCAATTTATACATTTGAAGAAATTTATTTTGTGTTAACTTGGCATGGATACCGTTTACTAAATCAAAAGGAGCACATCCAATAGCCTTTTTCATTGTCACTCTATCAGCCCAAAGAGCTAGCTACAACTTTGAATCCCATGCCCTCTTGTTCCTATCAAGGATTCTTTTCAAAATCTTTATCAAACTCTTATTACTTGATTTAGCTTGACCATTACCTTGAGGGTGATAGGGAGCTGAATTTAAAATTTGAATCCCATATTGTTGACAAAAGATATTAAATTATTCAGACTTGAAACACATAGTGTTTCCCACTATTATAATCTCAAGACATCTAAATCTTGCTAGCATATTCTGCATTATGAAATTAGTGACCGCCTTACTAGTGGCCCTCTTAGTGGGAATTGCCTCCACCCACTTGGTGAAGTAGTCTATGGCAACCAGGATCTAGAAATGACCCCCACTTTATTTTTTTTGGATTTCTCCAATAAAATCCATGCCCCACTTTTGAAAAAGGGCTACAACTATCATAGGGCTTAAGGGAAAATTGTCACCGAACTTTAATTTTCCTACAAACCTTTGGTAAGCATCACATTTTTTGACAAACAAGTGTGCATCCTTGTAGATAGTGGGCCACAAAAATCTAGAACTTAATATCTTATATGAAGTATTCTTAGCCATGTAATGGCTACCACACAAACCTTCATGCATTGCTTGTAATAAGTTCTCAGCCTTATGATGGTCAACACATTTTATCAAGACACCTTCATTACTTCTCCACCATAATTCTCCTTTAGTAATCACATATCTTACAACATACAATTTCATAGTCCTTCTTTTCTAGTCATCCATGTGAGGGGGAAGAACCATCTTTTGCAAGTATCCAACAATCTCTTCATATCAGTCACAACAATCTAAATAATAAATGTATGGCCTCTGCTCTTTTTCAAGAACATTGATATGGTTAGCATCTAAATTTCTTTGAGCCATGAGTTTAGCTAACCCTAGTCCTCTAAGTAGTTTTGTGATTTGGATGTCAATGTTGAACTCTTGGATCCTCTTTATCCACCTACATCTTCTTCCTGAGACTTCTTGTTGTACTAGAATATCCTTCAAAGAAACACTAGGCACATATGCAACTATAGTTTCTCCTACTAGAACATCTAAAAGTTTTGATATCCTTGACTAGTTCATAAGCCTATTTTTCATTTATGTCATATTTCAACTTAGTTGCTTGCAAGGATTTACTGAAAAAGGATACAGGCTTCTCAAAACCCTCTGAGTTCTTTTGTAACAATACTGCAACAATGATATGTTAATAAGAAAAAGAAAGTATCTAAAGGGGCTTATTGTAATTTGGTTTCCTTAATACAGGGGCATTTTTAATTTCTTTCTTGATGTCATAGAAATATTTCTTAGCTTCTTTATTCCATTCAACTTTTGCACCCCTTCTTCAACATCTTGGAAATAGGGATACTAGTTTCAACAAAATTTGTGATAAATCTTTTGACAAAGTTGATTTGACTAAAGAAGGATTGAATCCCTTTAACATTTCTTGGCAATGACACTTTATCAATTGTAGTTACCCTCTTAGGGTCAATTCTAATTCCATCTTTGGACACAATATGACCCAAAATTTTACCTTCTATTACCCCGAAAGGACATTTCTTTGGATTAAGAGAAACTCCATATTCTAAAGATTTTACAACAATTTTCTCAAGATGGCCATAATGCTGATCTTTCTTTTCTGAATAACCTATGAGATCATCCTGGTATACCACAAGAAATTTTTTTATAAAATTTGAAAATGCTACATCCATGGCTCTTTGAAAAGTATCCCTAGTATTAGATAAACCAAAAGGCATCCTAACATATACATATGTGCCCCATGGAGTACTGAATGTAGTCTTGAATTGTTCAACATCCTTGACAACCACTTAGTTATAGCCCGAGAGCCTATCCATCATAGAAATCAATTCTCATTTAGTAACCCTTTGTAGCATGGCTTGCATGTTTCGCAACCCATAATTATCATTCAATGAATTTACATTCAGGTTCATAAAATCTACACAGAGCCTAATGTCTCCATTTTTTTTCTTTACTGGGACCAAGTTGGAAACCCATGTTGACTACCTGATAGGTTTGATGATGCCTGCATCACTCATTTTATTTACCTCTTCCTACATTTTTGGTGCCAGAGTAGGGTTTACAAGCCTCAAATTTTTTCTGAATTATTTGGTGTCCTCCTTCAAAGGGATTTCATGTTGGAATAAATCTTCCCTATAGGCCTTTGACTCATCATAAGACCAAAGAAAAACATGCATATATTTTCTGAGAAGACCTATCAAATAATTTCTTATTTTAGGAGTCAATCTTCCCCCAATATAAACATTTTTAGAGGCTCCAATTGTTCCTAAATTTATTTCCTCCAAACCCTCTGGTTTACTTATAGTCTTTGCTGAAAAAGACCTACCATTATTGTCAAATGCTCTTTCCAGTGCAACCAAACCCTTTGGGACTTTAATTTTTTTTAACTACAAGACCCTCTTGTTAAGGAGACTGTCCTCATTTCCTAAGGTCTCTATATACCCAACGAAGTTCATTTCTTTTCCTTCAAGACTAGCCTCACAATCTAAAAATCTTAAGATGTCTAGATCGTCTTCAAAAACTTGTCAGTTTTCCATGTTGTCTATTATAGAAGGTTTGGATTGAACCTCAAATTTAAATATCCCAACAAATGTAATGTCCTCTGGGATTAAAGAAATATTGGCCAATAAATCAGCCATTCTATTGTGGCCCTTGTCCATCTAGTCAATACTGAAAGCATCATATTTGGATCTTAACTGAGACACAACCAATTTTAAATCTCCAATTACTCTGAGGCTTTTGATATTATGTTTTGATGCTAATCTCAATCCTATCAACAAAGCCTCATATTCTATAGTATTTTTTATACAAGTGAACAACAAAGTGAAAGAAAACTTAAAAGCTCTTTCAGTAGGGGAGATTAACAATACTCCTGCAGCAGATCCTTCCCTAGACCTTGCACCATCAAAATACATGGTAAATAAACCATCTTAGTTTATAACATTATTTTTATCCTCATATAAAAGTAAAGGTTCATTTCCATCCTTGATCCCTCTATCTTGCACTTGGAAGAAATTTACATCAGATTCTAGGAAACAATTCATATTTTCATCTTTGGTTTCCTCCTCAATCATATAGGGAGATCTAACTTCCCTAGATATTATGCCATTTTGATGAGCAATATTGAATGTTGCAAATGATAAGTCACATTGAATACTACCTCTCATTTTTTCACTCCACTTCCTTGACAATAACATTCTATATTGGGGAGGTATGTCAAAAACTAGGACACTCATGGTAAGCTATCTACCTAGATATGTTGCAAGCTTATAGGGAAATGCCTTAATTGTTCCAATGATTTGTACCTCTCTATAATCCATAGCTTGGCATCTCTCATGAAGAGTGTCAACTTGTAATCCCATTGACCTCATGATCTCAGTAGGCATAACTATATTTGATGCTCCTGAATCAATCATGGAATTTTTTAACATCTTCCCATTGACAATCAAGGTTAAGAAGAAAGGGTCAATGAATCCCAAAGAAGTATTTGAAAAATTTAAATCTAGATTAATTTGGGGTATCTCTAAAACAATTTCTTCCATGTCTTTCCCCTTATTTTGAGATTTATCCTTTGTCTTAGTACTTACTTTTTTTCTAGACTTGTAGAAAGAACACCATTTATCCATGTAAGGGCCTTTTCTTTGTGCTCACCTATCCTCATCATTTTAATTAATGGAACCTTAACTATTATTTGATAAAACAATTTGTTCATATCAATAAGTGTATATCTTACATTAGACAAATCTTTCTTAGTATGAAACATATCCTTATTCTCATCTGGTGTTGCAAAACCCAACTTGTCTTCCTTTTGTTATTTATTTTCAACTTGGGGAATAGGGATACCTGTAACTAGTGTCTTTATTTTAATCTTATAAATATTTTTTAAACCATTTTTCTTTTTAGCCCCTTTCAATTTTGATTTCTTGACATCATCAACAAATTTATTTTTAACTTGTGTCTACTTTGGTCTTCATTATTTCTCTTAATAAATACACCTATTGGCCTCCCGTTTGTATTTCCAATAGTTTGATTCCTTAAAACATAGTTACTTATGTCTTGAGTAACCATATCAGTAGTAATTTGAGCTATTTCTTCATCAGAAGGCCTTTTCAATATAACAGGTTCTTCACCCTTTCCTATATTATTGTTGATGTTCTCAATTTCATCCTCTTCTTCATTAGAGAAAACTTGTTGATGGTAAACTTCTCCTCTACTCTAAGAATTGTTTACATCTTGGTTCTCATCTGCCTCCTCAAAATCAATTTCATCATGTAATTTTGAGGAAGTCATAGAACAACCTCAATCATCATAAGAATCCTCTTCATCATCCCTTTGTTTTTAATTTTTAGGTACACTTTGAGAGAGTACACAATAATTAGGATCATGTGGGGATTGGCAGGCTGTGCACCATGGAACACCATCAATCATGTTGACTAAATACTTTTACAAGGGATCATTGGTTTTATCATTAGGATTATCCTTTCTCTATGGTATTTTAGGCTTCCCATCCTTTGACTGGGTATGGTAAGGAAAGTTATGCAAGCTAGGTTGCCTATTGAAGTTGTTAAAATGAGTTTTATCATTTCCTTGAGCCTTGTTTCTATTATCACTAGGCTTTAAATCCTTCAAATAATTCAAGATTTTCTTCAAATTGTCATCCTCTCTAGGTTTTACATTGGCATATTTATCTAATTCTTTTTTTCCAAACCTAGGAGGTTTAGGGTCTTCTCTTCTACCTAGTTTTCCTGACACCCTTCTATTGCTTTCAATATTTACAACAAACCTCTGAGTCTCCCTAATCATTCTAGGATTTTGGTCTTTGATGAGGTATCCCATTTTTGTATCAAAATCATTTAAATATGTTTCCAAGAACACATTTTCATCTAATCTCATAAATTGGTAAATATTATGCATTGCCTTTTGAAATCGGACACTGAATTCAAGGACCTCTTCATTTTTATTTTTCTTAATATTGTTGATTTTATTCAATATAAAAACTTAATTTTTATTATCACTGTATTGGTCCTTGAAACAATTTATAAAATCATCCCAAGAGGAAATACAGTCATAGGAAAGCCCTCTAAACCAATCTATTGCATCTTCAGTTAGTGATTGGACAAACAATTTCATAATTAAATCTTCATGTTCTATTTTATAATCATCTATCATGTCAAAAAAATTCTTTAGATGCTCTTCATATGTAACAACATTATTACCAGTGAATTTTGGAAGCTTTTCCCTAATTTATTTAGGAATTAAATTTGGATAAATAGGAATATCATTAAAGAGAAGTTGTTTGTACCTTTCCACATGAACCTTTGCAATGATCCATCATTCTGAGAAGTAGATGATTATTATTTGATGTGTTAGTAGCATTTGTAGTTGTGAATGGTATGAAAATGGCAACCTGACTATTAGAGTTTCCAGAGTTAGCACCAGGTATCAAAGTAGGACTAACTGCATTAGAGGGACCTGAGGATTTCCCAAGAAAATCAATTTTATTTTTCATTTCCAAAGTAGTAGCCTCAAGTTCTTCTTTCTCCAATTCTTTAGCTAGAATCTCCTTTTCTCTCTTAGTTCTTTCTAAATCACTATCCAATAAGGACAATTGATCTATGGGAATCTTATCATTGATAGGTTCATTTATTAAGATTCTTGTTGAAACCTATTTACCCTTATCCTTAGGTCTCCTAACTTTGACAATAGGATGGATAACAGGTTGTTCAACAACTTTCTTAGGTGTTGTAACATCATTTATAGCTTCCAGGGTTAAAAAATACCTTTTCAAGTGGTCTGATCTAATTTGGGCTTCTCTTAACTCAACTTCTTTTTAATTTTCTCTTTCCTTCCTAATGGAAATCTTTTTCTTGATCCTTTTTTCTAAATTAAATACTTCTTCAAAAATATCTTCAAAATATGGAAGAGTAGTTTCAGATTCTAAGGTTTCAATAAGAAACCTTTGCTGATCACCTCTTGGGTTATGAGGGATTTCAGAAAGACAAGTCCCCTAGGTTGGAGGATCGTTTCTTCCTTCTAAGCCCCTACTTTTACTTCTTGATCTTCTATCTCCCCCTTGAGGTTCTTTATTTTCGAAGAATTCCTTTCTTATGATGCATTCCATCCTCTCCCTTAGAATGAGGAGAATAATAATCATCATATGCTTCTAAACCTAAATCCACTACATCTTCATACTCAGGGGCATTCCCTTCTTGACCAAGATGGGTTAGGTCATTTTCATTTGTGTTTTTCTTTTGTCTCCAAGCTTGAGACACATCTTTGTCATTCTGATCTCTTCTAGGTTGACAAGTCCTAGAAGTACTTGGAAGTTCACCCTCTAATCTATTTTCTGGATGATCTCTCCTCGAAGCCTTGGTATTTCTTTGACTCATATCTAAAAAGTATATGGAATAGTTTTTATTTTTATCTTTACTTAGAAATGCTATAGAGATTCTTAGAGTCACCACCCAATCTAAGTTGGGAACTATTACACTAACTCAATGGATCAAAGCTCTAATATTCAAGAAAAATTTTAGACAACAACTTAATAAAATATAATGCAAACCCTGAGAAATTTTACTAACAATGTATAATCATAGGATTAAAAATAGCTCTATGTTCATCGATGGTAACTAATTGGTTCTAACAAATAAGAAGGCCATGAGTCTAGCTCAGCTTGTACCTATGTTATTTGACATTAATTTATAACACCAGAGATCTTCAATTTAGATTTATCATTACTGTTTCATCTCTATTCCCCATTAGAGTCACCATTTTGTTGGTTCCTCAAACCTGACTTTATGCTTGTAATAGCAACCAATACATCTATAGTTATTAAGAAAGGGTTAAATCCAAATAGAAAATCAAAGATGACTTGGACCAACTATAGGGACAAGACTTCCCTTTGCACTTCTAGCTCTGCAAAACCAAGGAGGGTACTCCTAATCAAGTAAAATAACCCTTACTACAAAAATCATGGACTAGATTTCAAAACAATAGATAGATGGTAAGAAAATACTAAATGGTAAACACTCATTTATCTATTCTCCATTACCATTTGATTAAAATACAAATTTTAGGTCACAATACCTCGAAGATCTTGACAAATTTATATCAAAATTAGGAATATAGAAAAAATTTATCAAGCAATAATTTCTATAAAATAGGTTTAGTGCTTGCCAATGCCTTATCCATTGGCTAATATCTTACTGTAAAGTGAAACACACAGAAAATATACTAAACTTTGATGTTTTATAATCCCCAAAAACACCACCGCCTTGTGATAATACTAATTAGAGAACTCCTAGATTCACACTACTTGCTGACATCCTTATGCAAAATTAAAAGAATTAGTGTTATATCCAAAGCTTATTTAATTTGATCTTTAGATAAAAGTTGAAGAAAGACTACGCATACATAGAGATAATCTATGGAATGAATTTGAAAACTCATAACTCAAAGAGGAAATACACATAAGAGAGATATTAACCCTGGAATTAATTTAATTTTTTGAATCATATTTTATGTATAAATAATTATTTAGAACATAAGACATTTGAATATTAAGATAAACCAATAATACTTGCTTTTCTATATTAAAAACTTGACTTCATAAAATCTTCTATATTGTAGACTCAGAACTTGCCAATGAAATGTTCAAGTTCTGGTACATCTAAAGTGATCTTGGGAATCCTTTTATAATACACAAGGATTTCATACAAGCTTAAGATCATTTTAGAAGAGAAAAAATAATAACAATAATATAAGCCAAAAGTTTGATAGATACAACACTTTTCTGTTACATGTTTGCAAAGTTTCTTATTGACTTGAGCGCCAAAATTTGCAACAAGTTCCAAAGTCAGTTCAAATCCTGCCAAGTGTTGGCCTTCTATTTTACTTCTGCATATGTGATCTTTTACGCTATTTGATTTTCTTAATGAGGTTGAAGAAGTGCCACCTATTGCAACTTCAATGGGTGTCTCTTCTTTCTTTGCACTCTCTGAAGAAGATGTAGTTTCCCAAGATGTATAAACCTCTTCATTAGGCCAATGGAAAGCTACCACCTCATCTTTCTTTTGCACCAAAGTATCTCAATCAAATTTTACCTAATGTACCTCTTTGTTTAGGGATTCAAAATGTACCCTAGCATCTTCTAGTACTTCAATTGTTTAGACAAACAAAATATTGCTATCTATACTAAAGATTTTGTTCACCCTATTCGAAAATTCTTCATCTAGTTGTCCCAACCATACCTTTTTTTCCTTTATGGTTCCATCCCTTTTTTAAAGGCTAGGAAACATTTAAAAATAGTCTTGGTAATATCTTGCCCTTAGAATTGATTCCTTTCTCTTTAAGTTTTCCCTTTTCACTTTAAAATCAAATAAGGATTTAACAAATTTATACGTACTTTTTAACTGTTCATCTACAATTTTTTGAGTTTTAATCAAAGAATAAAATAATTTCAACCTATCTTTCCTGGAAACCTACCTATCCAAAATTGGGTCCATAGTGGCCACTTCTTCCTTAAAAGATTTCAAAATTTTAACTAATTCCTCTCCAACCTTATAAATTTCCTTATGCTCAACACCCTAAACAAACTACAAAATTATGTCTCTTATTTTGTTTTCATGTTTCATGGACACTTCTAGGTGTTTGTACTCAAACAATTGTCTCTCATTTCTCAATTTCTTTGCCTTCTCCAAGATAGCCCACCTTTCTCTAATCACCTAAAAATGGACAAAGACAATTTAATGATAATTCAAAGAAAATTAAGTAAAATCAAAGCAAATCAAGGACAAAATTAAATCAATTGAGTCATAATGCATAATTAGCTAATCAAAATGAAAATCAAAATTGAGAGCATTTTAATCAAGTGCAATCAAATCAAAATACAATTAATTTAATTAATTGTATAGTCTTGGATTAAATTAAATTCAACCCATTCCAGGGGTGCATGGCTAAAATAAATCAAGTAAATCAATTAATAAATCTCAATTACTCTCAACAACCACAAAAGAGAGGAAAATCAATCAACCAATGAGACTAAAGGAAAGACATTCACATGGATCAAGCCAAATTGAATCTCATTCAATCAAAGTGAAAAGGAATCTTGACCATTGATCTTGTCTACTTGTCGCAAGCTTTGAGGACACAAAATTTGCATTGTCTTGAAAGGGTGGAACCAAAGACTCAACCAAGGCTTAACCATGATCAAACACAACTACACCCCCTACCATTGTAAGAATCTATAAAAGGGAGGCTAATATCCTTCATAATTGATCAACCACATATCTGAGAATTGCATCAAACCTCTTGCAATCTGAGTTTAGAAAGGCATTTGAGAGCATTTTCTCTTTTATCTTGATACTTGTTAGCTTTAGCATTGTTCATTTCTATCATTCTCATTCTAGGACTGTCATTAATGAGAGCTTTCTGAGAGATTTACATTAACATTCTTAGTTAGAGAGGCATAGGATGCTCAATTAGTCATTGATTTAGCTAAATAGTTTCTCTATTGTGGTTAATCTAGCTACTATTTCACTTATTGTTGATGATTACCTCTAATTCTATGAAGATACTTTTATTAGTATACAAAATGGCACCCACCGTGGGGCTCTAAGCCTCATTTTATCAATTTTATCATTTGGATCATATTTTGTATACTTGTATTTGCTATTTTCTATGATTTTTTTGTAGGAAATAGGTGAAATGTCATGTATAGTCAATTCAATCATGCCTACAGTCATTCAGATGACACTTACAATCTCTGTGTCGATACCTATTTATTGAATATTTACACCTGGTCGATCAATTCTATTCTATCTTAAATTATTTCTTGTCACTTACAATCAAAGTGATCATGCCTATGTGATAAAGATATACTACCTTTGCCTCAACAAGTCACACCTGCTAGCTGAGAAGTGTCACCTTTCAACAATCTATTGTCACCTGCGATCGAGCTTTGCAAAGCACTTTACAAAAATAGTCATGCCTAGTATCATTTATCTTATGCCTTCTATTCTTAAAGTGTTGATTTGACTTAATTAGTTTACGTAGCTTTAAATTTTCTTTGCGCTTAGTAGTAAATTGTTTCCACTTGTTTAACTTTCTGTGTTGCCTATGTCACTTTTAAGTGTCGCTTGCTAATAGTAAAGTTACACTTGCAAACAATTTTATATTGCGTATTTGGTGGACAATGTCGCTTTTAGTTTTTTTGTCTTAATTTGCTTTCAAATTGATAAATTCATTTATCTAACTCTTGGTTTGTATGTTTTGACTCTAAATGAGTAGGCACAAGAAGGTTCAGAAGCTAGAAAGTAGGTTTAATAAAAAAGGGAAGGCACTGGCTAAGAAGACCAAGAAGTAAAACATAGTACATATCAAGGCTGTTCTTGAGTCAACACAAGAGGAGGACAATCAGGTTTATTAGAAATACCTTACTATTATTGAAGCTTATGAAAAGAAATTTGTATCTCTTAATTGGGTCTTTAGTCCTTAGTTCAAGTTTTTGTTTGAAAATTTACAAATAAGGTGCTTAAAATTCATTATATAAATCTTTGCTTTGTCAATTTCAATTTTGGTTTCCCCTCATTGTGATTGTTATTGTTTACTAACTTGTTGGAGGACAAACACATTTGGAAGGAGCTATTGCCAAGGTAAGATGAAAAAAATAAAATCACTCAAAAATGCCCCTAAAATTCGGTTAGCTACAAAGAAAGAGGTAAGCCTAAACTAGTCAATATTTTCCCTTAGCTTGTGGCATTTGGTGCATTTAAAATATAGTAATTAAGAAGGATTAAAGAATCAAACACATAAATCAAAGCCCCTTGTTTGTGGAAGAGAGTAGAAATACTCAAATCCCTATAGTTAGTGGGTGAAATCAATTGAACCTTGTTAATTGTGTTTGGGAACTAAAGGGAAAGTTAGGGATATGCTCTTCACCTTCTTTGTGAACCAAATTCCCAAAAGCTTAACCTTAATTCTATTTTCCTTGCTTTCAAAATGAACATGCTAGAAAGTTAGTAGGCTCACTTCATGATTTTTCCTTAGCAAGGCTGGTGAGAAGGACAAAACAAAGTGGGACACACTTGCTTTTGTCATGAGAATCTAACCCACTATAAAATAAAACACATACGTCCTTAATGGGGTGTATGACAAAAGGGTCTTAAATTTTTTGAATTTCCTCTAGTAGCCCTTACAGATTGCACAAAATCATACTTAAGTGCATTTGGGAAGCCCCTTAACATACTTGGGGGTGTTAGGAATGAATGCTAGATGTTGGCAATCATTCTGTAGCAGTTGTTGTTACATTCATGACTATGATTGTCATTGATGTCAACACAGTGATCTTCTGGAGACTAGCAGTAAAGTAGACAATGTTTTATTTCGCGCATGTGTTATATTGAGATTAATGATATGCAATGTTGAGGTTATGTTCTTTGATACACTATATGTGTATGGCTAAGAGTGCAAGTTATAAGCATTTTGATGGAAGCAGTATTCAGGCAGTGTTCCTGAGTAGCGGTTTGTGGAAATCAGATGATATCTCCTAATCAAGATGGAATCTACTTTTGCACAGTTAAATGGAAGTTTGAGACACATTGATGATGATGGGGTTCATAGCGCAAACTTTTATGTCACATGAGTGAAGAGTTATTACATTTGGAAGCTGACAGTTTTGAGTAATTTTGATGTAGCGTGTAGAATCTTTTATTTTGTAATTGGATGCCGACTCATTTGTAATTATTTGAGTGTGGTATAAAGGAAGGAAGGTTTTTCCTTATTGTAATATGAATTGATATGGAGTTAGTAGAAATGTGAAAGAAGTGTGAAGCATGGTATAATGTGAATGTATGTATAAAGTGAAGAAGAGAGCTTATGAAGTTGTGAAAGCGAGATTGTGAAGGAAGACATGTGAAGTTAGAGATCTGGAATTGAGATCTGGTGTAGTAGTGAGTGCAGTTTGGTATAGTGAGGAGGTAACATATTTCATATTATTCTATTGAATAATATTAAGATTATTTGGATAGTGTGTTCAGTGATCTTACCCTGAAGCTGCTTGGGCAGTGGGTCCTTCTATCTTCCATAACTCTTAACAAGGTTAGAATCTTTTAACAGGGATTCAAAATCTCCTAACGGGGATTTATATGTACTGAATGTATTTCATAAGACTCCTAATAGAGTCCATCCTTTCACAAGGAATATTCATATTAGTGCATCTTTTGTGGGCATCATTCCCACTGGGGTTTACTCTCTGATCAAGAGGTTCCCTAGTCAACATATCCTGTGTTATTGTGTCATTGTGTATGAATATCTTTGTATGGTTAGTAATTTCATTTCTTACATGGTTAAATGTTTTTGAAGTTGATAAAGGTTATAATTATCTGATAACTGATTCACCCCCCCCCCCCCCCCCTCTCATTTATCTTGGTGGACTTTACTTTCTAACAGGGGGATGAAAGATTGAAGTCCATTTTGAATGGAATCCACCATAAAACCTTGATAAAGTAGCAAAGACCACCTTGTAGAGCCATGTTTACGAACCAAATTTTTTGCTAAGGTAGGTTCTTAAAGTGTCTTCTTGTGAAAAACCTGTGACAACATGCTACAAATCAAACATTTTGTGTTTAAGAGGGTAAAAAGAGACAAGTGAATGTGTGGTTGTTGTGTTTGAAATACATAAACAAGTGAGAGAAATCCATTGAAAATCATCTTATATTTTTAAATCTTTTCAATAATAAAATCAACAACTCTCATATCAAGGATCATTCTAAAATGAACCCTTGTTGGATGCCGGTTTCCACATGGTCCCAAACATATAGGGTATCATTACAAGGTGATAGAACTCTTGTTGCAAATGAAGGGAAAGAGATTGAGTACCAAAGTGTGTTTCAAGGTCATAACCAAGAAGACCTTTTTCCAAATTTATTCAAATCAAAACTTCGCAAGATGGATACGAATTCAACATATCACAATTTTCAGCAAGGAAATAACCAAAATACCAATAATGCCAACCAAAATCCTATTGATTCACTTGAAGAAAGAGTTGATAAGGCTTCCTGAGACCTAGATTTCCTAGAGGTTATGGAGAAATTGATAGATAGGGATAAGGAGAACTTTTTCTGAAGCCTAGCACAAAAGGGAGTGAAGCTTCCTCATGACTTTGACATGGACCAACTTAGGAAGGATCAACAGAAAGATGATCCAATGAATGCTATGACTAGGAAAATTAGGGCCTTTCAAGAATAAATTGATACCCTAAAGAAGGCAGCTAAACCTAAAGCCTTCTCCATTGAAGCTTTGTGTCCTTTTCCTTTTGACAAAAGCCTAGTTATGGTGCCATTTCCTTTCAACACCATTTTTCCTAAATATGATAAATACATGGGTAAAACGGATCCTCGGGATCATTTAAGAGAGTTTTTCACCCTAAGTATAGAGTTCATGCATAACGATATGTACTTAGTGAGACTCTTTCCTAGAAGCTTAGGATGACCCACAATGGAGTGTTTTTCAAAACTACCCCAAGGGATAAAGACCTTTGAGGAGTTGACTTCAAAGTTCGTAACCCATTACTCTTACAACATTGAGCATGAGATCACGATGCTCAAGTTATGTGATACCAAGCAAAAAGATGGAGTGTCTTTCTTAGGATTCTTACAAAGGTGGAGGACTATTTTTGCAAGGTATCCATTAACTATCCCTGAGAAAGAGAAGATGGAGATTTTCACCAATAACTTGACTATGGAAATGTACTATCGATTACAACTTCAATGTCCTCCAACATTTGAAAAACTTATTAAAAATGGAATTAAAATTGAAGATGTTTTGGTCGAAAGAGGTGAAATTAAATTATTTAAAGACAATAAATCCAACAACAACAATAGTAATAATAATAATTATGTCCCTAAGTATTTTAATAATCAAGGATCCAACAATCACAATGATAAATCAAAATCATGGAGAAAAAATAACAATAAAAATCTTGTGAATGATGGGGTTGTGGAGTCACACAACTTCAAGTCTACTCCTTTTATTCTACCATATGGAGTGAATTCTTCAAACAATGTAAATCAAGCAAACAAAGCTCCATATAATGCCAATAATTCCAACAATTCTAACAACAACAATTCCCACACTTCCAACAATAAGACTTGGGATAAGTCAAAACCTTACTCCAACTATACTAAAAAGAAATTCACTTACTTAGGTGAACGTTTAGAGAATGTACTAAAGACCTTCCTTTCCAATCAAGTTATCACCTTACCCGACATCTTAGGTTATGAACCTCAAGTCAAGCCACACTGGTGGAATGAATCTCATCATTGTGAATACCATTGAAATAGAGGTCATCCAACCAATGAATGCATGAGATTGAAGCACTTGGTGCAAGATCTAATTGATAATGAGACCATCAAAATTGAAGGACCTCAAAACAATAAGGACCATATGGCCAATAAGAACCCCTTTTTGAATCATGAAAAGGGTGAGTCATCCAATGCAAATCAAAATCAAAAGAAGGGTAATGAGAAAGTGAACTTTGCACACACTTATGATAACACAATAAATACCCTAAGGGAAGAGGACCAAAGCATAAATGTTGTCATAGTAAAAGGAAAATCAAGAGAAGCATCAACAAATGTGGTCACTAGGGGGCAAGCCTCAAAAATTGTCATACCTAATAATGCTCCAAAAATAGTGTTGTCAAACCAAGCTTCCACATCATCATCAAAACAATATAACTTGGTTGACCAATTGTAAAGAACTCCCACTCAAATCTCTATTCTTGAGCTGCCCAAACTATCACCAATCCATAAGGATATCTTGGAAAAAGCCTTGTTGGAAACAAATGTGCCTCTAAATTTGAAGGTAGAAAAATTCCAAAACATGGTAGGGCACCTAATTGCACCTCATTGCCAATCATTTTCTGAACAAGATGATGTGTCTCTTAATCATCCCAAAAATGTGCCCTTACATATAGAAGTGTTGATCCACATACATAGGGTGAAAAGAGTTCTTATAGATGGAGATGTTGGCCTAAATATTTATACCCTTAGCTTGGTGAAAGCCTTAGGATTTTCTGAGGAGGCTATTGACCCAAAGAAAAAGATAACCATAAAATCCTACAATGATAAAGAAAGAGCATCAAGAGGAGTCATAGTCTTGCCCATAAGAGTTGGTCCCATGCCAAAAGAGACCAAAGAGACCATATGTCATGTATTAGACTTAAATTTGACTTATAATATTGTTTTAGGAAGGCCATGGATCCATGAAATGAAAATTTTTCTGTCAACTTATCATCAATGCCTAAAATTCCCATATCAAGGGCAAGAGATAATCATAAGTGGAGACCTCAATCCATTTAAATATTGTAATAATGTCAAACCTATTAATGACTCATTGGTTCCACACAATGTTGAAGGGTCTACATCAAATCAAATGGAACAAAGCCAAAGTTCTAAGGATATCCCTTTGTTGAAAGGAAAAGGAAAAATGCAAGAAGAAATTGTTGTTAAAGACACACCAAAACTAATTAACCAAACTACATTAACTAAATGAAAAGAGAAGGTTAATGTGAATAATATTATTTAAGAATAAAAAGAAGACTCTTTATCAAAAGATGCCATCCAAGTTTATACTAAAGAAGCACATTATCAAAAGATGGACCAAATGATGAAACAATTTTACAAGCAATGCAAGATCAAACAAAAAGGAGTAGGTGAATACTCCTTATCTATGATGGATCTACCCTTAACACTAAATTCCTTTGAAAAAACTCCAAGTTTACCCCACATATATAATGAAAACTTTGAGGGAAAGTACATCATCCACCATGAGTGAAGAGGATAATGAAATTCTAAATTGGTTATGCTAAGATGAAGAATCAAGTGCTCACATCAAGCACATCCAAAACATAACCATTCCTACACATCAATATGGTAAAGGGTTTGCAATCATGAAAAAGATGGGTTATAAAGGTCAAGGACCCTTGGGAACAAGGAATGAAGGGCTAATTTAACCCCTAGAATCCACATTGCGAGATTCTAAGTAGAAAATAGGTTTAGGATATCTTCATGAAGGATATACACAAAAACATTATCCCAAATTATATGATCAAATAATACAATTAGAATCTCATAGTGATGAGGATTCTAATGAATGGGAATGGGATACCTTTTCAGATGAGTCATGTCATGATAAGGATATTGATGTTATCCATACCTATACCTCTACAAAAAATAAAGGATTAATGATAGAATCAACTTCAAATCAAGCATCTAGTTCTAGTAAAGAGGGCCCAAATGATGTACCAAGCATAGAAATGGAAATAAATCAATGTGTAGGTGATCCATATATTCCTTCATGGATACCTACTATGGAAGAATCGAATGCTAGGTTTAATCCACATGAGTTTTATCCAATGGAAACCATAGTTGAGTCTAGTGAGGAGGATTTTGATCCTTCTTCTTTAGAGCATTTAGAGGAAGTCCATGTCTGAGATATTCAAGATACAATGTATGAACCTTCCAATAATCAGATATACACTTTAAACCCGATTGAGAGAAACTCAAATGTTGACCCATTAACTCTCATTCAGCCGGATCTAATTGAATGGAATGCCATTGAACCCACTACCTTGCCAACTTTCTTGAATGACAACATGGTTTCCCAATACCTCAATGTGGTTGAACCTTCTTCTACCAAGGAATACCAAGAAGAAATGATCAAAGGGAGCAACCAAACTCTTAATCTGAGAAAAAATGAAATATATATATATATATATATATATATATATATATATATATATATATATATATATATATATATATATATATATATATATACATATATATATATATATATACATATATATATATATATACATATATATATATATACATATATATATATATATATATACATATATATATATATATATATACATATATATATATATATATATATACATATATATATATATATATATATATATATATATATATATATATATATACATATATATATATATATACATATACATATATATACATATATATATATATCTATATATATACATATATATATATATATATATATATATATAAGGAAAAGAATAAATTATTGAAAATCACTTTGTGGAAACATTAGATCTGGAAAAAGGAAAAAAAGAAATAAAGGATGTTTCTAAAGGTGAAAACCCAACTAAGGCACCTTTGGAAGGGATTTTGGATGTTCTACTAGAAAACTATGAAGAAAGGTCTCCAATTCTAATCGAGCTAATAGAAAAGATAAACATTTGATCAGAAACAGAACCAAGGATCATCCACTTAGCATCATCCTTATCCAATGAAGAAAGAACAAAATTCATCAAGTTCTTTAAAGAAAAGCAAGTTAATTTCATGTGGTCTTATGATGACATGCCCAGTTTAGACCCAAACTTGATTATGCACCATCTCAATATAAAGGAAGGAGCTAAACCCGTCAAGCAAAAACTAGGGAAAATGCACCCTCATATAGCCCTACTTGTCAAAGTAGAGTTAGAGAAGCTATTAAAAGTGGGGTTTATAAGAGCCATTTATTATGCACAATGGATCTCCAATATAGTGTTGGTATCAAAAGCAGATAAGTCTATTAGAATCTGCATGAATTTTAGGGACTTAAATTTGACATGTCCTAAAGATGACTTCCCATTACTAAGCATTGATGCAATTGTAGACTTAACAGCGAGACACTCCATGTTTTCACTCATGGATGGATTTAGTGGCTATAATCAGATCAAGATAGCACCATAAGACCAAGATAAAACTTCCTTTACATGTGCATGGGACACATTTTGTTGGAATGTCATGCCTTTTGGCTTGAAAAATGCCGAAGCAACCTATCAAAGAGCAGTGACTACAATATTCCATGATATGATGCATAAATTCATGGAGGATTATGTGGATGACATACTAGCTAAGTAACATTCAAGAAAAGAACATCTACCAATCTTGGTGAAAATATTTGAAAGGTTAGAAGAATTTAAAGTGAGACTTAACCCAAAGAAATGTGCTTTTGGAGTCCAATCCAACAAACTTCTAGGTTACATTGTATCCGCAAAAGGAATAGAGGTTGATCCTACTAAAGTGAAGGCCATAATGGAAATGGAAGCACCTAAAACCATTAGTCATATGAGATCTTTTCAAGGAAGGATACAATCCATCAAGAGGTTCATCTCTCAGTTGGCGGAAAAATGCTATAATTTCACCCAACTCTTGCATAAAGACACAATCTTCAAATGGGATGAAAAATGTGAAGAAGCTTTCAATCTACTAAAGAAGTACCTCATGAATCCACCAATATTGATGTCACCTATCAAAGGAAAGCCTCTAATCTTTTACATTTGGGCAACAGAGAATTCATTAGGGGCACTTCTAGCACAAGAAGATGAAAATGGAAAAGAGAAAACAATCTACTGCATTAGTAGAACCTTAGTCAAATATGAGTTGAACTATACCTTCATGGAAAGGGCATGCTTGGCTATAGTTTTTTCTTCCCAAAAATTATGCCATTATATGCTATCCCACAAGATAAGGCTCATTGCTAAAATTGATCCTTTGAAGTATCTACTAAGAAAAATATCATTAAATGGAAGATTAGCAAAGTGGGTGATGATACTAAGTGAATTTGATATAGAACATGTTGATAGAAAATAAATTAAAGGGAAAGTCATTGTAGACCAATTAGCAAAAGCACCACTTCAAGATGATCATCCTTTCCAAGTTGAATTTCCCGATGCAGAGATTCTAAACGTGGAGGCAACAACATGGCAAATTTATTTTGATGGTTCATACACTGATCATGGATCAGGGGTAGGCATACTTTTAATCATGCCTCAAGGCTCCACTATTCCAAAATATTATAAATTTATATTTCCATGTACAAAGAATATAGCAGAATATGAAGCCATGGTTATTGGAATCAAGTTGGCATTAGAATGGAAAGTGAAAGAATTAAAGGTATATGGAGATTCACAATCAGTCATAAATCAAGTTAATGAAGAGTATCAAACAAAAGATGAAAAATTGGTACCTTACAAAACCATGGTGGATAATCTCAAGAAATATTTCATAATTATCAAATTTGAACAAGTGTTGAGAGAAAAGAACAAGGCAACAGATGCTATGGCAACTTTGGCCTCACTTTTGCAGATGCCTAATCAGAGTGCTAGATATGAGTTCTTGGTAGAAGAAGTGATTCAACCCACGTATGAACCAACCCATCCTTATACCATTTTCCTACTTACTACAACCTAATCACCTTGGTATGGACCAATTTACACCTATTTAAAAGATCAAACCCTTCCTATCAATCAAACTAGAAACCAAAAGAAAAGCTTCATTAGACAAGTTGCCAAATATACTATATTTTCTGAAACATTGTATCAGAAAAGTCTTGATGGAATGCTCCTTAGGTGTTTAGAAGAGGAAGAATCAAACTTAGCCTTACAAGAAATTCACAGAGGAATTTGTGGATCACACTCAAACAGATTATCTTTAGCTAAGAAACTTCGTAGGATAGGATATTTTCGGCCTACCATGGAAAAAGATTCATATAACTTTACAAAAACTTGTAAGAAGTGTCAATTCCATGGAGATTTGATACATGTGCCGGTGCAAGAACTTCATTTGATGACCACACCTTGGCCATTCTATTAGTGGGGTCTAGACTTAATAGGAATGATTTATCCACCATCTTCGAATGGACATAAATTCATCATAACAGCCATGGAATACTTTACTAAGTGGGTGGAAGTTGCACCCCTATCAAGTGCAAAAGGAAAACGGATATCATTGTTTATCCTAAATCATATAATTTGTAGATATGGTATACCTCATGCCATCGTAATAGATAATGTAAGGCATTTCAAGAACAAAAACATAACAGAATTATGCACCAAATTTCACATGATACATCATTCATCTTCAATCTATTACCCTCAAGCTAATGGAAAAGCCGAAGCAACAAACAAAAAATATATTGAAAATATTAAAGAGAACGATGGATAATTCTGGTAGAGATTAGCATATAAGAATAAACCTAACCTTGTGGGCTTATAGAACAAGCATAAGGATGCCAATAGGGGCTGCACCCTTTTCTTTAATCTTTGGAATAGAGGCAGTTTTGCCTTTAGAGGTAGAACTTCCATCCTTAAGGATATCTATGCATGGTTTGATTAATGAGGAAGACTATAGGGTTGCTAGGCTACAAGAACTAGAACTTTTGGATGAAAAATAGAAAGAAGCCTTTGATCACTTAAAGGTGTACCAAAAATAGAATGTCAAGATCTTACAATAAGCACATAAAGCCAAGGACATTCCAAATAGGTGACCTAGTTTTGTGAGAAAATCCCAAGAACCAAGTAGAATGGGAGAAGAAAGGAAAGTGGGAAGCAAACTGGTTAGGACCATTTCTCATTGTTGAAGATTTTGGAACCGGTACATACAAGTTAGTAGATTGCGATGGTGAATAGCTACAAGAACCTATAAATAACATACATCTCAAGAGGTTCTATACATGAAGTAGAAAAAAGAGTATAAAGAGTATCAGATGGAGAGCATCATATTTATTGTACATAGTTCAAAAGAGATCCTAAAAATATCAAAACATTGGAAAAGCTAAAAATACCAAAAACATTTGGAAAGCACAAAAGATCAAAAATAGTGGAAAATTGAGCATGAAGAAAGCAAAAACATTCAAATATGATCCTCAAAAAGATGTTGTCTTGGTGAAAACCTAGAAAATAGGTGCCTTGATGATATGAAAAACAAAAAAAATTAAAAAATGAAAAAAACAAAAAAATCAAAAAAGAAGAAAAGTGCCTTGGTGAAAACCTAGCAAATAGGCACCTTGGTAGCAAAAAAAGAGAAAAAGCTTTAAAAATAGAAAAAAAAAAAAAACTTGATCCATTCAATTGGTGAAAACCTAGAAAATAGGCACCATTGAAAGTCCAAGTCAGTTGCATACTTAGAAGGTCACCTTGTAAATATTGCATTCACCAGCATTTGTATATATTGCATAATAAAACCCCATAGTTGCATTTGCAAGTACCTCAAGTCCCATGAACGATATCAATATCAAACTAGGGGAAATCTACTCAAAAGGGAGCAAGGATTCATGAACAAGCTTTACTCAATCAGAAAATCAATTCATCACACTTAAAAGAGGAACACTTAATCAAATCTACATTCCAATCCAATTTGAGCCTAAAAATGATAAATTTGATCCAAGAACTTAAATGACCTCACCTTTATGAGGATTACAAGCATGAAATGGATGGAACTACACGTGAACTATGGATTTGAAAAACATGGCAAAAAAAAAAATTTAAGTGTTGACTCAATTGATTAAATCATTTTTTCTAGCGAATCTATGAAAGCTTTAGACTAGACAAGCTATGATGAAAGGATGATATTTTCTTGATTTCTGAATGACTATGTTAAAATAAATGTTTTAAATCATGTATTATTTGTCTAAGGACATGATCATCAAAGAATCATCAAGGACTTGTACATAGGATAAAATAGAGATTTCTACTTCTTTACGCAAATGGATACCTTGGCTATTTTGATCTTCCATATCACAATTCCAAAATTCACTTGCAACATAGAAACTGACAAAATCAATATTTGTACTTTCATGATTGGTTTCAATCAGTGATAGTCACACTGAAGAGACTAATGGGAAAGAAAACAAAGACGCAAAAAGTATTCATATCATTATAGTTGAACTAGTGATGGTTGTACTAAAAATAGGATTTCAAAAAGCTCAATGATGATTATAAGCTCAAAGTCTTAAAAAATGAGAGTTAGCTGCATACATATTAGATTAAATGCATTGTATATATGTGTTTTTTTTTGCATTTCTTAGCTTCAATTGCAAGGGGAAAAATTAAATAGGTCGTTCAATCCAAACATCATGATTCTTCATTCCAAACAACAAAAATGAGATTGACTTTTGCATTCATGCATAGCATTAATTATTATTCATAAATATGGCAGAAAATAGAAAAAGAATCATTACTCATACATCATTTCCATACATGTCATAAAAGATAGAATTGCATACATCTGAAAAATTAAAAACATAAGATCATTCATATTCATATTCATAAAACAATTTGCATCCATACATTGAAAAATAGAAAACATATCATAAAAATCATACATTATTGCATACATCTATTTATATCATAAAAATAATATACATTGCATCCATTGCATAATCAAAGTAAATGCATCACAAACATCATATAGCTGCATATAAAGATAATCTCATAAATCAACTCATCAAGGAGAACAAAGGAATAGATCATCATATATCATCAAATGAAGGTCCCTCAAATGATCCAACACATTAGTATATCAAGATACAATGTCATGATAGTGATACATCAAAGGTTTTGATCAATCAAAAACAAGGAAAGGTAGAACATAGGACATCAATGATGAATAAATCTATCAGTAATCAATCATAATCCTATGGCACCAACTCCTCCTAGATCTCTATCATCCTGTGGAGGAGGGGCCTAAGAAGTGCTCGCTCCACTCTGTCTCTCAACAACCACTGCTAACATAAACTACTACATCAAGGAAACAACTTGATCTAATCATCCAAAAATAGTGCACATGTATGTCCTCATCGACTACACATCTCAAGATAAAGAACCAATAGTGGGAGTATCCTATGACCCCTTCCCCTGATCCTATGGTTGCTAAACTAGTGGAGGCATCTACTGAGCACCATCATCCTATTGTGCCGAGGAAACTCTTTGTAACTGGACCAAAGGATCTAAACCTCTAGGAACCTATCTAGCAGCATCAACATGAGCCTATCTCTAAGCTCTCTATTTTCTATGAGCTCTATCCTGTCTAATTGCTACTCTAGGAGGCACTACCTAGAATGCATCATCCTATCGATCTATAGCTCTATCATGTCTATCCCTCACCCATCCTCTACCTACAATAATTGGAGGATCTCTACATCCTTGAAACCTTTGATGTCTACCACCACCATCGCCACCATGTTGAACAAGAATAGGCTCTATTGGGTCTATGAAACAAATAAACCTATTACAAGACCACCAATCTCGATACTCCTAGGACATCCCTGCATCATCCATACCTATCAACATCTCCCATGTGCAGTAAGGCATACCATCAATTTGACTCATAGAAAACTGATAATCAATACAAGGGCCCCATAAAGATCTCTCATCTTGTACTCATGCATATAAAGCATTGCCCTAAGCCATGTCCTGTACTCTACCAAAATGTTTGGATACTCACCCAAAACAAAACCACTCAATAATAGTATTAGATCGATCAATCATCCAACAAGGAGAAAACATATATGGTAACTCATCGTCATCCTCCCACTAGTGATCACAATCAAGGTAGGGACACCACTTTACCTGATCAAGATCATCTATAACTTGGTGCCAATAATCCATATGACCTAAATGATGTTGAATCACCATACTAGTATAAAGGAAAGCATATGGAAATCCATGAGGTCATCTCCTATCGGAAATAGACCTGGTAATCAGAAGATGCTCCCAAATCCATAACTGTAGAACTATAGCACCAACAGATAACGAAGAGCTCTCCCTATACACAACCTCATGGAGATCTTGATATAACTGTGCAAGAACATAGGAACCCCAATCAAAAAATTGATGTTGTGCTAGTAAATCCTCTAAAATACTACCCCAACCAATAGAAAAACTACAACCTCATCGGTTCAGAAGAAGTAGACCACCAATCAATGCACCTAGAACTATAGGCAATGTGGGAAAATAAGAAAAATGTGGCCATGTGATTGTATCATCATCAATCGTATTGTCCCTAAACACTCATCACTAGATAGTAGAATCATACACAGAATCATAATAGATAATCTCTCCTCGATAGGGAATCCATAGCAAACGATACACATCCTTAGGTGTGATCATCATCTCACCATGTGGAAGATGGAAAGTATTATGGTCAGAGTGCCAACGTTCCTCCATATCTATCAGTAGCCCACAATTTAGCTGGAACTAGGGAAGATCAAGAAGGAAGCTCAAACCACAAAGCTCTATAACATGGTACTTAGCCATAGTAAGTGTCTGCCCAAGATCAATCACCCATGACGTAACTGATCAGATATAAAAGACATCAAAGTGAGCTTGTTTGGAAAAAAAAAAAGAAAAAAATAATCATATCAACATATTATATCAAGGAAAATCTAAAGTCAATCAAATTTATTCTGCTATCCATTTTCTCATCATAAGCAAATCAAAATTCATAACTCTATATCTTGAGGAAGTAAAATCATTGTTTTATATCTCTAGATCTTGAGAGTAAAATATCAAACCATCAACCTATCTTAAAAGATTAACAAATCAAATTTGTTTGTATTACTATATTGACATTCTAATCAATTGTTTAGTTCAAATGTAACTGACTTAATCATATCATTCCCATCGATCATCTTGACTTATAAAATTTTTCATGAAAAAAAGTCAAGTACATGTAAAAATTTTGCAAAAAATGTTGCAGGCATGATTTTAATCACTGTAGGTGAGATTTCTCTTAGGTGACACCAATTTTTTTTCAGGTAACATTAAACTTGTCTTAGGTGAAAAAATTTTCACAGGTGACACTAAATTGATCTAAGCGACAGTAAAGTCTTCCTAAGCAACATCAAAAGGCTAGGGTTTCCCAGGCATAAAAAGTAATGCAATCTAGTTTATAAAACCTAAGTCTATGTGTGAATTCTCTAACTAGAGGCGACAATAAAAATTGCTTAAGTGATAGAGAACTACTCGGGAGTGACACTAAAAGCCATGGATGTGACATTAAATAGTCCTAGGCGACATTGAAATTTTCATGAGCATGACTTAATTCTTTCAAAGCAGTGATGAAATTGGAAAATGTAATACATGCTAATTAATGGGAAATAAATGCAATATCAGGGTTCAAAAATAACTTACCAGAGGTGCATACTCAAGTGGCCTCATGTATCTCTGACACTGCTTGAATTGATGCTCACGAATAGGCACAACCATCTCGGAAAGTAGAGGAGAACCAGAGAAGAATCGCCAAAGAGAAAAATAAAAATGAATAGTAAATTTAGGTTTTTCAACCTATTTATGCTAATTTGACCTAATTTTTAGGTGAAAATTACACTTTGACCTATATAAACCTATCACATTAATCAAGGAAAATCATGAAGTGGGCCATTTAATTAGTGTTTTCAGAAATGAAAACATATCGATCAATCAATCATTCAAATCTATCGAATAAAAAACAACAATATGTTTCATTTCTGACGGGGCATACCATCAGATAATCAGATCAACATCATCAATAACATCTTCAAGAATTAGAGACTGATTAGAAAATCAAAGCAAAATCTTTTATCAAAAAAAAAATTGTAATCAAATGAAAGGGGTATCATATCAAATACAACCATCATTGAATCAAACATCAAGAGAGTTTCATATCAATCATTGAATATCAGGACTGATCACCAAATCAATTGTCATATTGAAACAATCATGAGAAAACCACATTAATCAAGAGAGTTTCATATCGATCATTATCTACATCAATCTTGTATTAGAAATCAAAGGATTGACCATTGAAAAACATTAAAAATGAACATCAAAGATCGACCATCATTGAATTAGGATCTATTGATCAAGTCAGATCAGAGTATTCTTTGAATCGACATGCTTTGCATGTCAACTCAAAGAGGAGCATTTGTAATCACCTAAAAATGGGCAAAGACAATTTAACAATAATTCAAAGAAAGTTAGGTAAAATCAAAGAAAATCAAGGACAAAATTAAATCAATTGAGTCACTATGCTTAATTAGCCAATCAAAATGAAAATCAAATCCTAATTCAAGATAAATCAAAATTGAGAGCATTTTAATCAAGTGCAATCAAATCAAAATACAATTAATTTAATTAATTGTATAGTCTTAGATTAAATTAAATTCAACCCATTCAAGGGGTGCATGGCTAAAATAAATCAATTAATAAATCTCAATTACTCTCAACAACCACAAAAGAGAGGAAAATCAATCAACCAATGAGATTAAAGGAAAGACATTCACATGGATCAAGCCAAATTGAATCTCATTCACTCAAAGTGAAAAGGAATCTTGACCATTGACCTTGTCTACTTGTCCCAAGCTTTGAGGACACAAACTTTGCATCGTCTTGAAAGGGTGGAACTAGACTCAACCAAGGCTTAACCATGATCAAACACAACTACACCCCCTACCATTGGAAAAATCTATAAAAGGGAGGCTAAAATCCTTCATAATTGATCAACCACATATTTGAGAAATGCATCAAACCTCTTGCAATTTGAGTTTAGAAAGGCATTTGAGATCATTTTAGCTTTTATCTTGATAATTGTTAGCTTTAGCATTGTTCATTTCTATCATTCTCATTCTAGGATTGTCATTAATGAGAGCTTTCTGAGAGCTTTACATTAACATTCTTAGTTAGAGAGCAATAGGATGCCTAATTAGTCATTGATTTAGCTAAATAGTTTCTCTATTGTGGTTAATGTAGCTTCTATTTCACTTATTGTTGATGATTAACTCTAATTCTATGAAGATACTTTTATTAGTATACACTTTCATTTTACAATACCTATCTATATATTATTTCATCATCCTCAATACGTGGAGGCAAAGGGGAGGGGGGAAATTCAATTATAGGACTAGCTGAAGGGGGTATAGTAGGGGAGGAAGCAATTTGTAGTTGTTCTAATACCTGGATTGGGCCCTACTCTCCTAATTTCTTTCTTAAGTCTTCTATTAACTTATCCTTCTCACTGATCTCCTTTTTCATCTCTCCATAAGTCTTTAATATTCTCTCCATCTTTAAAGTGAGCCTTTCTTTCTCTCTGGCTTCCCTCTCTTCCACCTTCAGACTAGGTTTGGTTGTTTCCAAAGCCATGCCTGATGCTTCAACAATTGAAGTCTCACTAACCCTCTGTACTACAAAACAATCTAAAATATGACCCCTAACTATTTGTTTACCTTTATTATTTTCATTCTTCTTAAGAGACCATATGACCAAGGCTTGACTTTCATCAGTAAAGGTGACACCTTTGATTTCTTTCTCTGCCTCCTCTTTGGTCTTGTGGGATAGTGTGATCTATTTCCTAATAGCATCAAGGACCACTGCATCAACAATGTCCCACTCAAGGAGAATGAGTACCCCTATATTATTTACTAGTTCTCTACCTTTCTCTGGAGTGGTTTTTCAAATCTCTCTATAATTTTTTTTCTTATGTCATCTTCTATGATCTTGAGGTCCTTTTGTGGATTTTTCCCCATCTTTTCTCATAGGCTTAGTTGAAGTGATTTAGGTGAAATTTCTACAAGAATTTCATGAAGGCTCTAGCCTTAAAAAAAGCATCATCTGCAAGGAATTTATCACAGGCCTTCTTAGTGATAGGATCTAATTGTTTTCTAGCCAATTCCCTTACTATTAGGTTTGATTCAAGTTCATTGGGTGGCTCTGGCACTCCCTCATTTATCTCTTCATAGGTCATGCATATTTTACCTAAACTACCTAATTGTTCTTGTTTCTCTACCACCTCTTGATGATCTAAAAGATTTAGAGGTGATTGGGTAGGAGAATAATTCTCTTCAACTTGTGTAGGTCTTTCTTCAATTTTATGCCTTTTTGGTGGAGCTGTAGAATCAAAATCAATCTCAATTGGTTGATTCTATGGTGATCTTTGGGATTCCTCTATTTTGACCTACATCTCAACTTCCATAGAATTGGAAGGGATATCCTTTTCCCTTCTATTTTCTTCTTATTTTCTTGGTCTAGGTATGACCACATTGTATCCAGTCTTCTTATGTACCATATATCTATCGAGGGGCACCATTCTAGCAAAGGTAGGTTTACTTAACACAAATCAAGCCCTCTCTAGCTTAGTTTGCATCACATTTTCTTTTTTTTCATTTAGGATTTGGATTATACCCTCAAAATGGCTAATAAGAGCTTCTATTTTCTTCTCAAATGAGGTAAAATACTTTAAGGGATCATAATCCATGATAAAATGTTGAATAAAATCTAGTTTCTTTATGTACACTAGCCACTTTTCCTTCCTAATTTTCTATTCTTGTAAATCAAAAATATTTCTAATGATATCCTTAGGAAAGTTGAAAAGATGATCTATAGAGGCACATCTTATCCTCTTCTTATACATATCATTATAGGAACCCTCATGATATTCTACCCTAGCAATTGAAGTGGCCATGTGATATGGCTGCAAGATGTTGTTAATATCGGACCATCCACATTTTGTGATCACAAATCGGTGGGCTACTGTGGTAGTAGGAAAAAGAGTTCCTCTAGCTCTTCTTGTCAGAGTATTATCTTGCAACTCTCCAAGTTGCCTCAAAAATTCTGCAACTTCAATCTTAACATGGACCTAATAGGGAAATATATAAGGATTCCCTCTAAAACCATACACCCTAATTATAGTAGACACTGGTTAGAGGATGAAATCACCCCAATTGTGGACAATCTTGATGTTCGTGGAATACTGCTTAGGTCTAAGGAGATCCAACATGACCTTTGGGATTATTGGGTTTTCTAGACATAATAAATCCCTAAGTCTTGATGCAAAATGCCTATCAAAGGTGATAAAACTTGTCTCATTTCTATCCCAAGTCATGTTTAGATTCCACAATGTTTAGATTTCTCATTTCTCAAAATAATTTTCACCTTTATACAAAAACATGTACATTAACAAGGAATACCAACAAAAGGGTTTGTCTAATTTGCCCTTTTGGATTCCCATTAGCCTCTCATGAATCAATTGAGCTAGGAAAGGGGAAAAATTAAAATTAACTACTAATTAGGGGTATATAATTTGTGCCATCATGAACATATAGTGCACTGGCATATCCTCTTGAACATCTTCTCCAAAAATTTAGCACAATGACCAATACACACCCTTTTCCCTAAGGTTAAAATAATCCATCTTGAAAGGTTCTTTTGTATTGGGCCATAAGTTGTAATTAGACCTCCAACTTTATTGAATAATTCCTTTAGAGGACCATTTATGAGATAGTCTCTCTGAGCCATATAGATCCTTTCATTGTTAATGTCAAAGTTAATCTTTTCTAGATCACTAGTGGGTCCACTCAACCTAAAGACTTCTCTAATCTCTTTAGTTGAAATCTTGATGAGAGTGTTTCCATTTATATTCCTAACAACCCTAGCCACATGATCATATCTTTGTGCTACTTGGATCATGATATCTGCATCCATGAACACATTGGGCACAACAAGTTTACCTAAATCAAACTTGTTGGAAAGTTGGCTATACCGATGTATATGACTTAATATAGTGTTGTCATTATGGAAACATATTCATATAGTAGTTTGGAGTCAGTGCACTTGATGAGAAGATTAGAAATCGGTTAAGTGTTGAAGACTAGATAGTGTACAGAGTTCCTCAATCTCAGAGCATCAGTGCACGTGCGTATGGATGAATTATGGCATGCACCCTAAAAGTTAAGTTCGTTAGACTATATTCATGCTTAGTCTATGAGCACATAATTAGATATGAAAATATGAGAAAGATACAGGTAGTTGAAGTTTCATAGCCAATGTCTGCTAGTGAAGAATAGAGTATGCAGCCGACTGTTATCATTTTGAGTTGCGGTTATATTCCAATGATGTAAAGGCTATGCATGTATTGTAATTAGGTTTCTGACATGTATATTTTTTTTTTCTAAACACGCTTGAGCCAATTTATTTGGAAGCATTGTATGTAATAGGTTTAAGGTCCAACCTAGTTGTTTATTCTATATGCACATATATATACAAGATGTGCCCATTGTATTTGTTATGGAAGTCAACAAAGAGTTTTAATAAGTAGAGAAGAAGCGTGTGAAGAGTCCATAAGTTGTATTAGAGCTTTGCAAGAGGTCAAAGCACCAGTGCATCAAAGGAACTGATCTAACAAATAGTGTCACAATGACTGTTCATCCAGTAGATATTGTGTGTATCTAAGATCAGAAGGTTGTAGCCTTCACCACTTGAGTAGTAAGCTCTTGGATAGTGCATCCTCTTCCCTAACATGGACTATTGTAAAAGATTCCTAATAGGGTCTGACCCTTGACAAGGTCTACTGTACTTAATGCATTTTAAAGCAACTCCTAATAGAGTTAAGGATCTTCTAACAAGGATCACAAAACACTAGTACAAAATATTAGTGGGTGTCAATTCCCACCAGATTTTTTACCTATTTGGGTTTCCCTATAACCATATTGGTGTCATGAGTTGATTTCATGTTTCATGTTTATGTGGATTTTTATTTTAGTACTTATGCATTTAAGTTCAATTTAAATATTAAAGAAAAAAGTTAAAATACAGTGAACATTGATTCAACCCCCCCTCCTATTAGTGTTCCCATTCCTAAAAATTGGTATCAGAGCTCTGGTCCTTAGAAAATAAGTTTAACCACTTGAGGAGATCATGGAAAAAGTAGAAATGAAACATCTAAAAGGAAATCTTGAAACCTCTATTGAAGACCTGGACAAATCTAAAAGAGAAATTGAAGAACTAAAAGATAAAGTTGGTGATGCACAATTAGTTATCAAAAAGCTAAGAAGGGATCTGAAAGAATGTTCCACTAGTGAATTGGGGATAATGGTCAAGAAGCTGAATAAATAAAATGCATCCTTAAAAGATCAGCTTAAAGAATTTGATAATAAACTGATTAACAATCAAGAAGTATATAATGAACAAGTCAAAGATAACCTTCAACTCATTGAAGAACTAAGAAAGGCAAACATGGAAATCTTGGAGCTAAGGAATAGCAAAGAAAGCTTGTATTCTAAATTGAAAGAAGCAAAGAATCATATTGAAAATTGTACACCAGTTCTAATTTGATAGAATCTCAGTTGTATGAAAGAAAAGCTAAAGGAGATACTAGTTGCATTGGATACAATGCAACACAAAATTAGATTGACAACATGTGAGAAAGAAACGATATACAAAAAGACTCTATTGATGCTAAGAAGACTGAAGATCAAACTAAAGATAATAATTAACCACCTAAGAATGAGTGCAAGCCAATGGACCGCACTTGGTTTTCATGTAAAAAACATGGACACATAGCGAGGAACTGTACAGAGGTAAGACTTTTTAATGGTTACTGTTATTCATGCAATAAATCTGGTCATAAAGCTATGAATTGCAAGACTAGTAAAAATAACAAGATTCAGCATGATGAGAGGAATCAGAATCAGACAAATATAAGAAGTTCTCAAAATGTTACATGGCAGATATGTAACTATAATGGTCACTCAGCTAGACAATGTAAAATGGTGACCCATGTCAATGCACTGAGGAATATAAGGCCTCCAGTTATTTTTCACTCTTGTAACAAGGCTAGACACATCTCAAGGTTCTGTAGATCAAGGACAAAAGGTCAGGAAAGCCCTAAAAAGACCAAAGAACCAATATTGGATCCCGAAGGTGAAGTCAAGTTTTTGAAAGCCTCAAATGATGAGAGCTTGATTTGGTTAGAAGGAAATAAAGACAAATTTGATGAGAATGTATTGGATCCATCCATAGTGGACGCACCCTCTACATTTGGATGAATGGCCCTCAAGATCATAGGGGGGGCTAATTTAGCTCTAGACCCTTTGTGGATGGTATAATGACTCTCTGAGTATGCACCTTTGAACTTAAGCTTTTGGAGGATAAAGGAACCTTGGTACCAGAGTGCACATACTAATTGTTCATAGAACAAAAGTTAGAAATTTTTAAGTGACAACCTGGTTTATGCGACTAGCATTAATGGAAAAAATTTCACTTTAAGTACATAGAAAGGTTTTTGATTACTCATTGCATTCAAATTCAGAGTGATTAGAGAGCAAAAAGAGCTTTAGAATTTATTGTGAAGACCTGTAGATTGATCTATCAGTGATTAGCAGTACAATTGATTGGTTGTAGAAACCCTAGTTCACCATGCCGATTCAGAAGCCTTCTGATTATCTTAGAGAACATTTGGAAAGAAATAAAACAAGGGATGGCCACTTGCATAGTATTTGATGTTGTAGAAAAGAAAAGATATGTTTTTAAGAAGCATCCATTTAACTCTACCCTAGACGACTTAGAGGGAGCATTCTCCTGCATGCCTATGGGCATTATCCATGTTGAAGACATTACGGCTTAAATTTATTGTAAGAAGGAACCAATAGGATTGGATAGACTATGGGCGCATATGGAAACCATGCTAAAACTAGATAAAACCTTCTTGGATGAATATGTGAAGTGGAATGATCACCCTATAATGGAGTATGCTATGACATATGAGTTCTATGAGACAAAATGGATTAAAATACTTCTGAGCAGAATTCATGATGACCTATTTGGATAGGTGATGTGCTAGTAACAATCACTGGTGACTTAATATATGAGATGATAGGCTTATCTAAGACTAGCTCCATCCTTCCTGTGGGAAAGGATGTTAGAAAAGTTGATGAGAAAACATGTAAGTCAAGGAATGATAGGTGCGGAATGACAATTGAGCCTATTGAACAAGTTGATATCAAATTGATGTCCATGATAATTGGAAATAGGTTTCAACACACTAGTAGGGTGAACAGTGTGTCTGCAGCCATAATTCTAGTAGCCATTAGACTTGTGAAGGAAGATTGAGAGTTCAATCTATGTGAGATCTTGCACACACAGTCGATTGATAAGATCAAGGCAATCAAGCATGATAAGACCAAGATATTTAGGTTTGGGTCTTTGTTCATTTACATGTACCTTCATATAGTTGGGAAAGTATTAGATTTGTATTTGGACAAGTCCATTCCAACCATGCCATAGATATCTAACAAGTCATCCATTGAGAGTACATTGGGAGATTACATAACATTGGAGTTGAAGACCTTTAGGGCCAAGATGAAAATGAGGTACATAATTCTAGAAAACATTGCTGAGAAATACAAGGATACTATTTGTTTTATGGTTGAAATAGATAAAACTTGCATGGAGGCAACTATACCTAGAACTAAGTGGATTCATCCACTTGTATATGAAGTAGATGAAAAAAATTTAGAAGCATATGCTCAAGTATTTCTTTCAGCTCTTACTGATCCTAATGAGCCAAGTTGGGGAACTTATGAGGAAAAGACAAGAGAGATAGATGCTAAACTTAACAGTGCCACAACAAAAAGAAAGGTTTCAATAGTCACCTGAAAGATCTTGAGAATACATGGTGTGTCTCAAGAAGATCTAGACAAAGCAAAAGAAAAAAATATTTCCTTGGAATTGGAGAGCATAGATGTAGCAAAGGCTGAATCACATGATCCTAAGTTGAAGAAGGTAAAGATAGAGAAATTTGATGAACAGAAGGATAAAACTGATGATACTCCTTTTGCACCCAAGGAAACCATTGACCTTACTACTCCAGAGTATAAAACAATAGAAAAGAGGAAGAAAGAGGTTGGCACTAGTCATCCATCCTCACAAGCAACAAGAAGCAGAAAGAACACTCAAGCTGCTCCTGAGGTAGGTTTCAGACCTAGTTTAAAAGTGCAAAGTGAAAGAATAGTTGATGAAGGAAGAATTGATCAAGTAGGGAAGTTCTATGATAAATTCAATGAAATTGACAAGTCAGAGATTCATGGCATGATCATAAATCATATGATCAAGTTCAAAAGGACAGTCTTGGAAATGAAAACAATGATTCCATACTAAGTTTGGAATATCCTAGAGTCATTGAAGAAAAAAGCCATTAAAGAAGATCTTAGGATAAGAGAAAATATCCTAGATGAAAGTCTACTAGGTATGTTCCTTAGAAGAAAAATCACTATTGTTAGAATTGATAAAGCCACATCTTCAAACAAAACTAAGAACACTTCACATAATGGACAAAAATTTTGAGTTAACAACAAAAGAGATAGGGAAGGCATTTGAGAAAGTATTCATGGATAGGCACATGTATCCACCTACTACACCCACAACACATGTACCCACAATGATTACCAAAGAGCCATAAACCATCAAAGTACAATCTACAGGTCCTCAGGATTTAGCTCCTACAATGGAAGCACAATCAGAGGTAGATAAGTCTGTGCCCACTATAGAGTCACAAAAATACAACACAATTATCATTGATAATGTGGAGATAGCCATGGCAGACATAGATAAAGATCTGGACAAGTTTGAGGAAGCTTTTGTCAGCACCTAAGAAGCTAAAATTCTTTGTGGTAGCAATTCTTCAAATCCACAAGAAATTTTGATTGAGGACATCAAAGAAAAAGGAGAAAAGATAGAAAAAGAAAAGAAAAAAAATGAAGTAAAAGTTAAGAAATAAATCATGGACATCACTCCCATCAATCCATCACCCTCTACATTGTTTTGATGTTTGACACTTGACACAACCAATTTGGACTATTGGGGAGAAGAAGTTCTGATAAAATTCAATGTCCTAGCCATGGAAAAAGTTAAAGAAAAAGAAGTGATGAGGAATCCCCTCCTAGTAGAATTAGTAAACAATCTGAACAATTTGTTGCTAGAGGACAAGAAAGTGTCAAAGATACACTCAGTTGAGGATGCGATTTTAGTGATCTCATAGTTCAAAGGAAATTTCTCTAGATTGGAAGAATCTACATCCTTATGCAAAAGGAAAATATATGTAGAAGTCTCAATGAATTGGTTAGAAACTATGCACTTGACCTAAGCTCACTAAAAGTTCATCAAGAATCCCTTCAAGAGTTTGTTGCAAAGGGAAGGAAAATAATTTCTAAATGTATGAACAAAGATAAATTAACTAGTGATCTACACAAAATGGTACAAGAAGAAGAAGCCATGATAGATAACATTAGGAAATCAATTGAAGATCCATCTATGGATGTAAACATGTGCAATAATGTCTACCAAGGATAGTTAGACAAAATTGAGAAGGTAGAAAAAGAGGTGACAAAGATAAGGGCTAGACAAACTCACTTGAGAAATGCTCTTGCACCCTCATTAGACATTCTAAATCAGAATATCAAGGAGATCGATGCCACCATGGTGACATATGATTAAGGTCCTACCACAGATTTGGAGAAGATGGAGAAGATGCAGTATGTACTATGCGCCCATCTCCAAATTGTCAATTCTTTGATAACTTTTTGGAAGATAGAGATCCAAAACTTGTAGATTGCATATCCAGATGTGTTATCACAGTAAGTTTTTGAAGTTTTAGTTTTTGATAAACCTTTGTCATTGATGTAAAAGGGGGAATCGTGTATATAATATGGATCATAATATGTATAGGGAGATATAAGTGTATGTATAGAAGACAAAAAAAAAATTGTATTAAGGAGAGTTAGCAACTTGGCCATATTCCTTTATGCCATGAATGACAAAGGGGTAGATTATTGGAAAGTTGGCTATGCTAATGTATATGACTTAATATAGTGTTATCATTATGGAAAAAAATTCATATAGTATTTTGGAGTTAGCACACTTGATGAGAAGATCATAAATCGGGTAAGTGTTGAAGACTAGACAATGTACAGAGTTCCTACATCTCAGAGCATTGGCGCACATGCGTACACCCAAATTATGGTGTTTTCCTTGAAATTTATGTTGGTTAGAATATACTCATGCTTAGTATATGAGCACATAATTAGATATGAAAATATAAGGAAGATATAGGCAGTTGAAGTTGCATAGCCAGTGTGTGCTAGTAAAGAACAGAGTATACAATCAACTGTTATCATTTTGATTTGCGGTTATATTCCAATGATGTAAAGGCTATGTGCCTATTATAATTAGGTCACCGACATGTATATATATTTTTTTGTAAACACACTTGAGCCAATTTATTTGGAAGCATTGTATGTAATAGGTTTAAAGGATGACCTAGTTGTTTATCTGGGGTTTTTACCTATTTGGGTTTCCCCGTAACCATATTGGTGTCATGTGTAGATTTCATGTTTCATGTTTATGTGGATGTTTATTTCAATACTTATGCATTTAAGTTCAGTTTAAAGATTAAAGTAAAAAGTTAAAATATAGTGAACACTGATTCACCCCCCCCCCCCTCTTAGTGTTCCCATTTGAAAATACAAGTTTACCTAAATCAAACTACCATACATTGCTATTGGGAGAAAAGGAATGTCTTTGGCTGAAACCCACTCTAAATAGTACTAAACCAGAGACCTCAATGTTAGTGTATCTCATATAATTTCCTTTGTCATATAGGCCATCAATTACTTTGACCCTAGGGTTTTTAGGTACCAATTCTTTTTCTTTGATCGTGTAAGTGGTCGAATGGTCAAACTATTCTAAGAGGTCATCATGTACACCCCTGTCATGATACTCAATCTTTCCTTTGAACTCCCTCCTCGGTGCCATTTTTAGAATCTAGGCATTCAATAGATATATGGGAATCAAGAAAAGGTACAGGAAATCAACCCAAATCTTCTTAGTAGGAAATGAAGACAAATAATATTAGGGAGACAATAATTCATAAAGTACTAACCAATTCTAGTAATTTATCAGAAGACAATAATTTGCTCTGCAATTTTCTTTACCAAGGCTCTACAATTTCTATAGCTTTGTGCTTTAGAAATGAAATAATCAAAAGATATATCATGTACAAAAAACATTAACTCTTTACAATTCATTCCACATGACCCGACCATAACTTCTCTAAGAATTCAAACAGTTTGAACTCAATGGGTGAATTTTCTTTCTCACCAAATTTGGCTAATTTGAAATTAGGACTGTCGATCTTCACTTAGAAAACATCTGATAGTTGTCACAATACCATGATCAATAATCCTCATGCACTTTTCCATCACTCTTTTACGCCAACCATTAGATCAAAATAGATCTATGGTAACTCAAAACTAGATTCATAATGTCATGATCACAAATGTCTGATTACTTTTCCTTTGTGGGATTGAACTAGCCATTAGATCAAAAGAAAGATGTTAGCCTCTTAACCCCTTTAGTAATTGGGCCTAGTGATTACACATTGTTAGATCTCCTCAATCGGATGGTTGTTATAAAATGAAGTTGACCGGTCCCGCTTTCCTTACTTGCTGAGTGTCTGATGCATCAATAGGTGTCACAATGCCATGATGTTTAACCTTCCTACATATTTTTATCATGGCATTGCACTGACCGTTGGATTGACAAGGAAGATAAGCACTTAAATAAAGTGCCAAGACTTTAGGAAGAGGACCTTGAGACTTAGGAAAAAGATTTAAAAGGTCATCGAGACTTCAGACTTAGGAAAAATTAAAGTCTCATCTTAGGTAAATAAAAATTGAAGAAGGCCCCACCCAATGGTAAATAAGATATGTTACTAAAAGGATACTTAAGTGATTACAAAAAGTAACGACCAAATATAAAGATATAAGGTCAACCTAGGGTTTTTTCTTTTATCAAGAAAATCATTAGGGTTACTTCAACATGATAATTAGCTAGGGATCTTTGGATTATAAGAAAATTATTTTGTAAATAGGAACCAAGGTTTATGATTATTTTAGGAAGTCATTAACCAAACAAAAACTCTTCTAGTATATATTTCAAAATTCAAAAAACTCAGAATTTATGTTGGAAAATTTGGCAGTCCTAACATGTTCAATTATGGTGTCTTCAATAATTGCTTGATCCTCAGAACCATATCTCTCATATTACTTGTCTAGTGTTTTCAAGTTACCATCCTTTATCACTCTCTTCTATAGGGACTTAAGGTCTAGTTTCCACAAGGTTTTTGGATCCTTCTCTACTGCTTTCTCTTCTACTTTCTTCTTCCTTTCCACTTCGACCTCTTTCTCCTTAGGGTTGTCCTACTTACTAGATCTTGTAGATCTTCTAGGAATGTTCATAGGCACAACTTCTTGTGCTACCTCATCTTGAGCAAGTGACAACTCAAAAATATCAACAGTAGGACTTACTATCTTTTCTTCCTCTAAAGGAATAGGAGCATCAGTGACCATGCTTGAAGATGCTTCCATCTTATTTCTTATGTTTATCAACTAATCCTTAGTGATTCCTACCTTTACAGTGATATCTTCCATAATTTTAATAATCTTTCTCTTCCTTGTTACCTTCTCCTCTTCTTCTCTGATCTTCCATGACTTCTCCCTATAAGTTTTCCATCTCTCCTTATTAGGGTCTACTTCTATTGCCAAAACATGCTCTACCTACATAGTCAGGATTTTAGAACTTACTTCATACCCCATAGGGTAACACCATTTTGTTATTGGTTCCACTGTGTCAAAACAAACAAAATCAGTTTCAACCATGAAACATATAGTTTCCTCATAAATCTCAACATTTTTTTTAGGTATTCTATACCTTTCCTTCATCTTCCTTTGTAGGATTTTGGTCATAGAAAATATTTCACCATCAACCCAATTCTTATCTTCTCCTTTGTAACTATCTAAAATCTGAATCCTAGTGGGTACATTATCCTTCCATGCCCTAGGGTGCATGTGAGAAAACTTGTGAATGATATGAATGTACATATGGACTAATAATGACCCAAACCTAAATGATTTATTTTTATCTTTCTTTATGGCCTTCAAATTTTCTAGGAACTACTATGCTATAACTTAGCAAAGGTTATACTTCTTGTTTTCTTTGACGATCCTATAAGCCATCATTACAACTCCAGGAGAAACTGAGTTTGGCTTGCTACTATAAAATAATTTGTAGCCCAACAACATTTCTACCAACCTAACATCTTGCTGAAAGATGTCATTGACTGTCATTGCCCTCTTATCCCACTTGGAATGGGTTAGGGTTTTGTCCTATTTCCTTACATTCTTTTTTGCATCGGGAAGGGATCCTTCATTATCAAGACTAGTTATATCATGGATCATTTGTCCATATATTTTCACTAGTTGTTCTGCAATCCAAACAAACTGATCATGTATCCTAGTGAGGATAATCTTGAACCATTCAGTTTCCTTGAATTCTATGAGTAGGGTTAGTTTAATGATAGATTGGTGTTGTAGTCATTTGAACTCTTCTAGAATAGATCCATATGCTTCTATCATAGAATCCAATTCACTATAAATGTTTAGATCTCCAATGATTTCATACTTGCAATGTATGTATTCCCTAATGTCTTCAATGTGCAATACACCGATAGGGTTTATCAAAATGCTCCTTCTAGATCATCCTCACAAGACTTAAATAGTTGTCTCTTAAATTTATACCTATGCCTATCCACAACATCATAAACTACTAGTGTATCCATAACTTCTAAATGAGTATAGGTCTAAATATATTTAATGCACTAAAATCTGGATCTATGCTTCACGTGATCACACAATCTGTCTGCTAGATGACTTAAAGTTCTTCATAATTCTTCTCTCTTTAATCATTGATCAACAAGAGGTGTAGAAATGATATCTTCCAAACCTTTTTTATCCTTTGCAAGTTGAGTAAGTGCATTAAACACAAGTAGCTCAACTTCACATCTCATCCATTCAAAAAAAAACTCGTGAACATGGAAAATGAATCTCCAATTGTTGTGCTCTCATCCATAGACTCCACACTATTTGCACACACCATACCTAAGCTCAAATGAGCTTACTATTAGGAATAGTCCCAAGAGATAACTGAGACCGGGGGGGGGGGGCGGGGGGGGGGGGGGGGGGGGGGGGGAATCAGTTATCTACAAGTTTCAATTCTTTATCTAATTAAGTATAGAAGAACATTAAGCATAAACAAAATATAATAACACTTAATAAAAAACCACAATTTTGGTTACGGGGAAACCCAAATAGCTCAAAACCTTGGTGGGAATTAGCACCCACTATAAATTGCACTAGAGTATTATGATCTCTTTTAGAAGATCTTATGGCCCTATTAGGAGTTGATCTTTACAACATATTAAGTACAATGAACTAGTCAAGGGTTGGACCCTATTAGGAGTCTTTTACAATTAACCCTTTTAGGGGTGAGGATGCATTGTCTGGAGCACAATACTCAAAGGGGTGAAGGTTGCAACCTTTTGTTTAACAGATAGACACTATATCTGGATATTTGGTGAACTATGAGTTAGACCTATTTTCTTGATCAGTTCCAATGAATAGCATACACTCTCTTCTTTGTCACATAAAAATTCCACTCATGGCTCAATACTTCATACTTTTTGCTCTCCTCTTCTCTTTCTACTACCTTCCATACTTAGCGATCACAACTTGACCGACTATAAGTATCTTTCTCTAAATGATATAATCAAGTCCACCTATTATAAATTCCTTGAAATTGTAATAGAGAAACACTATAACTCTCAAATAACATCTCAGACAGCTATACTAAGAATGCAACATAAATTAGGACCATGCAACTCCATATGAGTAGACGTGTTGCTTCACACTGTCGGCTCCACCAAATTAACTATAACTTTCTTCTCATGTTGAATTACATTATGCGATCTTGACCAAACATTCTTAACTCTTCTCCAAGCATGCATACCAAAATGATAGGCACAACTACTACAACAATAAGAACATTGTCGACTCTACTAGATAAACTCAGAAAACTATAACTGTTAACTAGAAACATCATAACTCAACATTTACTACACAACTAACTCTGCATTCATGAACATAACTTCACTAAAATGTCTACAACATAAATATAAATTCCCAAGGGCTCCATTAAAACCATACTATAAATCACATAGTGAACTCTTCCCGGGACATGTCAAGAAATTTTACCGTTACAAACAACTGTATTACTATTTTCACTCAGAATCAACCCCTGCGTCTATGATATCATGCTGATAACATATCTAGGAACTAGGTACTCAAGGGTCTATCCACCAAGATTCCACACACACTTCTTACCATATGTTTTCATCAATGGAAAACATATAGTCAACACTATCTTTTTGGCCAATCTCCAACAATCTCCCCCTTTAGCATTGATGGCAACATATGGAATGAAAAACACCACGAATCCAAATGTACAATTATTTTCTAATGTACTCCATTTCCTCAACAAAAGTCCCCCAAGGATGAATCCTTCATCTAGTATTTTTTTGTTTCTTCTTGCTAAATACTCATTCCCCCTTTCTACAATTTTTTTATAACATTCTCCATTTCCTCAACAAAACTCCCCAAGGATGAATGCTCCATCTACCACTGAATACTCTAAATATCAACTACTGTATCCTCTTACAATTTTGTTTTTTATGACTATATACTTACTCCCCCTTTGAAATCAATGGAAAATGATGCAAAATAATTAAGCATCAATACTACTCCTAAATTAAAGTAGTCAATCATTCATCAGTCACTGAGGACTGATGCACTCTTGCAAACTCTAATCAGATTTAAGGAAGGGAATTACTCCCAGCTTCTCCCTAAGATATTCAAATGTATCCTTAGGTAAAGGCTTTGTGAATATGTCTGGTAGCTGATCTTTTGTGCTCACATAGTCCAAATTTACTTCTTTCTCTCCTACTTTCTCTCTTAAGAAGTGATATTTTATCTCAATGTGTTTTGTGTTTGTGATGCAGAGGGAATCTCAAGTTCCAAATACTTCTCAAAAGATAATTTGCACTGTCACTTCCCTATCCATAGACACACACTTAGAGATGAATATCTTCTAAACTAGACAAAATATCCTCGATCGCTCCAGTGAGGATGGTCATAACTAGGTTTTACACAACATATAAAAATTGGGTTGTGATCTAACAGTTCAATTGTGAGGAATAGCCTTCACACTGAGACTAAATTTCTAAGAAAATCTATCTACTCATTACATGCAATCAACTAATATATATCTCACTCATTCTATAGTGAGATGATATGCTATCAAAGACAACATGAAAAATAAATAATGTACATCTAGAAAGAGACTGTTACAATGAAATTCCAATACAAATACAAGTTTGCACTATATTGATTCAAATTGGAATTACATTCATTCCACACCTCAATTGGGTGGGCTCATTCTCCTCATTGATTCTTCTCTACACTCTATCATGCTTCATCTCCCTATATCTTTTTTTAAAAATGTTACCAAGCCTTTCAAAATTTGATTAAACCATAACTACCCAAACTAATTCTTGTTCCCTTTAGGAACCATTAGTAACTATATTTCTTTCCTGGTTGTTTACATAATGAGACTTATTGGTTCCATTCATAACTGATTCTGGAACATTACAAAATGACTCAACTTCCTACTCTTTTAATTGATGTAAACATGACCACGTAGTGTGCTTTTTGTGGCACTTTAACCATACCAATGATGTATTGTGTAGTTGATGATTATACCAACATTTTATTCATCTATGACTTTATACTACTAAGACTCAACTTTATCCTGATTACATCAACTTTGCCTCTAAATGGCTTTAACAAGCCGTATTACAATATAAAATGAACTTAAGAGTCAAGTGTATTTGGGAACCTTCAAATTAATAACATTTCGGTGATGCTCCTGCATCATACTCCCTAGGATAAAAGAATTCAAGTCCTGGTGAATGGCCTCGAGCTTCTTCCTTGTCTTCCGAGTCTAGTGTATCATGCCTACAAGTAAAATAGAGACAGTTGGCAAGGTCTTGATCAACACTTGAGGTTGGCTTCTTGTTTGCAAAACATGAACTTGTTGTTGTTCATTGTTTTCAAAATTCTCCATCATGATGTGTAGCACCTTCAAAGTTCCATACACCCGCAAACTAATTATTCATAATTCCCAAAAGCACTCTTCTTCGTTGACAATGTCAAAACATCATGTCTGCCTATTTGGAGAGAAGAACGTCCTCAAAGCCTTCTCGTGACTTCTTGGGCCAATGTGATCCTCTCCATGAAATATATCATTAGAAAGCTTCTGATCCAAGCATTCATCCATCTTTTATTTTGTATTTAGCATTCTAAATTCTTCTATCACAATGGCATCTTATTGTCTAGTCTTAATTGGACACAATATTGTCCTTTCTTGAATGACTTCATCATCCACAAACTCTTCCAAAATTGATTCTTCACTACCCACATCAGCAACTATCTCAACATCTTTTTCTTTAACAAGAACCTTCTCAGCACAAGGTTCATCCACAACCATTTTCTCTTCAACAACATTGGTTTTCTTTTCTTGTCCTTCCAATGGAGAATTTTCAACTAGGATCTTCATCCTATCATCTTCTTCACATTTTGCTCGGGGTTTAATCAATTCTAGTATGGATTTAGTTTTTTTCTCCCTATTTTCTAATTCCATCTACATTCTTTTTATTTCCTTCCTCATTGCTTCTATTGTTTTGTATTCAGAACCGATACACTCAACATTTTGTAATCAGGTTTTAATTCCATCCTTGGCTCAAAAAAATTGAATTACAATATCCCAAATTGGGACGTGGAACTTGATTAGAAATTAAACTAAACTATTAAAATCTTGACTGCCAATACTATGAAACCTGATTTATTAACTATTACATAGGAAATTGAAACAAGAAATCCATAAACAACTAAACCAAACAAATTCTGAATCCATGAAACCAAATTGCAAAAAATAGAAAGAAAAGACTCAATGATACTTGGAAACACCATTGATTCCAGCGAAAACAAAATTTTATTAACAAAGAACCAGACACATACATAATATGAATGGCTCTCTAGCTGAAGGCTTGAGAGCCCAATTTTCTAATGCCCCTCCAACATTATCAAGTCTTGGTTATGTTCACTTGAAATTAGGAAGGACTATATGTGAGAATGATCCTTCTTGAGATGGTTTCTTAAACTGAGCCTCTTCCAACGTACCATAACTTCATATTTTAATGTGGGAAATAATAATATTTACATAAGTGTGTTCCTTTATATCTTCATGTGTGTCAGTGATAGGATCACCTAGTAGGCTTATATACTTCCATGTGAAATGCTCATTATTATATTTATGTGTACATTAGGTTAATTGATTATAATCATTTAAGGGTTAGATGGGTTACATTCTCTAATAATATTACTGGGGATTAGACATGATTAATGCATTTATGGTTATATGATTTATTTATCTTGATTTGATAATGGGACATTTTAAGTACCTGTCTGAAGATTAAATGGGTTTCTAAAAGATAATAGATGATTTATATTTACATGATTATGTTATGATTAATTATTGTTGCACAATATAGAAAAGAGATCATTTTGATACTAACCACACTAATCCAATTATGCTTTGTTGATGCGATTGTCTGATGTGATTGTCGGATGAGGGGAGACAGTCATAGTTACTCCTCCAGGAGGTCCACATGATGTCACACTCTCCCTCCTTGTTTGCAATTGTTTGTACATATGTATGTGTGTGTGTGTGTGTGTGTGTGTGTGTGTCTATATATATATATATATATATATATATATATATATATATATATATATATATATATATATATATATATATATATATATATATATATATATATATATATATATATATATATATATATATATATATATATATATATATATATATATATATATATATATATATATATATATATATTGGTGTACTTGGTTGGTGTTGCAGGATGCAGGTACTAGGCATCAAATCCACCTAGCTACATAGGTCTGAGCATGCCTTAAAAATCCTTGAACTGTTGATGTGTGGAGATATTACCAAGATTCTCTCAAGATTACCCGTGGACTTAGATTTTTGTTTAGGGGTTACCCTAGTTGGGGAATTTGAATGCGGTATGTGATGTGGTCTTGTGATTAATGATTTGATGTCATTTTGTGATTTATGATGCGAGTTAGATTTATCCTTATATATATATATATATATATATATATATATATATATATATATATATATATAATAAGTGTATATTGATTGTATGTTATATAGGTATGTGTATATGTGGGTGCACACACATATACATGTGCTTATATAAATAATAATATTTGTATGTTTTTTTAATGATTGTTTAAATGGTATGCTATTTGTAATAATTAAATGAAGTGAATTAAATAAAAGTTAAAATAATAATAATAATAATAATCAAAAGAAAAGGTTATTTGTATTAAAACTAGCTATCTAGTATGGAGTTGAACTCGAGACCTCCTAGAAGTTAGGCTAGTTAGTTCCCTATTGTGCTATGTGTTTTTCCTTGAAAGCTTAATGTTTATTCTTCTTGTTATTGGTTTCTTTAGAGGCAATTTTGATTAAATTTATTAAAACCTTTATCATTGTTTATAGGAGATGTTGGTTTAATTTTTCAACCAACTATGGAAGTTGGAGAAGTTGCTTCTTGTAAAGAAACTCCTCCAACCATATAGTTGGGGTTTTAATATTTGTGTTTTGGGATTTTGGGGGAAGGAGTTTTTTAGAGAAATTTTTGGAAGTTGTCTACATATATTATTCCAGAAAGATCAATTTAAGGTTTTTGTGAGGTTGAGAGTTCTTTGGTTTTGTGATTACTAGTGTGGGGATTTCTTGCGAGTAAGGATGAATGCTTGCTAGTGGAAATCCATCAAGGAGGTTGCCATATCTTGGAGATTCGCAAAGTGTGCTCTAGCCGCTTGAAGAGGATTCTCTGCAGGACCCTAGGTAGGGTCTGAATCTGGGATGAACTTTGTATTCTTCCTGTGTGTGTTATGAATGAGTATGATATGTTATTTTAATTAAATATGATTTATAAACTATGATTTAGGAGGTTATTTAATGATATGTTTTCTATGTGATTCAAACTGTGCATCCAGGATTTAAATTTATGAGTGTTGTATAGTTTTTTCTATAAAATATTTCATGGAGGTTTGGGAATTATTTTGATTGATTGTGATGGTGTATCTTCTATTATTGAATGAAATAAAAAAGTCTAGTAAGAAATAGGAAGGGTCATGAAGGTGTAGGATTGAGATGCAATCCTTTTTTTTCCTACTCTATTCCTATTGCAGGCTTCTTTGTGAATGGTTTCATTTATTTTGATTAATTTAGTCTCTAGGATCCTTAGCATTCTCCTAGTATCTCCTTTCTATTCTAGAATGTCCATGAGTTCTTCGAGGCTTTAGAACTTTTGTTTCAACTCTACAATTTCATATCTATTTTTAGATTACCTTTCTTTGTCCAAATCTAGAACAGAGTTATTAGATAGATAGGATTGATTGGTGAGCCATTTATGAAGTGAAACTAGGAGATCTCAATTGGGTTGTGCCCAGATTAGGCAACCATAGTCCCCATATTGCCCAGTTTTACACGCAAGTGGGAGTTGACAGTCGTATTTTGTAGTTTCTGGCAATCGGTTTAGTGATGGCAGAGCAAGTTAGTGAGGGCTGAGAAAGTTAGTGATGACCAAGAAAGTTAGTGATGACTGAGAAAGTTAGTGGTGCCTGAGCAAATTAGTGTTGACCAAGCAAGTCAGTGATGACCGAGCAGACTAGTGTCAACCGAGGAAAAACAAGCTTTATACAATTATAACATAATTATAACATTTAAGTATAAGTTATGATACTTTAATTTCTTATACTTTAAGTTATACTTTTATAAAGGAATTAGGTAGCTTCTGGGATGATTGAGATAGGTCTCAGCTTCATAGGAGTTAAGAGGTAATTTCTAGATTTTGAATTTTCAATTTAAATCAAACTTAGCCAAATTTTAGGCTCATGAGATTTCCATAGATGGATGTTGTTTTGTGCATGCGGAAGTTTGTATCACCTATGTATGTTTGTTACTTGTTTTTTTTATGTTACATGGTTTACTTATGATGTGTTTGCACTTGTCATATAGTTGAGTTTAGTTTATGAGGCTAGGACTTGTCTCAATGGCCTATGTGCACGGGAGGGTTCCTTAGACCTGTAAATGAGCCTTGAAAAGTTGTACTAATGCATGTGGAAAGTTTTATGTATTTCTTTCAGATATCTTGTGATAGAAATTCTTCCAATAATTCCTATTATGTATATGGCTAAGATTAGGACTCACTTTGAGCACTTGAGTGTGCAGGGGAGTTTCCTAAACCTATGAATCAGGACTTGGAAGTGTTATCTTGTAGTTGTGGATTGTGATGGGGTAAGGGAATAGAAACCCTATGTTAGTGGCTCACCATAGCTATTGGAACCCTACAGTGGTTGCTAGATGATCCTATGGGTGGGTTGTAAAAAGTTATAACCTTAAAAATTAACCTGGGAAGGGGGGATTCAAAATATAATGAAATAAAACATGATAATGGTCACACAGACCCGATTGGAGTACCAGGACCAAGGATAACTACCAGGGTGGATCCCTATTCATAAACAAGGGATCGGGGTTACATGGTTGCCATGGTGGATCCCAATACACAGGTTGTTTGATGACACTCACTTAGGTGGTCTCCTAGTACCTTAACCTCAGTGTTATAATATGATGATATCATTATGTGCCTTATTCTTTTTATTTAATTCTTGGATTTATTGGTATTTGAGACTTAGATTGCCTTAGGGTCTTGGGAGTACCTTGGTTCTATCTCCTAGCATGGGGGGTGGAACTTTATTAGTTTCACATGGTTGGGTGGCAAATTTCATTCAAGGTATTGTTCATGGTTTGAGTCGTGGCTTGGATTTTGAGTTGTTTAGTGGTGAAGATTTTGTTCTTGTATCATGTATCTCTATCTTTTGTTATCAAGATATAAAGATGTATGGTGAGCTTTGGGAAACTTGATGTAATAATCTTTCTATATGCCTTCGGGCAATGTGTAGTAACTGTAACTATGTTTGTAAAAGGAGATTGTAAGAAATAAGTTATGTTTAAGGGAAGGGTAGAATTATGAATCTAAAAAGGGGATTGAATATGGTTAAATCAATGAGTAATTCCTACCTTATATCTCTTGTGAATTTTAAATGAGATTGAAAGTAATGATTCTATGTAAGTTTTTGCAAAGCACTTATAGTTGTAAACTTCTTAAGGAATACTCATTTTGATATGTGGAATAGTGAAAAGATATGCTAAGAGTACAAGGGCATCTCTAGGTGAAATAATAAGGGTAAGAAACATGTATGTTATTAAAATAGTGATGTGAAGTGATTTCTTAAATGTATAGTTCAATATGAGTAATGTGTGGTTATTCAAACTAGGTTTTAATCTCAACTCTTAACTAGACTTGTACAAGGTTATAGATGATAATTTGTGGAAGTTAAACTTATGGAAAAAATGATTCATTTAATAATTTATGCTGGTTATTAATATATGGTTAAGTACTTTAAACTCTTTCTATTATTATCTTGAAATGAAAATAGGAAGTAAGGACTCTTAATGGAAAAGCTTAAATGAGTTTTGATCGTGCCTTTGAGTTGAGCATAGATATGATTAAGGAGTAAATAAATAGGAAAGAATAAATGTACTTAGTGGATGAGTTAAGTAATATGTGCTTGTTTCATTTCTAAAAGTAAATGATGTGTTAGTTTGGTAAAGAAAATGAATTCAATTAATTCACTAAAGCAATTGGTTTTGAAGTAGAATGAAAGCAATGTTTCAATGTAAATTAAAAGTTGATATGGAAATAGAATTGCATTAGATTAAGTAATAAAATGAAATACTTGAAAATGGTAAATGAATTTATTATGGGAACCTTAAGGAATGTACTTGTGAATAGTAGTGATGGTAGGTTAGAATGTTAAAAAAATTTGTTAGTTGTAATTTTAGGTCATAGACCTAATTCCTTATGGGTTCCCTGGTGGGGACATTACATATTTCCTCTCACTCTTATTTTCTCTCTGTTTCTATCAACTCCCAGCTTCCTCTCTATGTTTTTCACTTCCTCTCTCTATCGATTTCATTTGACTATTCAAAGACCGTCCTGCTCTCATCTCACGGTAATTCCTTGCGGTTACATGCATTTCTCTTCTACAAGATTCTATAAACTATCTGTATTTAGTGGTGTCTAATAATAGACAAATCCAGCATGATTCTAGTTGTCCACTAAAAATGATAAACAATCTATGGTGGTTACAAATGCCATTTAATTACATTTGTTATTTTAATGCTTCCAAAGCACATGCCCATATGGAATTTATACATTCCATTCTAAAATGTACATAGCATTGCGGTTTTGAACATTAACCATCAAATTAATTCAATTGTGGGGTGCTCCTACACCACTTTACATGCATCATGAGGTTTTTTGACATATTGATAGTGCTAGTTTTATCACAATGAATAACAATAAGATAATCAATCTAAATTCCAAAATATTTTATCATCTTCTTGATCCACACAATTGTAGAACAATTTAATACTCCTGCAACATACTCAGCTTCTTCTATTGATTGAGAAATACTTTTTTTCTTACTTGTCCAAGTAACAATTCTATCTCCAAGAAACACTTCTCCTCCTGATGTGCTCTTTCTATCATCCATGCAACCTACCCAATCTGTATTTCTATACACATGAAGTTATACATTCTCTAAATTAGGATACAATAAACCATACTCTATAGTTCCTTTCAAATATCTGAAAATCCTCTTTACTGCTATGAGATGACTTTGTTTATGTTCTATTACAAATCTTCCAACAATACCAACTACATTAGAAATATTTGGTCTAGATTGAGTAAGATAGATTAGTTTACCAATCATAGACTTACACAAGGTCATGTCTACTTCTACTGAATCATCTTCTTTTGAAAGTTTGCATCCTATTATCATAGGGGCACTTCTTGGCTTGCAATCATCCATCTTGAATTTCTTCAATATCTCTTTCACATACTTAGAGTGATTAATGAAAATACCTTTGTCTGTCTACTACACATTTAGTCCCAAAAAGTACTTGATAGGTCCAATCATGCTCATTTCAAATTCTCTCTACATCTCTTTAGTAAATTTTTCACTAAGCTTGTCATTTACACCAAAAATAATGTCATCAACAAATATACCAACTAACAACAATCCATCAGATGTTTCTCTTATGAATAAGTTACAATCTGCTACTCCTTTCTTGGATCCAATATTATTCAAGTATCCATCAAGTCTCTCATACCATGCTTTAGGAGCTTGCTTAAGTCCATAGAGGGATTTCTTCAATCTGTGTACCATATCAGGTCTATCTGATAGGGTAAATCCTTTAGGCTTCTCTATGTATACTTCTTCCTTCAACTCTCCATTCAGGAATGTTGACTTGACATCAATCTGGTATACCTTAAAGTATTGAAATGTACCATAGGCTAGAAATAGCTTTATGCTTTCCAATCTTCTTATTGGGGAAAATGTATCTAAATAATCAATTCCTTCTCTTTTCACGTATCCTTTACAAACTAGTCTCACTTTGTTTATTACCACTATTCCATCTTGATTCATCTTATTTCTGAATATCCACTTGGTTCCAATCAGATTCTTATCAATAGGCCTAGGGACCAATTCCCATGTATCATTCTTAATTATCTGATCTAGCTCCTCTTTCATTGCTTCATGGAAATCTGAATCATTACATGCATTTTCAACACTTAAGGGTTCAATCTATGAAAGTAAACATACCTCTTCATTTGTTGTTGAACTCTTTTCTTTTGATTTTGTCATAAATTTATCGTTTTGGTCTCCAATGATGTCTTCCATTCAATGATATCTAGATGTGAATTTAGGAACATTAGGTGTGACTCTCTCATCTAACTTTTGTGATTCTTCTTCACTAGTTTCAAGGTCATTGAATAATACATCAATGTTGTCAAATATTTTATCGACAATTGTTTCTCTATTCGTAGGTCTAGGTTCTTCTTCAATCATACTAGCATAATCATAATATCTTTCTTTAATCATAAAATTCTCATCAATCTTAACATGAGCGCTTTCAATGATCTTTTTCAATCTTAAAATAAATAATCTATAAGCTTTTATTTTAGTAGAGTAACCAAGAAAAATACCTTCATCAGTTCTTACATCAAACTTGCCTATAGCTTCATCTCTCCTGATGTAGCACTTTCTTCAAAAGATTCTAAAGTATTTAACTGTAGGTAAATTCCCAAACCATAGCTCATAAGATATCTTATCTACTCCTGGCCTCAATTGAATTCTATTGATAGTGGAGACTGCATTATTGATCGCATCTCTCCAATAGGTGTGTGTGACCTTTCATTCAATCATGATAGTGTGTGTTGTATCAAGTATGATCATATTCCTTCTTTCTTCAATTCCATTTTATTGAGGGGTTCTAGGAGCACTTAGCTTCTCTTTATCCCATGTTCTTCACAATACTCATAAAATTTGTCAGAGGTGAATTCTCCTCCTCTATTTGATCTCAGAAACTTTATCTTAAATCCAGACTCATTTTCAATTTTAGCTTTGAATATTTTAAACTTCTCATATGGTTCAGATTTATCTTTCAAGATCATAACCCACATCATTCTAGAATAATCATCAACAAACAAAATAAAGTACCTTTCACCATAGTATGATCTTGTGTGAGTTGGTCCACATAGGTCTGTATGCACTACATCTAGTTTGTTCTCTATCAAATTATGCTTTCTTTTGAATGAATTCCTCACATACTTTCCCATGACACATTCCCTGCATATTGTATCAACTAGTTTTGCAATGCTAGGAAGGTCTCTCACTACCTTTACATTCTTTATATTTACTATGTTGTCAAAATTGATGTGACATAGTCTTTTGTGCCATAGCCAACTGTCATCTACTTTAGAAATTAAAAAAAACTTGCTTCAGGATTAAGCTAAAAAATATTACCTTTACTCTTTGAACATGATGCAATCATTTGTCCTTCCTTGTTATTAATGATGTATTTATTGTCTTTGAATTCCAACTGATATCCTTTGTCAAGCAAATGTCCAACACCTAGCAGGTTATGCTGCAAACCATCAACATAAAGAACATCACCAGTGTTGTTCATTCCATCCAAGGTGATATCTCCTCTACCTATAATAGGTTTAGGAGTGTTTTCTCCAAATCTAACCATGCCACCTTTGTACCTATCCAGATGTACAAATATATCCTTGTCTCCTATCATGTGATGTGAGAAATTGTTGTCATTGGTCCAATCTATCCTGATGTCAGCTTCTGGAATTAGTGCTAACTCTTTTGCTTTCTTTTCATCTTCAAGGTCCATTTCATCAAACATTTTCTCCATGTCTTCAAGAGAAATGAACCCAATTTCATCTTTTGTTGAATCTTCATCTGATACTCCATCTCTATCATAGTAACATTCCTTTGTATACTTAGGCTTGTAGTTAGTTTTGAACTTCTTGACTCTTGTAGGACACTTAGATGCAAAGTGACCAATCTTGTTACATGAGAAGCATTTGAATGATAAATGACCTTCATATTTCCCTTTTTCTTTCCTTTCTTTCTTAGCAATCAAAGAAATCAAATCATTTAGTTCTTTCTCTTCATCATCATAATAAAAATTACTAGAAGTGTTCAAGGATTCCTTATGATGTATTGAGGCTTTGAAGGTTATCTCACTTTTAGGATCTGTCTTCAAACTTGATATCTCAAATGCTGAAATCTTGTTGATTAAGGTCTCTCTTTTGAATTCTTTTGAAAATTGCATAGTCTCATCTACGATGTTTATCTTGTTCTCATATTCTATTGTCAAAGTATGCATCAACTTATCCATTATGTCTTCTTCAAAAATTTGTCCACTATTGTTTCTGATTCTTGTAACTACTTCATTAATGCTTTTATTATAGGCTCTAATGTTCTCTTCAAGTAGCATCTCCAATGTATTGTACTTTTTCTTCCATGTCTTTCTATGCACATTATTGGTTTGGATGTCTCCTTCAAACATGTCTTCTAGATAATTCCATATCTTGTAGGCTTTATCAACTTTATTAATCTCTGAAAACCCACTATCAGACAAGGCACTGATAAGGGCTTCTTTGGAAATAACATTTTGAGTGAACATCTCCTTTTTCTTAAGAGTTGCATCTTCCTTTGCAAGATATGCTACTTCAAAAATCTTGAAAGAAATACACTGCAAATGTGTCATCATTTTGTTATTCCAATCTAGATAGTTCTCCACCAAACTTAGGACTTTCTTTTCTAAAGAATGCCATCTGATCAACCTCAAGCTATTAAACATTCTCTCTGAGGCACTTGGTTGTGGTACCAATTTTTAGGAATAGTCCCAAGAGATAACTGAGCGGGGATGGGTGAATCAGTTATCTACAAGATTCAATTATTTATCCAATTAATTATAGAAGAACATTAAGAATAAAAATAATATAAGAACACTTAATAAAACACCACAATTTTGGTTACGAGGAAGCTCAAATAGGTAAAAACCCCAGTGGGAATTAACACCCACTATAAATTGCACTAGAGTATTATGATCCCTATTAGAAGATCTTACAACCTAGTTACGAGTTGAGCTTTACAATTCATTAAGTACAGTGACCTGATCAAGGGTCATACCCTGTTAGGAGTCTTTTATAATTAACCCTATTAGGGGTGAGGACGCACTATGTGGGAGAACACTGCTCAAAGGGGTGAAGACTGCAACCTTCTATTTAACATATACACACTATATCTAGATCTTTGGTGAACTATGAATTAGACCTATTGTCTTGATCAGATCCAATGAATATAATATACTATTCTTTTTCACATAGACCCTCTACTAATGGCTCAATACTTCACACCTTTTTCTCTGCTCTTCTCTTTCAATTATCTTCCATACTTAGCAATCACAACTTGACTGACTATAAGTATCTTTCTCCAAATGATATAATCAATTTGGCATGTTAGAAATTCCTTTAAATCATAATAGATAAACACTATAACTCTCCAATACCATCTCATTTGGCTATACTAAGCATGCAACACAAATCAGGACTGCACAACTCCATATGAGTAGACGCGTCGCTTCACATTGTTGGCTCCACCAAATTAACTATAACTTTCTTGTCATGCTGAATTACATTATGCACTCTTGACCAATTATTCTTAACTATACTCCAAACCCTAATCCAATAATGCATATCAAAATGATAGGCACAACTACTACAACAATAAAAACACTATCGGCTCCACTAGATAAACTCAGGAAACTGTAACTATCAACTAGAAACATCATAACTCAACTTGTACTATACAAATGACTCTGTATCCATGGACATAACTTCATTAAAATGTCTACAACCCAAATATAAATGTGCAAGGCTCCATTACAACCATACTGTAAATCACATACTAAAATCTTCCTAGGACCTATTAGGAACACTTACCAATACAAACAACTGTATTATTGTCTTCACTCTAAATGAACCTCTGTGTCTATGATATCATGCTAATAATATATCTAGGAACCACATACTCAAGGATCCCTCCATTAGGATTCCACACATGCTTCTTACCATATGTTGTCATCAATGACAAATATACAATCAACACTGGCCAATCTCCAACACTTACTCGGTATATGCAAGTGTTGGATATATTTTGTTCTCTACATCCAATGCTTCCCTTAAGGCCAAACGACCTTCTAGGTCAATGTCTCAAAGAATTCATCATACAAAGAGACAATATCATCTTCTGTCTCTCCTTGAACCAATGTCTTGTAGAATTATTTCACCTTCCATATCTTGTCGTCCTCCTTGTTCTTTCATTTATTGAAATGATTCTCAAACTCATTCATGTACTCATTAATAATTTTACCACTATCACCAATATTATTCCTCATAACCATAGGATGTGGTCCTCTTTATTCTCTTGGACCTCTTCTATTTTACTCTCCATTATATCTATAAAACATCACTATGTGTCTAAGGTTGTTGCATTTGTAATATGTAGGTGGTCTACTTCTTTCCTGATTTACTTGTAGCTTGCAATATCTCAGAGTATATCCAAAGATATTGCATTTAAGACATGTAACCTTTGCTGCCGACTCTTCTCTCACATAATCTTGTTTATACCTAGACTGGTCTAGTTTTATACAATCTGCTTTCTTGTGTCCATAATCATAATAGTTATAATAGTAACTAGTAAAGGGTTTAGATTTACCTATACTTATTTAATCTCTTTTCAAGTGTCCAACTTTGTTGCATTGAAAGCATCTACCTCTGAAAGGTCTAATCTATTCTTTAGGCTCTTCATGAGTAGGTCTTTCTTCACTCTTTGTGTTTCTTCTTCATTGGTTTTAGAACATTCTATTTTATTGAATCCAACTCTTGTCATGTCTCCTTTAGGTTTCTATCTTTCTCTTTTCTCATCAAATTTGTCACTGCTCATGTGCAACTTCTTAATGTATAATTTGGCTTGACTGAGTTCACCTTTAATGGATCTTATTATATTTCTCCAATTCCTAATATTTATCTTTGTAATGGTCAAGTTCAGTCTTCATTTGCCCTATCTACTCATTTTCTTGTTTTAGTGACTCTTCAACTTTGTTTCTTGCATCCTTTTCATGTTGAATCTCTTTTATCATCAAAAGATTGATTTCCTATTTTTCTTGCTCCTGCCTCTTCACTTGATCCAATGTATGTTTTGGTCTGAATCTTCTTGAATCTTGTCCATAAGGTCTTATTTACAATTTCTTAAAGCTTCAAGTTGTTCCTTCAGTTTTCTGATGAAACCTTCTGCTCTTCTCAATTTGAATTTTAGTATACCATTCTCGGCATTCTCTTTGTCCAAATCTTCAAGTACTACTTCAAAGTTCTCTTGAAAACTTTTTGAATCCATTCTGATCTCCTTTAAGTTGTTAGGCTTTGTCCTCCAAGAGTCAATATCTGTGATACCAATTATTAGCATTACATAATACTGAGAGGGGGGGTGAATCAATATCACTCCACTTTAGTTAAAACTTCAACCAATTATAAATGAACCACAATAATGCTTAAATAAAAAGAACATATAAGCACAACACATAACTCATGACACCATGATTTGTTCTTAAGGAAACCCTAGCCAAGGGAAAACCCTAGTGGGAATGGTACTCACAATTATGCACTAAAATATTTTATCCCTGTTAGGAGATCTAGCCATTTTAGGAGTTGATTATTACATAATACATTTCCTTGTTAGAGGAATAAAAAACCCTGTTAGGGGTATACAAAACACCTAGTTAAAGGTGGTGAGAAAATTGATCTTATAACCAAAAACTATCTTAAAGAGTTCTCCAAAATGTGAACAATACAAGCACTTCCTTGCTTAGATAGTTCCAGTTATAGTTCTATCAAATACTGATCTTGCATTTTCTATCTTCTCTTAGATTTGCAACCTTTCTTCATTATCATACATCATACATATCTTCACTTCCACAAAATCATTCTATAATTATACAAGATCTACCATCCAATTAGCTTCACAAATACCATACAAAACATAATAATTAATTATGTAAATGATAAGTATGGAGTTAGAAATCTTATATTACCCAAGTGTTAGAAATATAGTCCATTCACCTGACCTAGCACATTACCATATCCAGTAACCTTTCCTTAATCTTCGCAACTACTTATATGCCTTGTTATATTGATTCTCTATCTTCACATACCTTCAGATCACTGAATCTCACTAATCTGATCTGCAAAACTCATGCACTCTTAACTGAAGAATATACATATCCCAAAATGCCTTCTACTAACTTCACTGGCGATAATACCTCATACATTTCCATCACTAAACCAAAACTATAACACTGTACCCTGTTACACTGATTTTGGACTTAGTCATTTTTATGACTGTGACTCTAATGGAAAAATTGTCTGCATGCGATTACTCCAACATAAGTGTTGCAATGAATTACAACCCTCAAGTGATACCTAGTGCCACAAACCACCACTTTCCAACAAAAAATTATTAGTGCAGTCATTACTACCCTTGAAGTCTTCCACTCCATGGTAAAATGTAGGCTCCCAAGGATGGATCTTAAGTCAGAAATTGTTAGAAAGTAAAGATCCCCAAGATAACTGAGAGTGGGGGGGTGAATCAGTTATCTAATAATTTAACCATTCAACTACTTTAAACAATCTAATCAATGTAGTAATCAACCATAGAAATATAACCATACACAATTGCACAATAACACAAGATATGTTGACTAGGGAACCTCTTGAAAAGAGTAAACCCTGGTGGGAATGATGCCCACAAAATGATGCACTAAAATGAAAGTTCCTTGTTAGAGGATGGACCCTATTAGGAGTCTTATGAAATACATTCAGTACATATAAATCCATGTTAGGAGATTTTGAATCCTTGTTAAAAGATTCTAACCTGGTTAAGAGTTTATGGAAGACAGAAGGACCCACTGCCCAAATAGCTTCAAGGCAAGATCTCTGAACCCACTATCCAAAAGATCTTAGAATTATTCAATAGAATAATATGAAATATATTACCTCCTTCACACTATGTCAAAACCACACTCTCTTCTACACAAGATCACAATTCCAAATCTCTATACTCACAAGTCTTCCTTCATCACTGAATTAGCTATTTTCTTCACTTCATGCATATATTCGCATCTCAACTTTCACAATTCATTCCTCTCTACTCAAGTCTCTTTTCCTTAATTCTCTTATTCACATTACAACAAGGAAAACATTCCTTCTTATATACCAAACTCAAATAATTACAAATGAGTCGGTCCTCAATTACAAAATAATAATTTCTACACACTACACACAAAATTCACATAAAACTGTCGGCTTCCAAATACTATAACTTTCTCCAAACATATCCTCAAAGTTTTCACTATGAACCACATCATCATTAATGAGTCTCCAACATCCCTTTAACTACACAAAATCAGATTCGATCCTAGCTAAGAGATATCCTCTGATTTCTGAAAATCGCTACATAGAAACACTATCTAAACACTGCTTTCACCAAAATGCTCATAACTCTCATGAATGAATGAATTTCTTTTTGCATTGTTAACCATAGGTTAATAACACACCAAAGAACATACCATCAACTGTGAAAAAGACAATCTAAAATATAGCATGTGCGCAAAACAAAACTGTACCTACTTCTTGCTGATATCTAGAATATCACTCTATTGACATCAATGACAATCCAAGTGATGAATGCAACAAAAACTGCTATAGAATGACTGCCAAAATACTTTGCATTAATTCCTAGCAATCTCCCCCATTGGAATTGATGGAAACATAGATGAAAAACATCCAATGTTCCAAGAATCCAATACTGCAACATCACTGCAAAATATCAAATTAAATCTTGCTTCGTTTTCCCATTCAGCTCTCTCATACAATCCACAATGTTTTTCATGTATATCTCTCCCCCATTGACATCAATGACAAAAATGCCATCACTAATTCAACAACAACTTAATGTCAAAAGACACTGTTCAGAAAAATACAATAACAAGAGTCCTCATGACTCAGCTCATAAACTCCCCCATAGAGGAAGTTCCAACATCCAATCCAGAAGAAAGATAGGGCTCATATACCACTGGACAGATGCAATCATCTACATCAATCCTCAAAAACAAGTTGGGGCATAACCCCAAGCATACCTCTCAAATACACAAATGTATCCTTAGGTAAAGGTTTTGTAAATATATATGCTATATGTTCCTTTGTGCTTATGTACTCCAATCTTACTTCTTTTTCTGCAAATTTCTCTTTTACAACATGATACTTGATCTCAATATGTTTAGTCTTAGAATGTAAAATAGGATTTTTTGACATACTCACTGTGCTGGTGTTATCACAATGTATAACAATAGGCTCATCAAACTTTATTCCAATATCCTTCAACATCTGCTTCATCCAAATAATCTGATTGCAATTGTTTGCTGCTGCAACATATTCTAGTTCTATTTTACTTTGTGAAATACAATTCTGCTTCTTACTTAACCAAGAGACCAATTTTCCTCCAAGAAAAAAGGCTCCACCACTGGTGTTTTTTTTGTCATCAATGTTGCCTCCCCAATCTGCATTAGTATAGGCACACAAAGTAAAATCATCAGAATTCTCATACCATAATCCATAATCCATTCCTTTCAGATATCTCAGTATCCTCTTTACTGCTGCATAATGTGATTCTCTAGGTTCTACTTGAAATCTTTCTACAATCCCAATTGAATATGCTATATTAGGTCTTGTATGTGTCAAGTACTGCAATCCTCCAATCATAGATCTATACTTTTTCTTCTCAACTGCTAGTGTCTCATCTTTGCTAGATAACTAATGTCCAGTTACCATAGGTGTTCCAACAGGTTTAGAATCTTCCATTCCAAATATTTTCAATAAGTCATTGAAATACTTAGTCTGACTTACAAATATAGCTTCCTTGCTTTGTGTTATCTATAATCCCAAAAAATATTTCATTTCTCCAATCATGCTCATTTCAAATTCGGTCTTCATTTCATCTGCAAATTTGTCCCTGGCTTCATGTTCTCCTCCAAAGATAATATCATCAACAAATATAACTATAACCAACAAACCATTCTTAATTTCTTGTGTATAAGTTACTATCTTCTATTCCTTTTATAAATCCCAATTTCAATAAATACTTATCCAATCTTGCATACCAGGTTCTAGGTGCTTGTTTTAATCTATATAAAGCTTTCTTTAACTTACATACCATATCTCCTTCTTATGTCAAAGGAAAACCTTCAAGCTGCTCAATGTAGACTTCTTCTTCCAATTCACCATTCAAAAATTTTGACTTCACATCCATCTGATACACTCTAAATTTCTTGTAAGCTGCATATGCTAGAAACATTCTCATTGCTTCAAGTCTAGCCACAGGTGCAAAAGTTTCTTCATAGTCAATTCCTTCTTGTTGTGAATATCCTTTACATACCAATCTTGTTTTGTTTCTTATCACTTCTCCTTGTTCATTCATCTTGTTTCTAAATACCCATTTTGTTCCAATCACATTCTTGTCTTTAGGTCTAGGGACCAGTTCCCATGTCTTATTTTTTTCAATCTGCTCTAGTTCTTCTTTCATAGCATTAATCCAATGTTCATCTTCACAAGATTCATTAGTAGTCTTAGGTTCAATTTGAGAAATCAAACATAAATGTACCTTATTTTGAGTCAAAAATCCTCTATCTAAACTTCCAATAACTTGCTCAACAGGGGGATGTCTTGAAATATACTTGTTAGGTGTCATAGTTACTAATCTTGTTCCAACTATAGATTCTTCTCTGTTTTCTTCTCTATTTTCTTCAGTATGAATTTCATTCAGTAAATCATTGTTAGTTTCAAAAAATAATTTTCTATTTTCAATGTTAGGCCGAGGTTGTGCTTCTCCATCAGATTCATAATCAAGCATTCTTTCCTGAATTTTAAACTTCTCATCAACTTTGACATTTTCACTTTCAAAAATAGTCTTAGTTCTTTTGTTATAACATCTATATGCTTTTCTTTTCAAAGAATATCCAAGAAATATTCCTTCATCACTTCTAGGATCAAACTTTCCTATATCATCATCTCTCTTAATATAACATTTACTTCCAAAAATTCTAAAATACTTAACTGAGGGTGTCTAAACCATAATTCATAAGGTGTCTTGTTTGTATTTGCTCTGATTTGTACTTTGTTCATAGTGTATACTATTGTGTTCACTGCTTCTCTCCAAAAATTCTTAGCCAACTCATTCTCAAACAACATAGCTCTTGCTGCTTCAGTTATTGACATGTTCCTTCTTTCTGCAATACCATTTTGTTCTGGTGTTCTAGGGGCTGAAAGTTGTCTCTTAATACCATTCATTTCATAAAAAGTATTAAACTCTCTAGATGTAAATTCACCACCTCTATCAGATCTTAGACACTTAATCTTCATTCCAGATTCATTCTCAATTTTTCTTTTCATGATCTTAAATTTATCAAATGCTTCATATTTTTCTTTCAAAAATTCAATCCACATCATTCTTGTAAAATCATCAACAAGAATCATAAAATACCTTTCTCCATAGAATCCTCTAGTCCTAGTAGGACCACTCAAGTTTGTATGAACAATCTCCAGCTTCTCTATTGATGTGAACTTCTTGCTGGGAAATGAACTCCTTTTCTGCTTTTCCATCATACATTCTTTGCAAATCATGCTAGTAGGTTTCATAATTCTAGGTAAATCTCTTACTGCAAGTGTAGTACTCCCTTTGACAATATTATCAAAGTTTATATGACAAAACCTTTTTATGCCATAACCAACTATCATCAATATTAGTTAACAAACATGTCATTTCAGTATGATTCAACTAAAATATATTACCTCTAGTTCTGGATCCTTTTCCAATCAAATTTCCATCTCTATCTTTTATCACACAAGTTTTCTTAGCAAACCAAACTTGATAACCCTTATCAACCAATTGTCCAATGCTTAGTAGATTATGTCTCAATCCATCAACAAATTAAACATCATTAGTGTTAGTCTTTCCATCAAGAGTAATAGATCCTATACCCTTAATCAAACAAGGTGCATTATTACCAACTCTAACAATTCCTCCATCATAATTGTCTAATTTAACAAACTTTCTTTTATCTCCAGTCATATGATGTGAACAACCACTGTCTATAATCCAATCAGATTTCTTTTCAACTTGAGAAACTAATGCTTTTTCATCCCTTTCATCAGATTCAGAACTTTCTTCTTTAATTGCTACAAATCCTATTTCCTCAAAGTTATCATTATCACTGTCACTTAAATGTCTTTCAATTCCTGCTTCAAGATCTTCATCATTTGCATAATAACATTCTTTAGATCTCCTAGGTTTAAAGTTGCTTCTATACTTCTTAACTCTTTTAGGACATTTAGATGCAAAATGACCATATTCTTAACAAGTCCAACATTTAAAGATTTTCTTACTTTCTGGTTCTCTTTTTACAAGAAATGAAATACCTTCTTCAATCTTCCTATCTTCCTCAGATTTAGATCTGCTACTGTTGGCATAATCTCCATTCACACTAGTACTTCTTGACAATGTAGGTCTAATGTTAAGAGCACTGAATGTTGTCTCCATTCTAGGTAGCTCTCCTGATAATCTAAAATTCATCTCTGCTATTTCTAATCTTCCAAGAAGAGTCTCTCTTGAAAAGTTTGATGTACAAGGTATCACTTGTTCAATCATCTGTGTTGTCTACTTGAATACAGGTGTCAAAGTTCTCAAAATTTTCCATATCACTTCATTCTCTGTCTTATCACCTCCACAAGACTTTATTCCTGTTACAATCTTAGATATCCTACCAATATAGCTTCTAATAGATTCATCTTCCATCATTCTGATATCTTCAAATGCACAAATCCAATTATGTAATCTAGCCTTCTTTGCATGTTCATCACCTTCAAAAGTAGAATGTAAAGCTTTCCAAATTGCATGAGATGTTTTCAAACATCTTACCTAATTGTATTCATTCTCCAATAGTGCTGACAAAAGTACTTCTCTTGCAAGTATGTTACACATGAATAGATCTAGATCATCTTTAGTTCCTGCCTCTAGATTGTCTTCCTCAATGATAGTCTTCTCATTCTTTGTAATCAACCAATAAATTGGTCCTAAACAAAATAGATGTGTCTTCATCTTTTATTTCCAGCTATCAAAATTTACTCCATCAAACTTAGGGCTTTCTTTCCTAAAATTCACCATGGATCTCCTTAAGTTGTTAAACTTTTCTTTCAAGGACCTGCTGCTCTGATACCAATTGTTAGAAAGTAAAGATCCCCAAGATAACTGAGAGGGGGGGTGGGGGGTGAATCAGTTATCTAATAATTTAACCATTCAACTACTTTAAACAATATAATCAATGTATTAATCAACCATAGAAAGATAACCATACAAAATTTCACAATAACACAAGATATGTTGACTAGGGAACCTCTTGAAAAGAGTAAACCCTGGTGGGAATGATGCCCACAAAATGATGCACTAAAATGAAAGTTCCTTGTTAGAGGATGGACCCTGTTAGGAGTCTTATGAAATACATTCAATACATATAAATCCCTGTTAGGAGATTTTGAATCCCTGTTAAAAGATTCTAACCCGGTTAAGAGTTTATGGAAGACAGAAGGACCCACTGCCCAAACAGCTTCAAGGCAAGATCTCTGAACCCACTGTCCAAAAGATCTTAGAATTATTCAATAGAATAATATGAAATATATTACCTCCTTCACACTATGCCAAAACCACACTCTCTGCTACACAAGATCACAATTCCAAATCTCTGTACTCACAAGTCTTCCTTCATCACTGAATTAGCTCTTTTCTTCACTTCATGCATATATTCGCATCTCAACTTTCACAATTCAATCCTCTCTACTAAAATCTCTTTTGCTTAATTCTCTTATTCAAATTAAAACAAGGAAAACATTCCTTCTTATATACCAAACTCAAATAATTACAAATGAGTCGGTCCTCAATTACAAAATAATAATTTCTACACGCTACACACAAAATTCACATAAAACTGTCAACTTCCAGATACTGTAACTTTCTCCAAACATATCCTTGAAGTTTGTGCTATGAACCACATTATCATTAATGAGTCTCCAACATCTTTTTAACTGCACAAAATCAGATTCCATCCCAGCTAAGAAATATCCTTTGATTTCTAAAAATTGATACACAGAAACACTGTCTAAACACTGCTTTCACCAAAATGCTCATAACTCTCATGAATGAATGAATTTATTTTTGTGCTATTAACCATAGGTTAATAACACACCAAATAACATACCATCAACTACACAAAAGCCAATTTTCAATATAACATGTGTGCAAAACAAAACTGTACCTGCTTCCTACTGATATCCAAAATATCACTGTGTTGACATCAATGACAATCCAAGTCATGAATGCAACAACAACTACTACAGAATGACTACCAAAATACTCTACATTCATTCCTAACAGAAATATCCAAAGCTTATAATAGGGTTAAATGGGATTTTCTCTTCAAGGTACTTCAAAGATGTAGATGATGCAGGGGCATCTTGGGATCTTGGGGGTGGGAGGAATTTCCTTGTGTTGTGATGGAGTTCCTTATTGTGGGTAGTTTCTAAAGATTCTATTCGTGGTCAAGTTGTGGGAATCTTAGGTGTGTACTGTTAAAAGGGTTTTGTCTTTTGTATTTGTGGAGGCTATGTTTGTGATCACACATCTTCAAGTGGCATGGATTGTGAGAACTAGCATGTTCACTATTGATAGGTTGTGTTCTTTATGTTATCGGTTCAATGGTCTTTACCGATTGATCATGGAGAATTATGGTGGAGGTTTCTAACCGGTGGAGAAGATTGGCATGGATTTTGAGGTGGAACTATGTGTTTTCAACATGGTGGTTGGATCATGTTTGATGAAATAATTAATTATTTTAATTATTGGGATCTAGGCCAACTTGGTCTATTATGTTTGTCTTGGGATATGTAATAAATTTAATGCCAACTTGTGGTGGCTTGTGGGTATAAGTTTAGGGTTTGTGATTATATTTAGGAGTAGAATTTAGTATCCCTAGGTGTGTAAAGGGTAGAAGAGAGCTAATATGGAATATCTCTAGGGTTTGATAGATCAGATGAGGATTTGAGCCTTATTTCTTTATATTGGCCATAATGGGGATGACCTTACATTTTGACATGTTTGATGTAATTAGATGTTTTTCAAATAATAAGTTGTTTTTATTTGGTCTCATATTTCTATGTTCTTTGTTCTTTTCAGTGTGTTGGATCTTGCTTCAAAATGGGACATCTCCTATGGGGATCTCTTTGGTCTTGACTACATCAGGTGGTATCAAAGAATGTTCATTCTTGTGATTGTAGATCTAGTTTCCTATACCTATGAAGTTATAAATTTTTTGTTTGTGGGGTGGAAGAATCAAGGATCTAACCTATGTCATCAAATAACTTGCACAAGGTTGATAGGAAGGATTTCTTCCTGGTAGATATATGTGGAAGTTGATAAGAGCATGGTTTGATCTTATGGTGGTGTGAATCTTTGTATTTGAACTTGTGAAGCTTTTGGGGAGTTGTTTGTGAGGTGGAAGATAGTAGATTTGACTCATATCAGTGAAGGGCATGTGCAAGGTGGCCAAAAGGGATTTTTTGTTGAAAGATTGATTCCTTGTGATGATATAAATGAATTATGAATCTTGGAGTGGTAGATGTGTGTTCCTAAGCTTTCAAATATGTGAAGGGTTTATTTTTGGGTGGAAGAAAGTGGATGTGACATATACTTATTGTGGATTCATGTGAGATGGCTCAGAGAGGAACTATTGATGTCATTAGTTGGAATATTATAATTAGATCTTTGATCAAAGTCAATTGCGCCTTGGGAGAGAAGGGATGAAGTTGATGAGAAATATCAACCAGTTGGCTAAATATAGAGTCTTTAGATGACTTGAGAAGAAGCTGAAGAATATTTTTGCTAAGATTGAGGAGATGAAGTGGTTAAATTGTAGTTAGAATTTGTTGGTTCAAAACAGGATTATTTGGCTAGTTATGATGATTTTTCTAAGGAGGAAATGGAAAGTTAGTGTTATTGAGGAAGAGGTACACCTCGAGGAAGTTAACCCTAACCTTTCTGAGGTTGATGTGGTAGATAGAGTTTATTTTCATGATCAGATAGTTGGGTCTGATGTGAAAATTATAGAGCATCATGTTATTGATAATGAGATTTTTTGATGATGTTGAGGAAGTTGATGTTGCTGAAGTTGGAATCGAGATTCCTTTGGTTGAATATGATGACCTTGTTGGGGTAGTTGTTGAATTTAATATTGTTTGTAGTATGGGTTTTACTATTGTTTAGACTCTTTTTGGCGAGGTTGCTGATGAGTTTTGTTCAATAGTTGATGTGTTGACTAGTAAGGTGTTGTGCAAAGGTTTCTTGTTTACTAGTTTGTCTTCTCTCTTTTGAGGATTGGGAAACTAATGGTCGATATGAGGTTGTCTTCAGATTTTCTTGTAGGAAAAGTATGTGGAAAATACTTATCTATTTACCATGAGTGTTTGATGTAGGGGCATCTTGGGATCCTAGTGGTGGGAGGAATTTCCTTGGGGTGTGATGGAGTTCCTTGTTGTGGGTAGTTTTTAGAGATTTTATGTATGGTCAAGTTGTGGGAAAATTTGGTGTGTGCATTAAAAAGGGTTTGGTCAGTTGTACTTGTGGAGGCTATGTTTGTGATCTCACTTCTTCAAGTAGCATGGATTGTGTGTGTATATGATGAAAATCAACTTGTTAAGAACAAGTTCAAACATGCAAACATTAATGATAAAAAGCATATTCAATCTACTCTAATATGTTCATAAACTTGTAAAAAACACAAGTCTTCACCATAACCTCAGATGATCATGAAGCAAGCACACCCAAGAATTGCTTGATTTAAGCTCTTAGAGAGGTTGCAGGTGTAGTCTCCCAACACAAGTATAGATCCTACCAAGAATGCAAGGTAAAATGAAGATTTAGATGCTCAAGAAGAAGTTATAGAATCAACTCTCAAGCACTCAAATGCGGGAGGTGAAAGAATCTCAAGGAGGAGCTATGAAAGCAATCATAAAGCTTAATGGCATGCAAGTAACAAAAACTAATGAAGCTAAAACATAGAATGAAACTAAATATACAATGAGAATTTAGCAACTACCAAATGGTTAGTAAAAAACTCTATGAAAACAATTCTAAGTCTGAACTAGCATAATAACTCTAATGCAAAAGTGAATGGATTATTTACTTGAGGAAAGGTTCTTATTTATAAGATTTTGGAGGGCTGGGGTGAGATGGCATCTATGTGAAATCTACATAGGAACCACCAAGGAGACACATAAGCCATGAAAGTCCAAGACTTGCTCACACATGTGTGAGTAACCTGGGATGTGAGAGGTCAATGTGTACTTCAAGTACATGTGTAAGTGTGTGTAAGAGATGTGTAAGAGAAAAAGTCCATTTTCACCATTTTAGAAGGTGTAAGAAGTGTCATAAAAAATGTAAGAAGCCTTGTTTATGCAAATTTTAGCAATTTTTGAAATGACAATTTTTGGAAATTTGATCACACATGTGTGAGTAAATAATTAAGACTAATGGATGTACGAATCCAAAAATTAACCTAATTAACCTTAGTTAATTAGTGAGTAGGTTTATTAGATAGAAAGTGATGTGTGTACGATGGCATCTAGGTTGGATTAAGGATTAAATTAAATAAAATTTAATTTAATCATGGCTTTAGTAGAAATAAAGAATGTGAGAGAATTAAATAAATTAAAAATTTATTTAAAAAAGGAATATGGAGGAACATGTATTAAATTTAATAAATTATGAAAGGTAGTATTTAAATTTAATTCAACTACTATAATTAGTGAATTTATTTAATTTAATAAATTTAATTAAATAAATAGATTAATTTAACAAATATAATTAATTAAAAATTAACTATAATGTTAATTGGGTTCATTAATTAAATTAAATTAAATTAATGTTTAAAGGATAAATTTAGGTGTCTACATTTTCTCCCTCTTTGAGGCGGTGTCAGAAATGACATCATATCAAAGAAAAGAAAATATAGATGCCCCAGAAGAAAAGTTAGTAGAAGGATGTGCCCCCTTGGGAAAAGAGGCCAAAAAAAAAAAATTGTTGGTCAATTTTTGCAAAATGAGGGAAAAAAGACTTTGCATGACTGAGGGGGAAAAAAAAGAAAAAGAGAGGCCAAAAAAGTCCCTCTTTTTTTTAAAAAAGGGGACCCCTTATAAAAGGGAAAAAAAGGGGGAAAATGATTCATTTTTACCCCTAAGGAGAAGAAAAAATAGGAGAGGAAAAGGGAGAATGGCAGGACAGCGAGACATGATGGAGCTGGCTGAGCAGGTGAGAGTCTATCAGCAAGAAATGGATAGGGGTGAGCTGATGAGTGCCCAAATCCTCCATTTTAATTTTAGTATTTTGTGTTTATTGTCGTGTTTTAGTTTTTTTTGAAAACTTTAGGAAGGGGGGGAAATAGTGAGGCCTTCTAGGAATATACGGGGTGGTACCACCCATCATAGGCTCCACCCACCTTGGGGTCATGCGGCGCCACCCATTGATTGATGGGCGGCTCTGCCTATCCTCAAGTGGGCACAGCCCCCCATTGGCTGATGGGTGGCTTTGCCTGTGCCAAAGGGAGGAGGTTCCACATGTCTATTGATGAACGGCTTCACCCGCACCAAATGGGTAGCGATGCCACCCAGCCAATGGGTGGCAGTGTCACCCATCTACTGATGGGCGGCTCCACCCATCCAAGGGATGGCAGTGTCGCCTGTTGGTAGACAATCAGCTCAGCCAGTCCAAGGGTGGGGTCGTGCCCCCCTTCTATTCATGGGAGGCTCTGCCCTTTTTTGGGCTGGCACCCACCAAAGGGTGGGTCCTCGATAGGAGCGGGGGCGTAGCTGCTTGTCCATGGACTAGGGCTTCATCTAGTGGGAGGCAAGGAGGGCGAAGTAGGGAAAAGAAGACATTGGAATGAGCCAGAGAAATGTGAGGCCAGGGATAGGGTAAATTTGGTAATGACTAATACTGATGAAGGGTGTCGAGTAATTAGAGGCAGGAGCTAGATTACTAGATTATCTTGAAAGAGTGGTGGCCAGACGCGATGACACTTTGAGAGGAGCTGACCAATGCCAAGTGGGGACAAGTGACCTTATGCGACCTATACCATGTACACGAGTGGCCACACCTAAGAGTGCAGAATGCACTGATGAAAACATTGATCAAGAGATGATACTGCCATACATCAAGTTTCCATTTCCTGACTGGAGAGGCAACAGTGACGTTGCTAGATGTATGGAGGATTTTGCAGATACCAATCTGGGGGGAGTTGGCTAAGTATTAGTTGGAGAGGGTGGAATAGTTTATGGAGGATAGTTTTTGATGATAGATAGATCAATTACTAATTGACTGATAGTTGATGTCATGGTGAGCGGGATGGACAACACGGTAAGCCCAGAGGGTAGGATTGAGTTGCAGGTTCCAATCACTGCCAACGTCATCAATAGTATTTTTAAGGATTTTTAATATAGTTTTATTTATAGCCTCAACTTGAACCTTACCCTATGGGAAGTACTTGGATGAACAATATTGGGTAATGCCAAATTTCTTGCAAAGGTCAGAGACATCCTGATTATTGAAGGGTGTTCCATTATCAATATGGAGGTCTTCGGAGATTCCATAGTAGCAAATGATATAATTTAGGATAAACTTGGCAATTTTCTTACTAGTTGTATAGGTGAGGGGGATTTCTTTGACCCACTTGGTAAAGTATTCAATGGTAGCAAGGATTTACTTATGACCACCTAAAGACTTTGGAAATATTTAGCCTACAAGATCAAAACCATAGTGGGAGAATGGCCAAGGTGGGATGGTGGATTGGAGGGATTGAGTGGGAGTGTGTATCAAATCACCATGCTACTGGCAAGGAGCACATTTCTTCACTTAATGATAGCCATCCTGCTCCATTGTCAGCCAATAGTATCCACTGCAGAGAAAATTCTTTGCTAAAGTGAGACCACTAGAATGGGCTCCATAGATTCCTTGATGCACCTCTTCCAAGGCTATGTGTGCATCCTTTGAATTTAGACATCAAAGAAGAGTTCCATCAAAGTGTTTACAAAAAAGGGTGTCTCCAAGAATTGTGTAATGAGAAGTGTGACAGATGAAATATTTTTGTTGGTTAGGCGTAACAGTGAGGGGAATGTTTTTATCATGAAGATAGGCAAGCATTTCCTGATACCAAGGTGATTTAGGAACAACAATTTCACACACAATCTCAGAATCTAGCTGGTCATAGACCGGGACTATAAGATTCTCAACAAGAAATTTACACCATTTGCTTGTTTCTGGCATAGATATTAGTGAAGAAATGGTAGCCATGGCATCTGCTACTTTATTGGTTGCTCTTAGGATTTGATGGAAAATGATGCTTGCAAAATGTTTTTTGAGATCTTCTACCATGCATTGGTAAGGGAGCAACTTGGCATCCTTGGTGTGAAATTCATCATTGACTTGTTTGATAACTAATTGGGAATCACCAAAAATAGGCCCTACTATTCTAAAGGGCCACTGGGATCATAATCAAACTTGTGATCTTCCATTTGATAGCTTCACCAAGCCCTGCGACCAAGGCCTCATATTCTGCTATGTTCTTCATGCAAGAAAATGTCAGTTTATAAGATTTAGGGATAAAATCCCCTTGATGTGTCACAAATAGAATTCCTATCTCCAATCCTTTCTAGGTAAAAGATCCATCAAAATAAAGATTCCATTGAATTTTGGGAGTGACAGTCATGATAGTTTCATCAGGAAAGTCTATGACAATAGGATGATCTCTAGGAATGGGAGCCTCTACAAGTTGACCTACTAGTGCTTGTCCTTTAATGGCTTTGTATTCTGTGTACACAATATAAAATTTACTAAGGATCATGACCCATTTTGTCGTGCAACTTGTCAGGGCAGCTTTAGATAATAACTACTTAAGGGGGTCAATATTTTCTATCAAGTATACTTTGTGATTAAGCATGTAATCATGTAGCTTCTACATACAAAAGACTACAGCTAGGAAAGCTCTCTCAATAGCTGTATAGTTGAGCTCATAACCCACTAAAGTCCTACTAAGGTAATATATAGCACACTCTTTTCCATTGTCATCTAACTATGCTAGGAGAGCACCTAGTGCTACTGTAGTTGCAGAGATGTTGAGAATCAAAGGTCTTCCTTGAATAGGTGGGACCAACACTGGTGGATTAGCTAGATATACCTTGATTTTTTCAAAATCCTTTTGACACAAGGAGTCCCAAATGAATTTAATATCATTTCTTAGAAGGCGAGAGAAAGGATGTACCTTGTCTGCTAGTTGTGAGACAAACCTTCAGATGGATTAAAGTCTTCCTTTCAAGCTCCTTAATTGTTTAAAATTTTTAGGAGGTGGCACCTCCCAAATGGATTTCACCTTCTTAGGGTCCACTTCTATTCCTCTATGAGACACAATATAGCATAAGAGCTTACCTGATTGTACACTAAAGACACATTTCTTGGGATTCAATCCAACCTTATACTTTTCCAATATGTCAAAGATGGTAGTGAGATTAGCAATGTGTGATTCTTAAGTCGTGGGTTTTCCTAATGTATCATCCACATAATCTTCCATGGTCACATGAAGAAGGTCATGAAATATGGTCTTCATGGATCTTTTGTATGTGGCACCTGCATTCTTGAGACCAAAGGGCATGACCTAATTACAAAATGTAACCCAAGGTGTAGTGAATACAGTTTTATGCCAGTCTTTCACTGCTATGCGAATCTAATTATACAAAGAAAAACCATCCATGAGGGACAACATCTCATGCCTAGTAGTCAAAACCACTATGATGTCAATGTTTGGTAGTGGAAAATCATCCTTAGGGAAGGCGAGATTAAGATCTCTAAAATTAGTACAAATCCAGATGCCCCTAGAGGGTTTACCTACTGGTACAATTTTAGAGACCCATTCAGGATAGTCTATGAACCTGATGAATTCTGCATCTAAAATATTTTTCAATTCATCTTTAACCCAAAGTGCCACTTGTGGATGCATCTTGCATAATTTTTTCTTGATATGTTTGATTTTAGGATCCACAGTGAGATGATGCACAACTAGGTCAGTATCAAGTCCAGGCATATCCTTATATGTCCATGCAAAATTGATGTGGGCTTTCATAAGGAATGTAGTCACAGACTCTTGTTCTGTCTCATCTAGAGAGGCTACAATATAGGTGATCTTAGGATCTATTTCTATGCCTAGATTAACTGCAATGGTTTCTTCTATAAGGATAGAAGATTTCTCTGATGGTAATGACATGAATGGAAAGTTAACTTCCCCCTCCTCTAGCACCTCAGGGAGGTTTTCACTAGAGGACATGTCCTTTATTTTGTCTTTTTATTCATCCAAAGGTGCCTCAAAAAGGTTTTCACCCAAGGATGTTTATCATTTTTTTATTTTCTTTTTCTTCATTTTTGTGACTAAGGGAATTGAATTGGCTACCAAAGTAGGCTTTCTCACTATAGTGAATTTGACGTTCATTGTCTTGGATATTTCTTAGTCTGAAAAGTGCTAGAACTACCTCATCCAAATCACATATGTCTAAGGAAGGTGGTGAATCTTTCTTGTCCCAATCGATTAGTTCAAGATTGGTAAGGGGATGTTTAGGCAAGGAGAGGTTAGATTGGTTGATATGGAGGACACGGGTATCAAGGTCATCTTCAATGTATTGGAAAGGAACTTTGAATAACTCTTCCTCGATGTTTGAATTGGATTCGATCAAACAATACTCCTTGGCAAAAGCTTTCTTAGTTTTTATGGAACCTAGTCCTCTTCCTTAGGGCTATCCAGTTGCTTTTATGAGAGTTTTTCTTCCTATTTCATTTTCTCCAAGACTAGTGCCATGATATCCCATACTTCCAACAATAGGTGTGGACTTTATATACACCCCTTTAGGAATGTCTACAGGTTTATCTTCTTCTTCATCAAAAAGCCATGAATGAACATTATGCTCCATATGTTCATCTGAAAGAGATCCCCAATGTTCAAATGTAGTTTTTTTTACACTTCATATTTTCTTTATTTTCCATAGGGAAGAGTTTTGAAGGTTTTCCATAAGACCTGGGAGAGAGGGGGAATTTACCAATGCATGGGGCATTTTCAAAATTGTATTCTCCTAGGCCTCAATTGGTGAACCTAACTTTATTTTCAGGTTCGGTATTCTTTTCTTGGGTAACCTTTTCTTTTCCCTTGACTTTCTTAGACAATTGTTCTTCAGAAGAAGTGTGTTGGATGGGAATCTCTTTTGAAAGTGGATGAACATATTCATTTAATGGGTAGTAGTTTGATTGTTTTCCTTCCAACCTCTTGCAATATTGAAAGGTTTCATGATCTTCAAGAATGGATATTTTAGATCCATGATGTGGGAATGTCAAACACTGGTGAAATGTGGATGGGACACCTGAGATAGTGTGTACCCATGGCCTACCCAGAATGATATAGTAGGGTAGATCCAAGTCAAGTACTTGACAAATAGTTTCAATAAGGGCTGGGCCCACTTGTAAGGGGTGTGCAATGAGACCTTTACTCTCCCTTTCTTTGTCATCATATGCTTTTATTGTTATTCTTTTATTTACATCAATGAGATCCTTAGAAAGACTAATATTGCAGATCATTCTTATAGTATAAAGATTCAAACAAAATCCATTGTCTATAAGGACTCTTTTAATTCAGGTCTTATGGATGGTGACTTGGATATGTAGGGGTTTATTATGATGAGGGTCAGGACCTTAGAAATCTTTGTCGGTGAAAACTAGGTGTTGTTGGGCAGCCACATTCCTGATCATCTCTTGGATATGAGAGGCATTGATATTTTTTGGGATGTGAGACTCAGTTAGGGAATTCTCAAGGACCTCTTTGTGAATGGGGGATGTATGTAAAAGCTCTAGTATGGATATCTATACAGGGGTATTCTTCAGTTGGAAAATAAAATCATAATGTGATGTAGGTCATGTCAAGGTAGATGGTTCTATAGGTGGATCTACAATAGGTGGATTGGCAGTAGCTTGTACAGTTACATGAAAGAGGTGAGTAGTAACATTGCAATCCAAACTCTTTAAAGTCAAGGTATTTACATGAGTTTCAGGCTGTTCAATATAGCCACACAGTGAGTCAAAGCCACATACATCAGTTTCAGCTAATTTTTCACAAGTGCATTCATCTCCTGAGATTTTTTTCGTTGAATAATCGTAAGAAAATCCCTTGGACGTAGATGTGTTATTTTGATTATGTTCTGGAAAAGGTTTAGATTACATTTTTAGCTGGGTGTTAGAAGTAGAGGCATTTTGTCCTTCCACTTCCATTTTACCATCATTGATCAAATCTTGTACAAAATGATGAAACTTCATGTATTTTTTAATCGCATTCCCTTTTATCCGATGATAATCACAGTATTCATTATCCTTATGCTAGTTGGGTTTAGGTTGATTTTCATTAAAAGGCTTGGTATTAGGGTAAACCATCATCCCTTGATCGACTAGATGTTGAAAGATGACATCAAGGGAATCTGTCAGCTATGTAAATTGTCATCGTTGTTGTTGTCGATAGTTGTTGTTGATGTTGTTGTTACAATTATATTTTTAGAATAGAGAGCTACAATAACCAAATCCTTGATTTTGACTCTAGTTATTCAAATTATTTTGATTGTTTTGATTATTCAGATTGGTTTGATTATTGTTGTGATTGTTCTGATCATTGTTGTTGTGATTTCCTTGGTTACTATTGTTAGATGCTTGAACATTTTTTATGTGTTTAGCATCTATCACTCCATCATTAACGACACCTTTTTTCTTAGATCAAAACTTCTATTTATCATTAGTATTGTTAGATGAATTAGGGCTATAGTGTTTAATTGCTCCTTTCATCAAAATTCCATCTTCAATATACTTCCCATTTTTAATGAGCACCTTGAAGCAATCCGGGGTAGCCATCTTCATCTAAAATGACATTTCTCTAACTATATTATTAGGAAAGATATAAACTAGATGTGAATCTGGGATTTATCATTTCATGCGTTTGGCAAGATGTTGCCACCTTTGGAGAAAATTGGAAAAGGTTTCTCCATTTCTTTGTTTCATGTTACACAAATCATTGAGGGATGCATGATGTTCCATTTTATAAGAATATTGTGTAACACATTTTTTAGCGATATCATGGAAGGTGGAGATGGAACCCAGAAAAAGGTTAAATAGCCACTCTAAGGCTAGTCTTCCAAGAGTCCTATTGAAATGTCTTAGGAGAAGATGATCATTGTGGGAAACTTCTTGTGCCACTACATAAAATTCCTTGATATGTTGTGCAGGGCATGAGTCTCCCTTGTATTTATCAGACTTTGGAATTTAAAAATTGGTGGGGAGTGGTTGGAGAGTGATTGATTTGTTGAAAGGATAAGGACATATTTCTACAAAATAAAATTCCTTCTTCCCACCTTTCTGCATAGCCATCATCATGGATTTGAGTTCATCCATTTTTTGGACTAGTTCAAGATGATTAGTGGTGATCATATGGGCTTGATGTGTTCCTCCTCCTGATGATGCATTACTTCCTCTTGGAGGGGGAAGATTGGTGTTGTTTGTTTGTGTAGAGTTTTGATTTTTTAGGACTCCACTAGGCTTCAAGAAAATAGAAGTAGAGTGTCATCTTGAGGACCCTAGTTGTTGTTTAGGTGTAGGTCCAGCACTTAAACCATCATTACTCACCCTAGTTTTTGAGTTAGGCTTGTTTAGAAGTTATCAGATTAATTCAGGTGTATCATGGAGAGGTTGAGTTGTGTTATCAAATATTCATTGTATTATGGTTGCTACTTTTCTTTTGTTGGTTTGAATCAACTTGTTCTCAAGAAAAGTTTCATCAAAATTATCAGGGAGGGTAACACCCCTTTGAATAAGATTCATGAAGATGATGGAACTGTTGGCTTGGATTAAATCTTCCACTAAGCTTAAATTTTTAGGATCCTTAAAGAATTCTTTAGCTCGTGGATTTTCACTGACACTTTCAGGTATTACTGTGTCAGATTCCATGTGGGGTTCTTCTTCATCATTACAATCTTCTTGATAGATGATTTCCTGATCATTATCCATGATGAAAGATTCTTGTCTTATCTTTTCTTATGATTGGGTAAGAACCATGCATGAGTGACCTTAGAATGGTTGAATTGAAGAAGGGTGAATATTGGATGAGGTATGGAAAGAAAAGGATGTGGTGAACTAGGAGTAAATTGGACTAATGATTAAGTCTTGATGATTGATTAGATTTCATTGAGAATTAGTTTGATTGATGAGATTGGATTAAAGAGGAACTAAGCCTCAACGATTGATTGGATTTAAAGGTTTGGAACAAACCTAGGTGAAACAAGACCTTGTGATTATGAAAACATAAGATTGGTTTTGATTTAAAGTCTTCTTCTATTTGGGTGATAGACTAATGATCCCCCCAAAAAATAGGACTAGATTAGGACTACTAGAAAAATACTCAGTTCTCAAAGTAGTAAGGGATTAATGTTTTCTTGGGAATTAAGGTCTATGAGACACTATTGGAATGATTCTTTCATTCTATGGCTTGATGAAGGTGTGAAAGATGGATTGATCTGATTATGATTTAAAGTCCAATTTTTTTATTAATGCTCCTAATGTTCTAGAATGTGGATGAAGAAAGGGGTGTTTAAAAGATGAGAAAGGGATGAATGACTTGAAGAGAAATGGGAAAAAAAAGATCAAAGGTACTTAGTTGTAGGATTGCCAAGTGACAAAGGCCATGTTCAGTTTGTTCTTGGAAAAAAAATTAGCAACCCAATTGGAGTAGATGATTTTATCTGATTTCTTAATAGCCTCTAGAAATTCTTGAATGGGTTTCAAATAATATTGGTTGGCTTTAGTCTTTTGATCAACAATTTTCTTCTCTCTATGGACTCGTGCAACTGGGAGTTTTTCTTTCTTATGTTTAACACTATCAGTCATGACTTTGGGAGAATATCTTGATAGATCAAAGGATTTTCTTGGCAAGAACTGATTTCATGCATACCTCATAATTTGGGTTACAAGCATATTTGTTGAAAATAGTCCTGCAAGGGACAAAGAAACCTTGCAAGATTCAAGTGTATAGGTTTGTTTTGAAATTAAAGTAACAAGCACACTCTTTATCCCTAGAAGGAAGTTGGCTAAGATTGAAAACCTTTTCTCACTAACTTAGGAACACACCCAACAATTCCTTAGAATATGACCATCACCAAGCACACAATGGCTCTGGCCATGATGTTGTATTATCACATTATTAGCGTTGAAGGTGGATTGATATGGTGAGTGTCTTGGGGGGATTTCTATTCTCCTCGCACACATATTATCAACCTTTTGGAGGTGAACCAGGTGGATTCTAACCAGTGCATTTTAATGAGCCTCTCCATTCAAACACACTCTTTATGTTTGCACAAGCACGACTAGGACATATAGCCCCACAAAGTAGCTCGACACAAGTAGTCACATAAACATGATTGAAACTACCAGGCCCTACTAAATATTAGGCAAGAGTCATGTATAAGCTCAAATGTCATCTGCCTTCTCAGGCTTTAACGCCATAATGAAAATTTTATTAACGTGAGTTGGAGTGGTGGGCTTACACCTCATTCTCACATGGGTCATTCTCGGGAGCTTTTTACCTCACCGATAGGCCCATCTAAAGGATTAAAAATAAATGCATGGATTGGCCCCAAGAAGGAATCTAGTTTTTTTATTTTCCCTCAAGGGTAAAAGAGCATAATATCCTATCCAACTAGGTTTTCTCCCAAACACACCAAACAAATGATCAATTCCAAGTCTTTTATTTAAGATAACAATTCAAAAGGTTGTAGGTTTCTAATTTTTTCACTTGGAGAAAAGAGCATAATCCCCTAGCTAATAAATCATTATCAAAAAAATTAACTTTCTATTTAATGCTAGGTGCCTGAGAAATCATTAACAAAATGAAATGTTTGATTGAATCTCCTTGGCAACCTACAAAACAACTTTGGTAAGTTGTTTAATGTGTTTGGTCTTCTAAAAACATTCTACAAAATAGAAAAAATTAGTAGTCTTAGACTATTCAAATCTTGGTCAACATTCTGCAAAATCACTATTAGAAGTCACAAAATGTCAATATCTTCCAAAAAACTTAGGTTAGCAAACTTAAAGTGCAAGATATTATGAAAACATGTTGAAATCAAAAAAAGATGCCTGTGTATAGATAGAGACATTTTTCTATCAGAGACGCTTGTTTCCAAGAAGAGATGCTTGTGTATAGGAAGAGCTACCTATCTATTAGAGATGCCTATTTCTAGGAAGAGATACCTATGTACAACCAGAGTCATCTGTCTATACAAAAAAAAATATTAATCACCAATGTTTGAAAGTTTTATGCTCCCATTAAGTTTCAAATGCATAAAAAGGTTTCTTATGACAAATACACAGTGATTTTTAATCTTAATATGTCAAGAAACTTTACTTAATTAGCTTAAAAAAGACAACACAAAGGAAACTCCATTTTCTAGCAGAGACACTTGTGTGTATGTAGAGATACCTATCTACATAAAAACAAAGATTTTATTAGTTATATTTATTTTCATTCATTTGTAGATATAGTTAAGTATTTTACCAATGATCATTAGCCTTAATGTGATTACCCAATACAAGCTTTGATGATTAAAACAAACGAAAATGAGAGAAAAACTCTTCTCTGGAAAAGACACATGTTTGCAAGTGGAGATGCATATCAACAGGCATAGACTCCTATGTGCAGAGACACCTATTTCTAGGTAGAGATACCTTTGGGTGAGTGGAGACCCCTGTTTGGAAAATTCATGAGAAACCTTCACAAGATCAAGAAAAATAGCTAGAAAATGGGATTGTGGGTCCTACCAGGTGTGCCAAAATGTATATGATGAAAATCAGCCTATTAAGAACAAGTTTAAACATGTAAACATTAATGATAAATATCATATTCAATCTACTCTAACATATTCAAGGAGGAGCTATGAAAACAATCCTCAATCTCAATGGCATGTAAGTAACAAAAACTAATGAAGCTAAAGCATAGAATGAAACTAAGTCTAAAATGAGAATTTAGCAACTACCAAATGGTTAGTAAAAAACTTTATGAAAACAATTCTAAGCCTAAACTAGCATAATAACTCTAATGAAAAAATAAATGGATCATTTTCTTGAGGCAAGGGTCCTATTTATAGGAATTTGGAAGGTTGAGGTGAGGTGGCATCTATGTGGAATCCACATAGGTGCCACCAAGGAGATACATAAGCCATGCAAAATCCAAGACTTTCTCATATATATGTGAGCAACTTGGGATGTGAGAGGTCAATGTGTACTTCAAGTACATGTGTAAGTGTGTGTAAGAGATGTGTAAGAGAAAAAAGTCCATTTTCATCATGTTGGTACCCAAAAATGATGGATCACTTTAGGCCAATTGACAAGTACAAGTTGATACCTCTACAATTCTAGCTTAATCAAGCCAAGGCTGGTAGGCCTAAATTCACTCTAAACTATCAAATTTTCTATGTCACATAACTATGTACACAAAACAAGATTCCTCCAAAGGTGGTGAATGATCCTTTGAGGAAAACAACTAATCTCCTACAAATCTCTATTTTATAATACTTGACTAATGGATAATACTAAAGACTGAAAAGTAATATTTTAAAATAAAGATTTAATGATCTACAAACAATAAATGAACTAACATGACAATTTTCAATTAAATACTAGATCAGTGCCTTCTAAATACTTGGGCTATAGAGTCATAAAACTTTCAATCCTATGTATGATCAGGGACAGTTTTAAAAAATTTCTTTAATAAGACAAGACCATCACTTCATAGGCTTCCTCTTGACTTATAATTCAAATCAATCTATATAGCTAATCTTATCGAGTTTAACTCAAATTAAGAGAAGATGCATAGATCTTTCAATAGATATTTAAACAATATATACTATTTTTGAATTATGATACTCACGGAATTCAACACAATGAAACACTCTATTTAATAGAATATCCAAAAGACTAATTGAAAACATATAACTTATAACCACAAATAAAAATAGGAGCACTTATCTTTATTAACGTTGAAAAAATAGTACATTAGAGTTCATATTGTAGTTGTGATTGAATTATATCTTATGAAAATCTGAATTTTATTATCTCTTTACATTTTACATTATGTATATATATGTGTTTGAGTGGCTTTCACACCTCTTTAGGGTGAAAAGACACAACCCTTATTACAAATTACATTGAAAAACAATAAAATAACTAAAAATAACTACCTAACTTTCGGATTTGGGTCTGGTTGAAAAACCAAAACACCTCTTGGAAAGCTAAGATTTTTATTAGAGATGGGAAATTTGATTTTCCAAACTGGGTCTTTTTTATATTTTTAAAATTTGACTAACTCTAGCCTTTGTCGACATCATCTTTGCAGAAGGTCAAAATTCCAAAATTTTCTGAAGGCTTTGATCACAGAATTTTGATTATTCCTGTCAAAGAGATTCCTTCTTAATACCTCAAATTTTAATTAAAAATTAATATAATTTTGTATCTCATTTCATGTAGTCCATTAGCAACTATTGGGCATGGAGTTTAAGAGACCATATTTTAGGGTTTTTATCACTATATAGGACTCCATTTTTTTCCAAAAATTTAGAGCTCCAACAGGCTCTTTCGAGGGATGTATGCTCCATGTGAGCATAGCAAGATTCCAAATATCTCTAGAGAAGCAGACCAAGTATCCATACTAATCTAATGTGAAGTAAAATTGGGGGGCCCCAAGCCCCCCAAAATTGAACATCGATCCTTTCCTTTAACAAACACTTGATTTTGATCATGTAAAACTTTGGATCTCTTGAATATGATGCCATCATTTTTGTGAACAATACTTGTTGCTTTATCAATGTAGTTTTTTGTATTTTCTTTTTGTTTTTCCTTTGAGAAATCATGAAATGCACTTTGGTCCTTTCCGAATGGAAGCTCCCTATGGTCATGCATGTGACCAGTCATATCAACATTAGAATAAATCTTCTTTGCATGATTTTCCTTTTGTATACAATTTTCTATGTCTCCATATTTAAAATGCAGATTATGTTTGTCTAATCCAATATTTTCTTCAAGCCTATGGTGCAACACTTATTCATATAATGGTTTTAAAGATGGTTTATGTCAAGGAGACACTTCTTCACATATACCAGGACTATGGTCAAGTGTAATATTTGAGTAATCTTCAAAACTATCCTTTAATCTATTTCCCCCATCATGCTTGGCTGATTCCATCTCATCTTCACATATTTGGTGTACCTCTAGCTCAAAGGATGAACTAAAAGATATCTCACCCTCTGAATTCCCTTCATTAGTTTCATCAAATTTCAAATTAGGACTATTATCTTCATTATGATGCTGATGGATTCCATTGCATAAAGGATCCTCTTCAAACAATGGATTCGATAACATAGAGAAGTTAGACATATCTTCATCTACTTCCTCTTCAAACAATGGATTCAGGAACCTAGAGAATTTAGAAATACATTCATGAGAATTTTCATTTGGATCATCAAGTTTTTCATCAACAAGACTAACGCAAGGCAAGGGTCAAAAAGGGATAAAGGATGGCATACCCTAATGATCCAAGCTTCCTAAACACATGCAGAAGCACACAACAACAAGAGTGATAGAGAGAATGCTAGATCTTTCATATATTTTCATCAAATAAGATCATACATGCTGGGTTGTAAGGCCTTCCTAGTTATAGCCTAATATTACAATGAATCTGAGAAGTCCTCAAACATGCGAGGATCTATCACAAATCACAATTCTCCTATCTACTATCTTGTATCAAAACTCCTTCCTAAACTACAATAAAAAAACTACATTTATACAAGAGACCACCAAACTAAGTTGACCTTCAAATCCACAATTAATGGAAGAAACGGTCAAATCTGGGACCACACACTTCCCAATGATTGATTCCAATATTAAATCTATGATCAAATATAAATGCACAAGTCAGCCATAATAGAAACTAAAACTAAACCCATTGGTGAGAAAGGATAACCGAGCATAGACAAGAAACGCCGAGTGCCAGTGAAACAACTGACCGCGTAGGACATAATCAAACACACTTAGTAACCAAAGGAAACTGACCAACTACCAACCAACTCGGTTAAAGCAAGAACTGAGAAACACAAATAAACTCCAAATTCTTTTGGTGACACAGGATTGCCAAGGACCCAAGATGCTCCTACATCAGACACCTAGGGTTATTTTGAAATGATTCTCTGAATCATTTGGTAGGTATGATCTAAGCTACATCCAACTTAGACTAAGAAATCCATGAACTGTCTTCCATTGGTCTATTCTTCCACTTTAACTGATATTCCATATACTATTTTCCTCTTGTGATTTTTCCAACTATTTGATTTAGGATCTACTCAATCTCTTCATTCTTCTTCTTAGGATATTTTGTCGGTACTGTCATTTCTTTATCAAGTTTGTGATACTCATACAAATCAGTAATATTGAAAATTAGTGATATGTCCATGTCATCAGGTAACTCAATCTCATATACATTTTTACTGTCAAATTTCCTCAAAATTTTGCAAGGTTCAAACTTCTTCATCTTCAGTTTCCCATATGTTCCAACAAGAAATTGACCTTTCTTCAAATGAACCATCACTTCATCACCAACATCAAAAGTTTAATGTTTTCTTGATCTATCAGCTTTGTCTTTGTATTTTTTATTATTGTCTTCCAGTTTCAGCTTCACATCTTCATGCAATGTTTTCATGTACTCAACAAATTTTACTCCTTCAGCACTTCGAATATTTTCATCAGCAATGTCTCTCAAATCAGATATTTTTGTCAGTTGTATGTCATTCACAATCTCAAATGGTGTTTTTCCAGTACTACTATTCATTGAATTATTGTATGCAAACTCTGCTTGTGCCAACATAGAATCCCAATTACTCAGTGTGTCTCCAACTAAACATCTCAAAAGATTTCCCAAACTTTTGTTCACAACCTCAATCAGTCCATCGGTTTATGGGTGAAATGTAGAACTATATTTAAACTTAGTGCCAAATTTCTTCTAGAGGGTTTTCCAAAAGTATCCAACAAATTCACTATCTCGATCAAAGATAATACTCCTTGGTAATCCATGCAATCTCACAATTTCCTTAGAGAAAAGATCTTCTACATGTACTGCATCTGATGTATTTCTACAATGTACAAAATGTGCCATCTTAGAAAATCTATCCACAACAATAAATATAGAATCATTACCTCTTACTGTCTTCAGTAAGCCAAGAACAAAGTCAATACTGATGTCAATCCAAGGTTTCTTAGGAACAACAATTGGTACATACAGTCTATTATTATGACTTACTCCTTTTGCAACTTGACAAATTCCACAACTTTTCACAAATTTTTGAACATCTTTACAAAACTTCGGCCAATAGTATTTCTCCTAAAGAAAATTACATGTTTTATCAATACCAAAATGTCTAGCCAAACCACTACTATGCTTCTCTTTTATCAAATTGGTTCTGATTACTCCTCTCAGTATACACAACTAAATACCTTTGAACAACATACCTTCTTGAATAAAATATTCATCCCACTTATTATCTTTTTGATCTTGAATAGGTGCTCTGCACTTTCTCCATGGCTCAGAAAAATCAAGGTCAAATTCATAAGAATCTCTCATCTCATCAAAATGAAGAACTTCAATTTTCATCTCGATCATCAAAGATCTTCTTCTACTCAATGCATCAACAACTCAGTTAGTGACTCCACTCTTATGCTTTATCACAAATGTATAACTCTGCAAATACTCAACCCATTTCATATGTCTCTGATTCAACTTATTCTGGCTACCCAAATACTGTAAAGCCTTATGATTGGTATACAACAAAAATTCACTTGGTATCAAATAATGTCTCCATTTCTTCAGTGCTTGAACAATAGCATAGAATTCTTGATCATACAAAAAATATTTCCTTCTAGCATCATTCAACTTTTCACTAAAGAAAGCAATAGGTTTACCTTCTTGACTCAACACAGCTCCAATTTCACTTCCACATGCATCACATTCCAATTGAAATACCTTACTAAAATTAGGTAATGCCAAAATAGGTAATTCAACAACATTCTGCTTAAGATTCTCAAAAAAATTATCAGCTCCATGTGTCCACTTGAATTCTCTTTTATATCCTCTCATAGTCTCAGTCATAGCATTGCAAATTAAAATGAAATTCCTTATGAACTTTTAGTAAAAACTTTCCAAACCATGAAATGATCTTACCTCACTAGAATTCATAGGTATAGGCTAATTCAAAATACCTTCAATCCTTTTAGGATACATCTTCAAACCATCAGCTGGGATCACAAATCCTAAATACACAATCTCCTCTTTCATGAACACTTTTTTCAGATTTATCAGCAACTTTTCATCTTTCAGTCTCTGCAAAACTTGTCTAACATGGAACAAATGTTCTTCTCTAGTCTTACTGAATATTAGAATAACATCAAGATATACAATCAAAAACTTACCCAATAATTTCTTCAAAACTTCATTCATCATCCTTATAAAAGTACTCGGTGCATTAGTTAAACCAAAAGGCATAACCAACCACTCATACAAACCTTCTTTTGTCTTGAAAGATGTCTTCCATTCATCACCTTCTATGATTTTGATCTGATGATATCCACTTTTCAAATCAATGTTGGTGAAATACTTTTCTCCAGTCAAACTATCCATTATATCATCCATTCTTGGTATAGGAAACCTATACTTCACTGTTATCTTATTGATTTCTCTAGAATCAGTACACATTCTCCATTTTCCATTCTTCTTAGGTGCCAATATAGAAGGTACTACACAAGGAATCAAACTTTCTCTGATCAAACCTTTCTCTAGCAGTTCTTGAATATGTCAGTTCAATTCCTGATTCTCGATAGGTGTTGACTGATGAGGTGCCTTATTCAGTAAACTGGCTCCAGGGATTAGATCCATACAATGGTCAATGCTTCTTTTTGGTGGAAAACCATTAGATACATTATCATAAATGATTTTAATATACTCAGTGAGTAACTTATCAATATCATCAGGAACACTATCCTCTATTTTCTTACTCGGTTTGTTAGGAATCACAACAAAACATACATCATTCCTTTTCAAATCTTTAACAAACTTCCTTCCTTCCATCAAGAAAAATTTCATAGATGTGCCAACATTAGTAACAGGTTCTTCCATCAATGGTAACATGATTTGTTTCTTTCCATCAGCCAAAATAGTATATTTATGCAATCACACATGATATATAGCATGTCTATCATATTACCAAGGTCTACCCAACAAAATATGAGAACAATCCATAGGCAAGATATCACACAACACCTTATCATAGTATTTTCCAATCTTCAAATTCACATAACATTGTTCACTTACCAAGAGTGTATGCTCATCTTTGATCCATGAAATCTGATAGGGCTTCAGATGTTCCAGCCTTTTCAACTACAATTTTGTGACCATCTCCTCAAATGCCAAATTCTCTGAGCTACCACTACCGATGATTACCTTCCAAACTTTATCTAAAACTCTACATCTAGTCTTGAAAAAACTTCTCCTTACTGGATCTTCCTTTTTTCTTTCATTCCATAGTGCTCTCCTCACCATCAAGTTATTTTCTTTCTCAAGTTCATTCGGTGACTCTTCTTGCACCAAAGCATTTCTACTGCTACCAACCTTCTTACTTACTTGTGTACATTCAAATGATCTATGTCCTACTTCTCCACAATTCTAACAAGTTCCTCAGAAACTTCCTTTGCTATAACCACCTTGGTAGTTACTACCTCTACCTCTAAATGAACTTTCACCTCTTCCTCTCTATCTTTTCTCATGTCTCTTGTTCAATTTCTCCTCGGTTTTCAATGCAAATTGATAAGCCTCTTCAATGTTCTCCAACTTGACTATACTAATTTCCTCTTGGAAAGAAACTCTTAAACCATTTAGGTATCTACTGATCCTTTCCACATCATCTTCATCATTTCTACATCTGATATCCACTCTGTAGAATTCCTCAGTATATTCCTTTACCAAGGTATCTTTCTATCTTAAACTTTACATTCACCAAACTAGGTTAATTTGATAATCACAAGGTAAAAATTTTCCTTTCAACTTATTGACCATTTTTCTCCATACCTTGATTTTGTCTTTTCCCTTCCTTTTCCTATCTAGTTGTAGATGCTCCCACCATAAGGATGCGTGTCTCTTCAACTTTGTGCTTGCAATCTTCACTTTCTTGTCTTCAGGGATGTTTTCATTTTCAAAATACTTTTCCATCTCGGTGATTGAGTCCACCAATTCATCAAAATATAACTTTCCACCATATTTAGGAGGATTTAAATGTGGTGTATACTTTAGACATGTCAAAGCCTTTAAAAATATTTCTTCACCTTGGTCCATAATAGGTGTAGGTTTTTCATTCACTTGTTCTTCTTCAATTTCATCATCACTAACATCTTCAAGATGTCTACCTCTTATCTTGGTTGTTTCAATGGCTTCTAACCTAGCAGAAATCTACCTTAGCATATCTGCCACTCCTAGATCTACATCTCACATTTCATGAACCATCTTGACAACCCCTTGCAATTGCAAGTCAGATCATAATCTGCTACCCCACAACAATCAACTAGGGCTTCAAGAGGAACCTAAAAATCTACATCCGCAGACCTAGATGAAGATCTAACCTTGTTCTGATACCACCTAACATAAGGAAGGAGTCAAGAGGTGCCAAAGGATGGCACACCCTAATGATCCAAGCCTACTCAACACATGCGGAAGCACACAACAACAAGAGTGAGAGATAGAATGCCAAATATTTCATATATTTTCATCAAATAAGATCATACATGTCATGCTATAAGGCCTTCCCGGTTACAACCTAATATTACAATGAATCTCAGAAGTCCTCAAGCATGCAAGGATTTTTCACAAATCATAATTCTAATGTCTACTATCTTCTATCAAAATTCCTTTCTAAACTACAATCAAATAACTACATTTATACAAGAGACCACCAAACTGATTCAACCTTCAAATCCACATTCAACGAAAGAAACAGTCAGATATGGGACCACACACTTCCCAATGATTTATTCTAACATTAAATCCATGATCAAATATAAATGCAAAATTCAGCCACAATAGAAACTAAAACTAAACCCGTCGATGAGTAAGGATAACCAAGCACCAGTGAAACAACTGACCGCCCAGGAGATAACTGACCACACTCGATAACCAAAGTAAACCAACCAACTACCAACCAAATCAGTCCAAGTAGGAATCAAGCAACACAAAAAAAACTCCAAATTCTTTTGGTGACATAGGATTGCCAAGGACTAGTGATGCTCCTACATCAAAGACTAACATCTTCATTGACATTGTCTCTTCAAACTTCCTCTTGTTCATGCATTTCTATTTAATTTCCACAATTTGATCTCTTTTTAATATGGACCGATCCATCTACCTCCTTACTATGGTGGATTGAGAAAAAATTTAGACCATTTTTCTCAATGTGTCTTCGGTATTCTATGTCTAATAAGGCTGAAATCTCTTCCACACAGATAAGATCCTCTTCCTCATTTTTATATTCACTGATGTTTGATATCATACAATTATCATCATGGAAAACATTTTCCTCATATTTACCAAAAGAATCTTCTCCATTCAAATATGAAACCTCACTTGACTCATATGTTATTTTAGTTTTGCACTCCTTCTCATTTGCAACCAATTCATTATTCATAAGTTTGAGAAAGGTAAAGAACTAATGATCATATAAAAGACCTAGCTCTTGTATTCTATTGAAAAGATCAGAGGATGTAGGTCTTCACTCTGAAGGTATTTCTTGATAGATATGAAACATTCTTAGGAGGAATTGTACTATAAATTCTTCTTCTTGTTTCTCTAAGTTTAAAAATGCGTCCAAAGGGGATATGTAATTTGGATCTTCTTCATCATCACTGAGATTTCCATCACACACAAGGCCTTGTTCAATTCAATCATAATCCTCCTCTTCTCTGTCTTCACTATCTTCTTCTAACATCTTAAAAAGTAGCTTTAGATCAGGGCCACCTGGCAAGATTCCCATGTTTTTGATCTTTCTCATTAATTCTTTTTGTGAAGGCATAATTGTTGCAGGTATCCTCTAATATATATCTACCATCCTCAAGAATAAGTGTGCAGAAGACTCCCCTTCAAATCTCTCCAAACTGAAAAATGCATCAAGTAGATGCATACTATGATCCTCCTCCATGCTATAGCTTTGGTCTTCACACTGTTCATAATACATGTTATTTTCATTGCTTGCATCATGGAATTCATATAGAAACCATTGTTCAAATTCTTTCCAAGATGAAATGCTTTGGGTAGGTAATGATTCATATGCATCTCTTGAATTATCCTTTAATGTCGTGACAAATAGTTTCATTACCCGATCTTCTACACAAATCTCATAGTTCTCTATAAATTCATAAAATGCATCCAAATGTTCAACTACTGATTCATCCCATTCTCCATGGAACTTTGGTACAAGTTGTGAAAACTTAGGGAGCAACTTAAAAGGAATACAATGGAATCCCCTTAGATCTAATGGCCTGACACCATCTAGAATAAATGGTTTTCTATGAAATGGTTGTTTATTCTGATACATTTTGAATATCTAAATCGGTAATAACTTGTTTCTTTGTACATTAGGTTCTTTTCAATAGAGTCACCCCCTCTTTCAAAGAGGAAAACATTACTTATCTCCTTTTGCCTCTTCTTCCTTAGTAGATTCACTAATTGAAATTCTTTGTTGAATAGAGTCACCACCTCATTTGAGGAATGTCTTTCTTCTGGGTTCTTTCTTCCAGTAAAGTGTGTTTCCAAATAAACTAATATAACTACTTTCTGATTAGGTAAAAGGGTGGCGAGAGGGAGTTGAAGACTTGACCTCTCAAGCCAACCCTTTTTCCTACCTACCTACCCTTCTACCCTCTAACCAATTAGTCTATTGTTATTCTTTAAGAAGATTTGGAAGAGAAATTAATTTATTTCCATTCTCGTGTGTAGGCGATAAAATCAAGACAAAATTATCAGACAGGGGGTATTTCTTGTCAAAATAATGTTGATTTTCGAATATGAATATTCTTTTCTTGTCTATTATTTACTTTATTAATTTTAAGGGAAAAAGAGTGGGGAGAGTGAGTTGAACACTCGACCTCTCGACCCACCCTTTCTTCCTATCCTAACTACCCATCTTACCCTAACCAATTGTCCTATTGTATTCCTTGAGAATATGGGTAGAGGAAAAGGTATAAATTTTAGATTATTTTTCTCCCCTTTAGTAATTTAGGAATAAATTATTAGGGAAATATGTAATTAAGTGTTTTTTCATATTATTTTTTTTAAAAGACTTCACATTTTAATTTAGGTTTTCACTACGTAATTCTTTTAGGGCTTATTTTCATTTACCATAAATTACTAAATGAAAACAATATAATAAGATGTTTCATTTTGGTATGTTGTATTATTTATGTATTTTGAAATAATTTTAATATCATTGGCATGAATTGAGTTTCAAAATATAATTTTTCACTTTACCTTTTGGTATAATGAATTGTGTTTTACCTTAATAGATTTATATTTTTCACCTTTGTAAATACTAATTAGGTGATTTTAAAATCTATGCTCTTATTATTAGTACTTGTCGATAGGCTAGCAAGTACTATTGCATTAGCTTTTGGATTTCTTCCATTAAGTAGTGATTAAAACCAATTCTTTGCACCAATTATAATTTAGTATTTTCTTATTTAGTTAAAAATAATGCATATTCTATAGTATAAATAATTTTTTAAGTTTATAATTTGTAAAAATTTGTTTTTGATGATATGATTGGCTAATACATTTGAGGTCTTATAGACCACTTTTTAAGGAATAAAGAGCATGAATAGCTTTTTATTTATTATTTTTTAATTATTGAATATTTTAAAATTTTCAAAAATTTTAATTGATTTTGTTTAATTTTTTTACAATTTTTTATACCAAAAGTCTAATGTGTAATTTGTATTATATTATCTTAAAATAATATTGAATATTTTTTGGATTTATTTTAATATATATTAAATAAATTTAGATTTAATAGAATAACATTATAATATTGCTAAAAAATAGTTATTTGGACTAAATAATTAATATTAAAATTAATTATAAGTAGAGCTATTTTATAATTTAAATTAATTACAATTGATATTTTATAATTATTTATAAAATTGTGCAATGGAGCAGAAGCAAAATGAGCGAAAAGGGCAGGAATTGCAAAGAGGTCAGAGTGCTTGAAGTGTGCCATTTGGACATTTGCATGGTTCAAGGAATTGGCAGAATGTGACATCAAACAAGGCTTAGGGCTGGGCCTCTCACCCCCGACTTCATTTCAATAAGGGAGATCACAATGTTAACCATCTTAATCCTCAATTCAATTCTTCTTTAGCTAAGTCTAATGGACAGAAGTCTAGTCCTGCATTTTTTCGCTAGCCTCACCCCACACCAGTTTTTGATATCTATGAAGAGCATTTTCTGCCTTATCCCATTTTTTATAAGAATTGTAATCGCATTCGTAATTTCAACTCGAATGCACCTTCTTTCATTTCCTGGCCTAATTCTCTAGCCATTCAAAACCCTACATTTTTATCCCACTGAATAATGTCCCTCTTCATTCTAATCCTCTGATCCTGTCATACCCTCATTGTTCTAACCCTCAGATTCTATCATACCCTCATCATTCTAAAACTAAATTTGTCAGCTCTTCTCACTCCCATTTTGCACACCCTAGGGTTGTCACTTCACCAAACAATATTCCTCTTGGGAACCCGTGACCAAATCTTAAGCAGCTAGCTCATAATAAAGATTTTAAAATGGATGGTTCTAGGAAACCTCCGCTAATACTGATTTCACACCCCAATAAGGAGAAGGATGTGTCTGTGCTCCAAATTGATTATGGTATTTTGGAATCACATGTATCATATTTGCAGGAGAAGGTGATCATTGGTAAGATCTGGACCTTTTTACCTATTATTGAATTTCAGTCATGGGCTAAAGATAATTGGGTAGGGCTTCTTGATTTATTCTACTTAGATCACAATTCAAATTTTTTCCTTGTAATCTTCAACTCCAGTAATGCTCGGAATGATGTTGTTCGTATAAATTACTATTTTTCTAATGGTATTAGTATTTGTTTAATGAAATGGACCCCTAAGTTTGAGCTGCATGAATCTTCATGCAAATTTATGCCCTTCTGGATTGAGCTTCCAACATTACTCTTAGAATATAGGGATTTGGACATTATTGAAGCCATTGCTAATAAAATTAGGAAGTTTATTCGGTGTGATTTAACTCTGCATGAAGAGTTACATCGGTCTATTAAGGTTTGTCTAGCACTGGATCTTCTTCAAACCCTCCCTAATTTTATTGTCTTACAATCTGGATGGGGTTCTTGGAAACAAAAAATTATTATCCAAGATGCCCAAGTTTCATCATGCTATACTAACTTTTTAGGGCATTTTACAAATCAATGCAAGGATCCTAATTGCTCAAATCTGATTATTTGTAAGGATTGGACTTCTTTTCCATCTAAATGTTTTATGGCAGTGGCTTCTAAAACCTCTAGAGAAAATCTTTCTAGTTAATAATAAACGGTTGGACACTATGAGTGGAGTCTTGCAAAAGGATAAAATAGAAGAACTATTTTAGCAAATTGACCCTAACCCTAAGGTGGCTTATCAGCAGGTTTTTCCTGAAGCCCCTTTGAAGGATAAATCTAATCTATTTGCATTACAAACTGTACCTATACCTTTTAACCTTTCCCCACTTCTCATGGTGTTGTTTTCTAATATGTTACGTTTTTACCTTCCTCATATTATGGCATTTCTAAAGGGGATAGATACTTCTTAGGCTGTTGTCTCTGAAGTGAGGTCAACCTTCAAATTTTTGGAGATGAATGTTTTTGATTCAATTGTCAACTCTCTTATTTTTTTAGATAACCCTATCAAACTTAAAAAATTTACTAAGGAGCATGTTGTAATCATGTCTTCAGAAGTTATGTCCTTAGTCTCTTCTCATTTGTAAGATGTTAATGATTTTGGTGCTGGATTTTCTGACCTTGGTCTTCAGGATCTCACTTCTCAAAGTAATTTGAATTTTTTCTTCGATGGTCCATAGTGTATGGATCAGGTCAGTAATGGTGAAAGGTTTGAAGATTCTATCTCTCTATTAAATTCATTAAACAAATCATTTTCATTAACGAGCATTAAGGACTTTACCAATGATGGTACTGAAGATTTAGGCTTTTTACAAGAACAAGATGTGTCATTTGATAATAGTACAGATTAAGTGGATGTTGGTCCCAAACTTTCAATTGTTCAGACTACGGTTTCCCCTAAATCTTCTGTTAAAACACCAAAAATGAGAGGTAGAAAATCTAGAGGAACTAAGGCTTTAGAAGAAATTCAAGCTTTCCTTCAATCAACCTTAGATGCTAAATTTTTAGCATCTAAGAGATGTTCGATGAGGAGAAATAAAGGTTCTCCTTGTCCTCAATGAAAAATCTTATCTTGGAATGTCAGAGGCATTAATGCCTCTCACAAAAGACATAGGATCAAGTTAGTTCTTGATTCTTTGCATTGTGAGATTGTCCTTTTACAAGAAACCAAGCTATCTACTGATAATTATAGACTTTCTATGGCCAAGTGGTCTTCTTGGAAAAGTATTTGTGTTCCTGGAATGGGAGCTTCAGGTGGTTTGATTATTTTATGGAACAAATTAAAATTTTCTGTGCACTCTTTGCAAGATGGTCCCAACTGGCAGTTTGTTAATGTCAGTTCTTTAATCATTCTTTCTTTCGTTTCAATATTTATGGGCCTACCTCTACTGTAGATAAATTTCATTTGTGGTAAGCTTTAACTATCATTATTCAGCAGTATCCTGATTGTAAATTCATTCTGGCTAGGGATTTTAATGCAATTTTGACCTCCTTTGATAAAGTAGGGGGTATCTCACCTCCTGCTTGTACTATTTTTTATTTTAACAATTTTATTGTGGATAATGATCTCTTTGATGTATTACCACAATCTGGCTCATTTACTTGGATGAATCGTAGGACTAGGTTCTCCCAAATTATCGTTAGATTAGATAGATTTCTATGTTCACAAGTCTGGAAATTAGATGGTACTTTGATGTCTTCCTCTAGTTTTCCTTTTTTAGATTCGGATCATTTCCCAATTTAGCTTAGTATTGAGCTAGATTGTCAGGTTGCCACTAAGTCTTCTAGATCATCTTTTAAATTTGAATCTATTTGGTTTAGGCATCCCTCTTTTCACTCTCTTCTAAAGAAGTGGTGGTTAGATGCTCCTGTTGAAGAAGGATCTTTCATGTTTAAATTGATGCAGGAGCATCCTGGGTGTAAGAGCAATCTTGCATCACCCAAAAATATTTCTATTTTTTTATATTCAATAAGGGCTATTTTGTGCAGAGCTGCTATTTATGAAAAGTTACTATTTTTGGTAATTTTCGTATGTGCTCAGAATGATCTGATTTCTTTCTTGGAGGTTCATTTTGGTCATATAAGCCTGCCAGTAAAGTTTCATTGCCAGATCAAGTGTATATTGGAAGATATTGAAGATTTTCGATATTGGCAGCAGGGTACAGAAACTTTGAACTCAGTTTTGAAGGCTTTAGAGGCCCCGGATGAGGTCAAAATTTTGGGTGATGGGTGCTTGCGTTGGTCAAGCTTGTAGAGCGCTTCGTGGCATTTCTGAAATGGGGTTATAATAGCCGATCGGGTCAACTGGTGATGACTTATGGTCTTCAGAAGTTGGGCCACCCGAAATGGCGGAAAATAATTTTCTTCAAAATTTTTGTTCGGGTTTCAAAGGTTATCTTGAGCCGACTATGATGTAATAAAATGTAAAATAAAATAATTCTAAGTTTGGTTGGCCTTATTGGCTAAAATTCTGGAACCTTCCAGGCGGTGGAAAATTGCCTATATAAGGAAGGCTGTATTATTGTCTTAGGCAGTTCAGAATAGTTCTGGGTAGTAGATCTGGGTAATAGCTCGAGGCTTTGTCCTACAGAATATTGTAAGGGAATGCCCATGTGGCTTTGCATATTGTAATTCTGAAAGTTTGTAATTCCACATTTGTGGAGATAATAAGAAGCCAATTTTCTGTTCTTGCATATTGTTGTTGTTTCTCTATTTCTGTTATGTGTTTGTGGTATTAAGGGGAGCACCCTTCATCATAAATTCTATAAGAAATTAGAATTCTTGAAAATTTTAATTAAGTCTAGGAACATTAACAACTTCAAGAATATCTTTGACCAAAAAGTTACAATTGAGAAGGAATTGTCTAAAATTAATCAGTTCATTATTTCCAATGGTCTTGACTCCCAAACCTTTTTAAAACAAAAAGTTATGCAAGAAGAGTGGGATGAGTTGTGTGCAAGGGAGGAAGAATATTGGAGGCAAAAGTCTCATGAGTTATGGCTATAGTCAGGTGACCAAAATACTAAGTTCTTTCATGCATCAGCAAAACAAAAGAAGGCAATGAGGGCTATTTTTTCTATTAAGGATGACATGGGCAATCTCATTTTAGATGAAAAGGGGATTCATGATGAAGGGGTTAGGTTCTTCTTGAATCTCTTATCCCCTCCTGTTATCCCATAGGATGATATAGATAAGACTAATGACTTGCTTAGTGGAATTCCATCTTTAATAACCACATAGGATAACTATGTCTTAATGGCCTCTTTTACTCTATCAGAGATCCGAAAGGTCATTTTTTCTTTACCACCTGATAAAGCACCTGGACCAGATGATTTCATTGCTTTGTTTTTTCAAAAATGTTGGGATATCATTTGTTTGATCTTTTGGCTATCCTTGAAGAGTCCAAGAAAAACACATCGATGTTAAAATGCTTCAATACTACAAACATAGTGCTTATTCCTAAAAATAGTGATCCACAAACTTTTCTTGATTTTAGACCATTCTCACTTTGTAATACTATCTATAAAATTATTACCAAGTCTATCTATATGAAGCTCCAACATCTTATTCCTAATATTGTGTCTCTTGAACAGGGGGAGTTTTTACTACGGAGAGAAACCACGGATGGTGCCATCCTGACACATGAAAATATTCATTCTATTAATCAACATTCCATTCCTTCATTTGTAGTTAAATTGGATATGATGAAGGCCTATGATAGGCTTAACTGGTCTTTCCTTATTCTGATATTACTCAAGTTGGGTTTCTCAAAAAAGTGGTGCAAATGGATCAAATAATGTATTTTAGGAGCTTATTTTTTTGTTATAATTAATGGATTTCCTGCAGGTTTCTTTTCGTCTTCTCAAGGAGTGAGACAAAGTGATCCCCTATCACCTTGTCTTGTCATCATTATGGCTGAAGTATTGAGTCGATGTATTAATGCTGCTCATATTGTGGGTTATTGGTTTGGTGTGCAGATAGTAGACACTTCCATATCAGTCACTCACTCACTATTTGCTGATGATACATTACTTTTTGGAAATGCCTCTGTTAACGAATCCATTCAAGTTAAAAAAGTTCTTGACTCATATACATCAGTTTCAAGGAAAAAAATTAATGACAACAAGTCTAAAGTATACATTTTTAATACTAATCCTATAGTAAAAAATAGGATTCTTGATGTTCTAGGGTTTTCTTTAGATGAACTCCCCTCCACATATTTGGGTATCCCCTTTTTCTTTGGACATAATAAGGTGTCCTTTTGGTAGGTGGTTGTGGATCGTATTAAGTCTCGAGTGGCTACTTGGAAAACTAGATGGTTGTCTTTTTTAGGTCGTATAGTCCTTATTAAATCTATTCTATCAGCTATTCCAAATTTTTACTTATCAGTGTTACAGGCCCTAAAGTCTATTCTTGTTTAAATTGAAAAATTGATTAGAGAATTCCTCTGGACAACAATAATGTCTGGACAAAAAAAGATTCCTCTTATTTCTTTAGCAAACATGAGTCATCCCCCTTTAGCTAGATGTGTGGGCCTTCACAACTTGTCTAATAGGAATCTGGCCTTTGGGGGTAAACTGGTTTGGAAAATGTACTCGGGCAGCCTTCTATTAAGTGGTGTTAATTAATGCAACAAAAGTATCTAGATAGTTTGAACCTAGCTAGGATTATTTCAGCCCTTGATCCACTCAAAGGCTTTGCTATTTGGAATTTCATTTTAAACTGTAAGCATATTGTCACATCTTATGTTTCATGGGAAGTTCATGATGGTAAGTCTGTCAATTTCTGGCTTGACTCTTAGAATGGTTTGCCCCCTCTTAACACATTACCCATGTTCCAGGATATCTGGGAAGTAGCATCTTCTCTTTGGGGAGAGAGATTGGTGAATTATGTTTCTATTGTATACATTCATTTAGGCAAAGTTATGTGGAAAGACTTTCATGATTTACCTATTGACCCTTTCATTGCATCAGCTATAAATCTTCATTTTCTTGATAATATAGTGTTCCTCTCTGAGATTCCTGACCATCTCATTTGGGCTCCTGCAGCAGATGGTAGCTATTCTATTAAATTTGGATATAACTTAGCTCAGTCAATCCAAGGTATGGTATGTCGATCAAGAGCCTATAAATTTTGTTGGCATTTTGTTGTCTTCCTAAGGCTAGTTGTTTTTCTTGGTTAGTATTTAAAAAAAGATTCTTGACTAGTGAAAGGTTAGTTAGGCTAAACATTGTGGGACCTTTCCTCTATGTTATTTGTCATCAGGAGTTAGAATCCATTGACAACCTTTTTCTTAATTGCCCACTTGCACAGCTCTCTTGGCAGTTTGTTATGCAAAAATTGTCTATGGTCTTGCCCCTTCCTCTAACAGTGTGGGATTTGTTCTCATCGTGGTCTATCCTCTATCATAAGTCTATGTTTTCATTTCTATGGATATGCATCCTTGCGATGGTTTTATGGTCTATTTGGTGGGAGAGGAATAAAAGAATTTTTAGGAATCAGCCCTCTTCCTTTCAATCTGTTACTCTCATTCTTGAAAAGACTATTGTGGAAGTCACTAATGCCTATTTGGTTAAATTTAATGGTGTCCGTATTTTTTCACCATGGGATTCTCTTGTATCTAAGAGTTGGGTGGGATTTGGGTTTCCTTCTCTTCCCTTCCCATTGCACCATCAAGATAAATCACTCCTAAGATCTCAAGTTAAATGGTTACCCCCTCAATCAGGTTTTCATAAGCTTAACTTTGATGGGTCATCTAGGGGGAATCCTGGTATCTCTAGTATTGGTTTTGTCATCCAAAATCATTTAGGTTCTCCTATTTTCTTTGAAGCATCTCTTATCCCTCCTAGAACTAATAACTTAGCTGAAGCTTATCCTCTTCTTCATGGATTAGTTGCTACTAAAAAATTAGATATTAAGCTTCTTCATGTTGAAGGTGATTCCTCTGTGATTATTAACTCATGTATATCCAGGTGATCTATGTCTTGGCATATTCATTATTTTCTTTAGAAAATTTGGTCTTTGTTGGATTCATTCCCCCAATGCTACATCTCTCATACTTATAGAGAAGGAAATAATCCAGTTGACCATTTAGCTAATCTAGGGGTAGAAGGTCACAATTTTTATTTTCCTTCAACTATGGTCTCTGCGGATTCACACCCTTCAGTTTTTAAACTCATCTCCCTTGAATCAATCCTGTAAGATTGTTCATTAGGAAGCTTAATTTTCTATTTCCTTTTGTCTACACATGCAGTATGAAGGGTGAAGTTATCAAACTATTATGATTATATATTGCTCCATGGTTTTGGAGGTCCTACTTATGAGTAGCTTTGTTTTATGTTTCATTCCTTCACATCATCCTTTGTACTTGGCTTATGTATTTTCACCCTTTTCAGGATTATAATGCCATCTTTAAAAAGGCTTTGTTTTACTTGTATCTTTAAATCCTGGTAGGTTTGTTTTAATTTCTTGCATGATTCTAACTTCCAATCTGATTGGCACTCATTATGGATTAATTATAATGTACACTGTGTCAATTCATATTTTTAATCCTACAAGATGATTTTATACTTCACATGATTCTTAGATTGTGATAATTTATTGTTTCATCATATAATATGATGATTTTTTGAACCCTTCACTTGTATTCATTTGATCTCAGTATGACAGAATGCTTGGCATTCATCTCCCTTTCTTATTTATAATGAGCTTTGTCATGGTTACTTTATTTCCCACGAATCTTGTTTTCACCTGCTATTTATGGAGATTTTATCATTTCCTTTATGACCCTTCTCAAATTTTTCTTCTGCTTATCCTCCTCATGGCTTCTCATATGTCTGGTTCTTGATTTGCTAATGAATTTAGGCCCCTTAATTTGAGAGTGTCTTAGCTTCAAGATGACTTGGAGCTTCCATTTGAGTCTACAATTTTTGATGAATTCCTTGATACAATGTTCATTATTCATTGTCCAAAATGCAAAAGGTGTACTCGCACGTTGATTGGGGAAGCTATCTTGTCACCGCGATTCAAACAGCTTATCTTTCCTTCAAAAATTGTCTTTGTCTTTTGTTCAGTTTTTCTTGATCTCTCATAGTCATGGTCTTTTCTTTTTCATTTAGCTAATTGGATTCTCCTTCCTAATTTTGTTCAGAATAATAAATTACTTCTTGTAGTGCAAAGGTACAATTTATGGCAAGGGGAGGCAGTCGTGGGTGGAATTTTTCCATGCCACCTTCTTTTGTCCTTGAATAAATATGCATTATTACTGGGGGTGATAAAAGATTGCATTTCTTCATCCTTCGTTATGCCATTGGACATTATGGTTAACATGAATTTAGTGGATGCTGTGTTTCATGGGAAAGCATTTGCTAAAACCTTTGCTATACTCAGTCTTCTGGACCATTCTAATGCAATTTTTCATTCTAACATTTATCATGTTTGGCTCCCTCTGTTTTGAATAGATGTGAACTTAACTCGGCTACCAGCTCTTTAGATGATCCTCTACAATCTGCACATTGCGTTGTAGATGTGCCCTCTTCATCTAATCATTTAAGCCTTGTTCAACTGGATTCCTTTATTCACAGGGAAGCTGATAGGATTTGGAATTCACTATTCTTTTCGTCGACTGGTGTTGAGGATCCTCAACTGGGTGGATGAATCTTTTGGTTCTTTATGGTCTGGTACTAGCCTTGGCTACTTATGATTTTTCCTCATGATCTGCAGTATGGCTTCAGGGGTGAATCTTTTGGCCATCTATTAAATTGGAGGAAATTCTACTCATCCTCAATTTTGCTACTTATATTTAGACAGTACATATTGTGTATATTTTATTGTAAATAAGGTTTGGATTTTTGCATATATCCAACCTTATAGTTCTGATACATTTTGGGGGAATATTGTACATGTTAGAAAAATTGTATTAAGCCTCTAATTGGCTTGATGGGTAGATTTGGGGTAAACTTTCTTACGAGTTCCTTTGTTAAGGAAAACTTTAAAATATTTGTAGATCCCTCTACTTTTTGTATTATGGGTAACGAATGGAGTTTTTCTTCACTGGTTCTTTTCTCCGAGAGCCCTTTTTGAACCAATTTTTTATTAATATAAATATTAAAATTTCGCCAAGAAAAAATAAAATTATTTATAAAATTAAAAAATATTATTAGAACTATAATTATAATAATTTTGTAATTATTTATAATTAAATAATTACTTTACATATAAATTAAAATTAAAATTAAACTTAGTTATAAATTATTAGAATTAAAAATTCACTTTAAATAAAAATAAAAATAAAAATAAAAATTAAATTTATTTATAAAACTAAAGGCAAGTACTTGGCCACTACGTGGCACTTGTTACATTTCACTTTCATTTAATAAAGATGCATATTTAGGGTTTTGTTTAGAAAGTGAAATTATTTTTCCCTAAGACCTAAATGCATTTTTATAAAATGTTTGTAAGATTTTATTTTATTTTTTACATTTGAATGAATTTCTTGATATTTGGGTTATTGTTTTTATCCTCTTCTAAAATACTAGTACCCTTACCTTATATAAATTATTTTTTCACTTTAGGGTAAGTGTTTCCCTTTTTATAGGGTGAGTTGTAATATTACAACTAGTGTACCCTAATGTTTTAAAAATTTTGTTATATGAGATTAATATTATCTTAAGTTTTGAAGAAGGGATATTTCAAAGATGAAATATATTATGGTTAATATTTGAAAGTAAAATTTTAAATATAAAATCATAATAATATTTATGGATCTTAGGTTTTATATTAATTAATAAGGTTTTTTGATATGTGTTTTGATAATTAAAAATGGGTACTTATGATTAATTATTTAAATTTTATTGGTACTTTTATTTGTTTTATCAAAAGTATTTATATGCATTATGTCATGATTTTATTAATATTTAATTTTGATACATTTTTTATTATAATAATAAATAAATTTTAAATAGGGATCATTTTGAAAGCTTAAAACATTATTAAATATAACAACCTTAATTTTAAAACTTATTGAAAGATTATCTAATATCGGATTTTTGTGTGCAAGAGTTAAACATGTGGATTATCATGCAAAATACCTGAAGATATGACAAATTATGTTTGTTATACGGAAAATGTTTTTCCCTAAAACCATTTATATGGTTAAATTTGTAAATTTTAGGGTTAGTTTTCGAGATTAGGTTTTTGTGAAAAGGTGTGTCTTTTCATGGGAAACCTTTGAATAACATATCTATAATGAATCATTAAAAAATAAAAAAACACGACACAATTAGGAGAAAAACTCCAACAACTGCAATTTGAACCATCCTATACAAGTTTTTTAAACACCAAATGAGATAAGTTGTCTTATATTTATTTGAAGTTCTATGACATTATTTTCAATTAGTTTTTGGGATGCTCTATGTGTTAGGGTGTTCTATTGTGTTCTATTCCCTAAATTTTATAATCTAAAGTTAATATATGCAACTCGAATATCAATTGCTGATGAACTACAACTGCTTTAGAACCAAATTGTAGATCAGTGATTAGAGATCACCAAGTTGTTGATTAGATATGTAAGATGATTAATCAGTAATATGTTTTCATTGATGTCAACTAGTTTGACAACACTTATCCTGTAAGTTACTATACTGAAACATCTGTAGAAAGGAGAAAAATAGATGAAGAACAAAAATATCTACATGAGAAAGATGTATGTGATAGATGAGGCTAAGGAATACATTGGGTAACTTATGAATGGTTCTATGACCTTATGTTATTGACTTGATTATGTTGCATTCATCTATGATGAGGAAAAGAGCTGAAAGACACAAGAAAATGTGGTCGGTTGATGAAGCATCACACATCACTTCAAAAGAGTGAACAATTTTTGGGTTGCTGGTCCCAGCTGGTTTTTCCCTTACAAGGGTTTCCACGTTAAATCTCTTGTGTTATGTGTTCATTGTGATGATTGTTTATTGTCATAATTTACATGCTGCATATTGGATTTGATTAGTAATCACTATATGTTATTGACTGGTAATCGATAAAAACACAGACAGTATAGTATTTTATGTTGCTGAGCTACAGAAGTTTAAGTAAATTGTTTTGGTTATACATTTTGAATTGGGACTATGGATAACTGATTCACCCCCCTCTCAGTTATTCTAACAATTTCTATCAGAGCGTTGGTTGCTTGGAATAGAGTTTTAAGGTCTTCGTCACAAAGATCTCAAAATGTTTAAGATGGAAGTGCTAAAGCTAAACAAGGATAACTTCATAATATGGCAAAGCCGAATGAAGCTGCATATATTTGGAATTGGGAATTATGCCCTCACACTAATGGATAATGGATACCTTGCACCACCCACTGGTCCCTTGACCCTTGATCAACTAAGAGACATGCATGAACATAATATTACTATGATGGAAATTGTTGTTTCCTGTACAGATGTCAAATTTGAAGATATCAAGGACTATACTACTACGAAGATGTGGGATAAACTTGCTCAAGTTTATAGTGGAGATGTGAATGTCAAAAGAGAAAGAGCTAAAATCATAAGAGGAAGATCCAATGACATGAAGATGAAAGAAGGTGAAAACATTATGTAGTACACAAACATAATAAAGGAGGTAGTTCATGCTATTAGAGTATCAGATGGATTTGTTATACACTAAGTTTGCACCCTTGTTTCAAGCTCTCTTGGTCTTGATAACTTAGTATAACATGGGAATCATCTCCAAGTTGTGGCACCTATGCTAAATAAGATGAGACCTCCAGGTTCTAGGCTAGTTTCTCTTGGATAATCACCATAATTTGCTTCTTGATAGGAAAGTAAAACTTGAGGGAAAAGGGATAGAAGGAATGTATGAAAGGGAAATGACTGAAAGGAAACTATCCTACTAGGTGATACACTGAAATGAAATGAACACAATAAACTGACCAAATTAGCATGAAGGCTCTCAAATCTAATAGAACACAATCTTCCTAAATAGGCTTGCATAAGTATTTCATAAAGAGGCTTGAACAAAAGGCATAGACTATGACCTGTAAGAAAATGTTCTCTTCAGCAAAAGGGCACATGAATGAGACAAAATGATAGGGGGTTGAAGCATACCAACAAACTCACCCAAATCAGATGAAACACAATAGTACACATATAAGCTGAAAGGAAGAAGGGCTCTGGAACTCTAAGACTTCTCTAACAAAGCCAGTATATTACATTCAAGAAGAGAAAATTTAGATAAGAAGGCATAGGGACACAAAGAATGTCACAAAGTACCTTTGCAATATCTAAACATCAATGAAAGGTTACAAGATGTAGAAGCTAGAGGGCAGAAAGAATGCCTCAGATAACTCCTCAAAAAGAAAATCTCCCTTTACAAGATGTAAGCTCTGAGCTCTAAAAGCTCCAAAAAATAATATATACATCTCCCTAATTGCACGCAGGCAGGAGTAAAACCTAATTAGGGTTACATAGATTTTCATAGAATAATAACCAACCCTAATTCTATCATTTTTTATCATAAATGTATCTCTAAAATATCTTGGCCGATCAGATATCTATATTGAATGCAATTTCCATCACCAACTATCTACAAATTTCAAGACGCCTTGATCCATCTACCTCTTTGCAACTCGGGCTCACCATAACTATTCAAATTTGGTACTCTTCAGATATTTTGAATTTAAATATATATAATAGTCATAGGTTGTGCCAAGCCTTTCTTTATCAATGGATGACATTCAAACTTCAATCTATCTTTAAAACATAGCTGTCAGATCTTCCATCTTTCTCAGGCATTGTATTTGACTTCACTCTTAACTCTGTATTTACCTCAGGTTATCCTTTTCCTTTAGTCACTGAATCATTCAATGAATAATTAACCCTAGCTCACATTTAGAGAACTAGAGATCAACTACTTTTCTCATTCATGAAATGAATTTCTTAACCTAAGCTCCTTTTAGCAAACTGGCGAACAAGCAAAAAAACTGACCACAGTTACTATTTAGAGAACTAGTGACAAAGGCTTTCTCCTATTCACTAAAAGGGAGACTTAACTACATGTTTATTGCACAAAATAGAAAACACACTTGTTCTTTGAATCATTGAATAGAAAGAATATTCCCTTTTTATTTAAGCGATCACTCATCTGAGCACACAAACCTGGGCCCATCCATGCCAATTGTCTTTCTTTTATTTTCTTTTCACTGCTTCATCAATGGACACCTTGGAAACCATTGACAATAGACCCACCTTCAATTTACCTTTACTTTGACCAATCAAAAGCTAGCATGTCATCATGACCTGGCATGAAGAACCCACTTGATAATTCCATGATGTTGATACCATATCAATAGTTGTCACATGACCACATAGCATGGAAAGATTATATGCGATCATACAACAACCATTGATCTTTTCCTTGTCACTGATGTCTTTAAAACCTTTGCCCCACTTGACAACTTAGCCAACCATAAGATGCCATGTCAAAAAATTTAGCTAGTGGACCTGCAAACCTCTCTGAAGCCTCAGCAATAAAGTAGAATCAATGGTTGGCATATGATCGCATGGGCTAAGAATATTCGATGTAATCATAAGACATTCGTTAGATCAAAATTTAAGATAGCACACTAGGCCCACTTTGAATAGGTCCACATCACAACCTTCAACCAATTAGGAGCTTGCACATCAAAAAATGTGGCAGTGGACCTATTCACAAATCAACGTTGCATTGGAATGAAGATCAACAGTCAGCTCATGATCTCATGAGCTTAGAATATTCTTTCAGATCATACGCCAACCATAGATCTTACTTCATCTTTAACTGCATAGCAGGGATCACCAAGCATCTAGTGATTACAGGACTAAAGGAAACTCAAATTCACATGAACCCCTACTAACCTTGGGTTAACTCTTGCAACCTCCCGACTAATTCTTAGTCACTGAATCACTAAAAGGACTACTGACCTCAAATTTTATTAAGTGATTACCTTACTGAAGGAAACTCAAAGTTTTGGAATGAGAAAAGAATATTCCTTCTGACTGGGAGATCTTGCGACTAAGGCTGAGCTTATAAAGTGGACATGGGAAATAGACATCTTAACTGGCTAAAAAAATAATTGGGAATTAGATAAGCCTTAGGGTTTTGAGGGTTTTTTTCTATAATGGCTAGATATTCAAAATTTAAACTTGTAGACTAGGGAGTTAAATAATTTCAAAGGATAGGACACAAGGCCATAAAATTCTCAGAGGTGCTTGATAGGGTTAAAAACATATCCTGGGATAGAATCAGTCTATAGCCAAATTGTATGGAATAGGAAAATTGGGTAACATTTTGGAGATTTCTGCTGGATGTCAGCCTACTAGACATTGATCAGTAGCCTTGAGAAATCCATTGGGCATAGGAGTCATCACTTTGAACATAGAACCTCTTATCAGAGAGAAAAATCTAGAACTAGAGGAATAAAAATTGTGCATGGGCACTTCTTGGAAAATAGGGAAAACTAAACTAGAAAATAGGGATAGAAAGCAAAAAAAACTAACCTATCCTAAACTAACCAGTGTAGAAAACTGGTCAAACAAAACCATTCACTTGTTTGTTGAAATAACTACCCTTCCTCCTTAGAGTTTTAAATTTTGCACATTAGATGCTAACAATGAGAAAGTGGAATACAAAAACATACTGAATTGCCTAGCATATCAACCTTTGAAATTGGTAGTCCAGACCTCTAACCCTAATGAGGCCATAGTTGTTGTACTCCTAGGGAGACTAATAAGGTTGAACAAGCTCCTGGTCTCCAAGGAATGGACTTTTGACATCACCCCTTGCTGGATCCTCGCTTGACCCTACATGAGCTAGATATCTAATAGACACCCTCTTGAGAGAATGAATCCAGGCCCCTCTTGCTACTCAATATGTATCTTATGAATGTCTTTAGCATGTTGATCAAACTTTTTCCCTTCTATGGTAGTCTGCCATACCATTTCCTCTTTTGCAGTTGGGACATAATTAACCTTCTGATCTCCAAAATCCTCTTTAAGAACACGCAAACCCTTATCTTTTTCAGGAAGATGAGGAACATCAACAAGAGTTGAGAAGAAAAAATCTATTATCAATTCAAAATCATCTTGTTGCTCCAAGTTAGCAGCACTTATATCATCTTTCTTATCACAATTAGTGAGCTTAACTAGTAAATGTTGCACTACCTCATCTTGCTCAATATAAAAAGGCATTTCCTCAAATAGATTAGCTGGGCTCTCACCTTCTTCACTTTCTTTCTTATTCTTATCTGATTTCTCTAATCCATCTTGATGTAATAACCCTACCTGTTCCTCATGATCATCATGAAAAAGTACACCTAAAAGAAAAAAATCATCTTCTTTCTGGTGGCCTAAAATGCTATGAGGTGTAGGGGGCTCTTTAGGAATTGGTTCATAGGGCTTTATCTACTATAGGGTGGGTTCATTGTCACTTAGGAAGTGAAAATTTTTAGGCATCTCCTTTATAAGGGAAAAATGGGGTGGCTAGATATCTAGGATAAGGTCATGAATGGGCTCAGGCAAGAAACTTGGGATTTGAACCTTATGAGTTTCTTGTCTTGGCGCTTGTTGCATCCCATCTTTAGGGATATGTGCTTGAGAGGCCACCATCTCTTGTTGTAACACTTCTGACCTTTCTCCATTGGGAAGCTCATAGTTCAAGAGAACAAGTAGAAAATCTATAGCCTCCTTCCCAAAAAATGGGTTCAAGTGACTGCCAACTACTTTGATGCTTTGCGTTGGGAATGTCCTCCTGACTAGATTATATGGATAGAAAGGCCTCTTTACCAAATTTGGCCTTTTTCTTTGGTGCTTTTCTTGATACTGTGGCCTATCCTGCCGATATGGTTTCTCCTAAGCTTGGTACTGATGGCTAGGGCCTTAGCTTTTTTGTTGATAAGGTGGTCTAACCTCCTGATTCTTCACTTTTATAGTGATCAACTCTTTGGTTAGAGCCTAAAACAGGCTCATCATCTCTTGGTTTTTTTCTTGTTGATTACTTCTCATCTTTTGCTGACTATTTTTTAATTTGAGTAGCTCTTGAGAAGGGTCAACTTTAAATTCCCCATAGCCAGAGCTGGCCTAAGGTTCTGTGAATGTAGGCAAGGGAGTAAATGGAGGAATCTATGGAGGTGTAGTGGGTTGAAGATTGGGAAAAATAGGCATGGGTGGCCTTAGGGTTATCATACCAGCCTAAATTAAGCAATTTTCTGCCTTGACAGCTAGGTCAAAAGCCTGAGGCAATGAAGTACCTCCTAAAGATTGAATCATGATAGATATATCACTAATTAGGCTTCTCAAAAATTAAAGGAAAGCACAATCTGCTGAAGGCCTTATATTAATTGGAATCCTATTCCATGTCTTGAGGAATCTGCCATTAAAATTAGTCATCTATTCTGGAGGATCTCTCATGATAATTTGGAGTTTCTCTACTAGAGACAAAGAGTCTAAATCATCCTCAAAATATTTGAGAAGGAGCTCTCCAAGTTTGTCCCATGAAGTAATGGAGCCAACTACTAGATTTCTAAACCATTTTAGGGCCTTACCCTTAAATGAGGCAGCCAACAACTTGGTGGTGGCATCTTCCTCTGTGATGTTGTGTATACTACAGATGGTAGCCACATCTCTTATGTGCTCAAAACTCATTGTTTTCCCTTCACTTGTGAAAGAAGGTATACTTTTTGGTGCTGCCAAGGGTACATCATGGTGTTGGGAAAAATTTAATGGACTACCCTAATTAAAGGGTGCAAATGCAAATTGTCTTGCCATAATAAGGGTCTATTTTCCTCACAAGCTCTATCAGAAATTGGGTCTGCTTGTTCCTAACACTAATGGAGTTGCCAAATATACTTGAATACTAACCTCTCTAAGGTCTATATTATGCAATTAGTATATCAAAGATAACATTAATTTAAAATAATGAACTTCTTTTTGTTGTCCCACCAGGTGTGCCAGAATTGTTATACACTAAGTTTGCACCCTTGTTTAAAGCTCTCTTGGTCTTGATAACTTAGTATATCATGGGAATCATCTCTAGGTTGTGGGACCTATGCTAACTAAGATGAGACCTCTAGGTTCTAGGCTGGTTCCTCTTGGATAATCACCTTAATTTGCTTCTTGATAGGAAAGTAAAACTTGAGGGAAAGGGATAGAAGGAATGCATGAAAGGGAAATGATTGAAAGTAAACTATCCTACTAGGTGATACACTGAAATGAAATGAACACAACAAAATGACCAAATTAGTATGAAGGCTCTTAGATCTAATAGAACACAATCTTCCTAAACAAGCTTGCATAATTATTTCATAGAGAGGCCTGAACAAAAGGCACAGACTATGACCTACAAGCAAATATTCTCTTCAGAAAAAGGGCACAGGAATGAGAGGGAATGATAGGGGGCTGAAGCATACCCACAAAATCACCCAAATCAGATGAAACATAATAGTACACATATAAGCTGAAAGGAAGAAGGGCTCTAGAAATCTAAGACTTCTCTAACAAAGCTAGTATATTACATTCAATAAGAGAAAATTTAGACAAGAAGGCATAGGGACACAAAGAATGTCACAAAGTACCTTTGCAATATCTAAACATCAATGAAAGGTTACAAGATGTAGAAGCTAGAGGGAAGAAAGAATGCCTCAGATAACTCCTCAGAAAGAAAATCTCCCTTTACAAGATGTAAGCGCTAAGCGTTAAAAGCTCCAAAAAATAATATATACATCTCCCTAATTGCACGCAAGCAGGAGAAAAACCTAATTAGGGTTACATGGATTTTCATAGAATAATAACCAACCCTAATTTTGTCATTTCTAATCATAAATGTATCTCTGAAATATCTTGGTCAATCAGATATTTGTATTGAAAGCAATTTCCATCACCAACTATCTACAAATTTCAAGACGCCTTGATCCATCTACCTCTCTGCAACTTGGGCTCACCATAACTATTCAAATCTAGTACTCTTCAGATATTTTGAATTTAAATATATATAATGGTCATAGGTGGTGCCAAGCCTTTCTTTATCAATGGCTAACATTCAAACTTCAATCTATCTTTAAAACACAGCCATCAGATCTCTTCCATCTTTCCTAGGAACCGTATTTGACTTCACTCTTAACTTTGTATTTACCTGAGGTTATCCTTTTCCTTCAGTCACTGAATCATTCAATGAGTAGTTAACCCTAGCTCACATTTAGAGAGCTAGTGATCAAGTACTTTTCTCATTCGCAAAATGAATTTCTTAACCCAAGCTCCTTTTAATGAACTGGCGAACAAGAAAAACAACTCACCATAGTTACTATTCAGAGAACTAGTGACAAAGGCTTTATCCTATCTACTGAAGGGGAAACTTAACTACATGTTTATTGCATGAACTGGTGAACACACTTGTTCTCTGAATTACTAAATAGATAGAATATTCCCATTTTATTTAAGCGATCACCCGACTAAGCACACAAACTTGGGCCCATCCATCCCACTTTTCTTTCTTTTATTTTCTTTTGACTGCTTCATTAGTAGACACCTCGGAAACCATTGACAATGAAGCCACCTTCAATTTACCTTTACTTCAACCAATCAAAATCTATCATGTCATCATGACCTAGCATGAAGGACCCACTTGATAATTCTGTGATGCTGATACCATATCAACGGTTGTCGCATGATCGCATAGCATGGAAATATTCTATGCAATCATACGAAAACCATTGATCTTTTCCTTGTCACTAATGTCTTTAAAACCTTGGTCCCACTCAATAACTTAGCCAACCATAAGATGACATGTCAAAATTTTTAGCCAGTGGACCTGTAAACCTTTCTGAAGCCTTGGCAATAAAGTAGAATCAATAGCTGGCGTATGATCGCATGGGATAACAATATTCCATGTGATCATAAGACAGTTGTTAGATCAAAAGTTAAGATAGCACACTGGACCTGCTTTGACATAGGTCCACATCACAACCTTTGACCAATCAGGAGCTTCCACATCAGACAACATGGCAGCGGACCTGGTGACAAATCAATGCTACATTGGAATGAAGATCAACTGTCAGCGCATGATCTCATGAGCTTAGAATATTCTTTGAGATCATATGCCAACCATAGATCTTACTTCATCTTTAATGACATAGCCAAGACCACCAAGCATCTAGCAATTACACGACTGAAGGAAACTCAAAGTCGTGTGAACCCTTCCTAACCCTAGGTTAACTCTTGCAACCTCCCGACTAAGCCTTAGTTGCTAAATCGCTGGAAGGACTAATGACCTCAGATTTTATTAAGCGAATACCTGACTAAAGGAAACTCAAAGTCACGAAATGGGAAAAGAATATTCCTTCTGACTGGGAGATCTTCTGACTAAGGATGAGCTTATAAAGTGCACATGGGAAATAGAGGTCTTAACTAGCCAAAAAAGTAACTATGAATTAGACATGCCTTAGGGTTTTGATGGTTTTTTGTTATAATGACTAGATATTCAAAATTTAAAGTTGTAGACCAAGGAGTTAAAGAATTGCAGAGGCTAGAGGACAGGACACAAGGCCATTAAATTCTCAGAGGTGCTCGACAGGGTTAAAAATGGATCCTAGGATAGAATCAGTCTATAGCCAAATTGTATGGAATAGGAAAATTGGGTAACATGAGTTATTGATGAAGACACTATGGTACACAAAATTCTAAAGACTTTATTGCCTATTTATGCCATAAAAATATCTACAATTCATGAAAATAGGTTATCACCTAATAGTACACTCACTCTTGATAATTTGATTGGAAAGCTAACAACATTTGAACTGAATAACTATGATAATAGTGTTGTCCCAATTGTTGAATCTACTTTTATGACTTCTCTAAAGATTGGTGAGTCCAGTAGTAGAAATAATAAGGATGATAGTGATAGCAATACTAATGCTAAACTTGATGAAATTGAAGCTCTTATGGCTAGAAGGTTACCTAAAGGTAAAGGAAGATATAGAGGTAAATTACCTTTAGCATGCTCTAACTGAAAAGAGGTTGGTCAAATTGCTGCTAGATGTCCACATAAGAAAGAAGAAGACAGAACCAAGGACCGATCTAAAGGAATCTATGGGAGAAGAAACAATAGAGGATACTGACACTACAATAGAGACAACCAAGATAATAATGATAGAGGCAAAAAGGTATGTCACATAGCAGAAAACAATGAATCAAATTATGATTAAGATGATGATGTAGAAGTAGTATTTGTTTCTATGAAAGCTGATTCTGAAGAAGAAGAAGAAGAAAATGTAGAAACAACACTGATTTATAAAGTTAATAAAAATGATACATGGATCATAGATAGTGGCTATACACATCACATGACTGGTGATGATGATAAATTTGATCATCTTGAGCAATAAAATGGAGGATCTATTAAGATGGGTAATGATACACCCTGTATGGTAAGAGGTAAAGGATCCCTAATGATAAATGATAGAATAAAATGTGAAAATTATTATTGGATAGAAGGATTGAACTATAATTTGCTAAGTGTAGCACAACTGAACAATTCAGGTCACCGAGTTCCTCTTGAGAGCAAGAAAGTAAAAATATTTGATGATGGAGGAAGACTAGTTGGAACTAGACCATAATCAAGAGGTAATCTATTTTATCTTGATAATGATGAGTCTTCTTACTTGATGATGAAAAATGAAGATGCTTGGTTTTGGCATAAAAGGTTATGTCATGTGAATTTTGATAACATGATTAAGATCAATAAAAAGAAAAGAGTTAGATGTCTTCCTAACTTGTCAAAGCCTAATCATGTTATGTGTCATGAATGTCAAAAAGGTAAAATGACCAAATCTAGTTTCAATAGAAAAGATTATTCAACAAAGAAGATACTTGAGTTGGTTCATACTAACCTATGTGGTCCTATGAGAACTCAGAGTTATTATGGAGACAAATATTTTATTCTTTTTGTTGATGACTATACTAGATTAATGACTGCCAATTTTCTTGAAAGAAAAATCTAAGGCATTCAAGATGTTCAAGTGGTATAAAGAAAAAGTAGAGAAAGAGATTGGTAAAGAATTGAAATGCTTAAGTTCTAATAGAGGAGGTGATTTTATCTCTGATGAATTTACTAACTTTTTTAATAAGCATGGTATTAAAAGACAGGTCTCTGCACCGAGGACAACTCAACATAATGACATTGCTGAAAGGAGGAATATGTCAATTGTTGAGTGTGCTAGAATATTAATGATAGAAAAGAATATTGTTCAAACATACTGGAGGGAAGCTATCAGCACAACTGTTTATGTTCTGAACTAAGTACAACTGAAGGACACTAACAAGACACCCTATGAGTTATGGTTTGGACACAAACCCACTGTAAGTTATTTTAGAATTTTTGGAAGCAAATGTTTTATTCTGAAAGATTAAAGAAATGTGAAGTTTGACTCAAAAGGTGAGGAAAGGATATTTCTTGGATATTCCAATAAAAGAAAAGCATATAAGTGTCTAAATAGAGCTAAAAATAAAATTATTGAAAGAAGTAATGTTCGGGTTGATGAATTTGATGATAAGAATGTAGAGGAAAGTAGAAAGGAACTAAAAGACTATGGTAGATTCACTTACATTGAACAACTTGAGTATCTACCGAAGCTACAGATTGTGAAAACTGGTCAATAGGAAAACAATACCGAGGAATAGGAAAGAGGAACCAATGAAGACGAAGGACCTACTAAGAAAGTAAATGAACCTACATGGGATGAACAAGAAAGAAGAAATCAAGCACTCACAAGATTTTTTAGAAGACACCATCCCGAGACACAAATAATTGGAGATAGACAAGCTGGAATGATGACAAGGAGTAAGACAAGACAAGGTACATATCTAGTTTGTGAATATGAACCAAAGAATGTTAAAGTTTCATTAGCGAATGATGAATGGGTTAATTCAATGAAAGAGGAAATGGAAAAGATAGAGAAGAACAAAACCTAGAGTTTAGTACCCAGACCTAAGGAAAACAATGTTATCAATACTAAGTGGATATTTAGAAACAAGTTGAATGAAAATGGAGAGGTAACAAGTAATAAAGCTATATTAGTATGCAAGGGATATGCATAGGAGGATGGAATTGATTATGGTGAAACCTTTGCACCTGTTGCTAGATTAGGAGTTAGAATGTTAATTGCATATGCTGCACACAAAATTTCAAGGTTTATCAAATGGATGCTAAGTCAGCATTTCTGAATGAGATACTTGAAGAAGAAGTCTACATAAAATAGCTAGAAGGGTTTGTTGATCCAGACAAGAAAGATATGGTATGTAGATTACATAAAGCTTTATATGGTTTGAAGCAAGCACCTAGAGCTTGGTATGAGAGGCTACATACTTATTTGTTAAGTATTGGATTTGTTAAAACTAGTGAGAACAATAATTTGTACATGAAAGGAGATACTGATGATTCTATTTTGATTGTTGAAATATTTGTGGATGATATTATCTTTGGAGGTCAAGATCACATATGTAAATCCTTTGCTGATGAAATGAGAAAAGAGTTCAAAATGTCTATGTTTGGAGAGATTAAGTTCTTTCTAGGACTACAAGTGATTCAGTAGAGTGATGGGATAGTCATCACACAATCTAAATATATCAAGGAAATACTGAGAACATTTGGCATGGAAGATGCTAAACCTGTTGGAACACCAATGGCTACTAGATGTAAACTGACTAAGGAAGATGAAACTATATAGGTAAATTAGACAATGTACTGATCTATGATTGAGAAATTAATGCATGTAGTGCATAGTAGACCAGACATAGCACATGTTGTGGGAATTGTTGCAAGATTTTTTGCAAATCCTAGGGAGTCACACATGGTTGCTACAAAAGAAATCTTAAGATACCTGAAGAAAATAGAGGACTATGGATTATGGTATCCTAAGGAAGGTAAATTTGAACTCAGAATCTATACCGATGCTGATTGGGCTAGAAATGTGGATGATAGAAAAAGCACCACCAGAGGAGCATTTTTATTTGGTGAAAGACTTGTTACATGGACAAGTAAGAAGAAGGCTTGCATTTCTCAGTCTACAAATGAAGTAGAGTATGTTGTTGCTACTACAAACTATTCAAATATTGCATATATTAAGAAAGTGTTGGAAGGTATGAATGAGGTAATCACTGAGCTGAAGATTATATATTGTGACAACACTAGTGCAATTAATATTTCAAAGAATCCAGTGATGCATTCCAAGACAAAGCATATATCTATTAAGTATCACTACTTAAGAGAACAATAACATGAGAAGCAAGTGAAGTTAGAATTTGTTACATCTAAAGAACAAATTTTAGACATTTTTACAAAGCCTCTACCAAAGGATACATTTGAATACATGAGGACTAGAATTGGGGTTTGTCCCCTCTCTACCGGTCACTAATGTGATCTGGATGTTGCATCAGCCTAATCTTATCAGAAGATCATTCATGTTGATGCAGCATAGTTCACACTTTGGATCATGTCTAAGGTTTTGAAAAGTTTGACAAACTGGAATAGATTGGCATATTAGTATACAGAGATACAAGGAATGCACCAAACAACAGAGAGTTACATGGCTCCTACATAGGTGTATGTTTATTTGTTTCTTTGGTATTGTTGTCAAAGGAGAGATGAACAATATGAACTGATGAGAACACTGAAACATCTATCTAAGGGAGAGATAATCTACAAGAAAGGGAGAGCATTGAAGATCAGTTAGTGAGAATAGAAGAAGGAATCTGAAAGTTGAAAAGATCATATCTGCAGAAGATAGTCTCCACATTTTTAATGTTGTTGAGTAACGTAGTGATGAAACATATTAAGCTAGGGAGAGCTTGTACAAAATTTGTTAACAGAGTTACAGAATACATGTTTGGTATGTGTATGGTATATTTCATATTGCTTGTGTTTCCATCAATGCCAAAGGGAGAGATTGATGAACTACAACTGATTTAGAACCTAATTGAAGATCAATGATTAGAGATCACTGAGTTGCTGATTAGATATGTAAGATGATTAAATCAGTAATATGTTATCATTGATGTCAACTAGTTTGACAACACTTATCTTGTAAGTTACTATACCGGAACATCTGTAGAAAGGAGAAAAGAGATGAAGAACATAAATATCTACATGAGAAAGATGTATATGACAGATGAGGATAAAGAATACATTGGGTAACTTATGAATGAGTCTATGACCTTATGTTATTGACTTAATTATGTTGCATTCATCTATGATGAGGAAAAGAGCTGAAGGACACAAGACAGTGTAGTCGGTTGATGAAGCATTATAGTATACACCAAGCAGTATAGTTTATACTGAGCACAATATAAACTGAGCTTGTGTTCACTGACGCATTTCCTTGTTAACCAAACAGAACAAAGGAACTAAATGATTAGTTTAGCTGATAAGGATTGATGAGCTGGAAAGTGTATAAGTTCAAGCTTGGAGATAAAGTTTGTTGTGAAGATCAACGGCTAACAAAATTCTGAGATGATCTAAAGGATGGAAACAAAACGTGTTACTGACACATCAGCTGAGGAAGGTTTAAGCGACAAAATGGATGAAGGAGAATAAGCGACAAAATATAATGGACGAAAAGAAAATGGTTTACATGTCTATTTAAGAGACTAGGGTTTCGTTATGAAACTTATGCCAGAAGAAGGAAACTGTAGAATTATCATGTGAACAAGCTTCATGCATGCCTGATCAAAATAGTTAAGGAGAAATGAACTATAGAGTTTACTGTGTGTCAGAAGGCTATTACTGAGAGAAAGTAAGTCATTGATTATTGTTGAAATAGAATTGATATATTGATCAAAGGATTTGAATGAGCATAATATAGATCTGATAATCTATAATTGAAGTTGTATTGGAATCAGATCACCTACTATTACATTTTAACCATTGTAATCAGACAAATCTCTTAACTGAGTGGACTAGAATGTCTTGTTATGTCATTCATAGATTGTACATTTGTTATCTTGTCAACCCCATAGTGAATGCTAGTTGGATGATAATTGTTGGTCTAAAATCCTCTAACAAGGTTACACCTTATAGTGTGTTTTGTAATCTGTAATAGGGTTGGGTCTTCACCGACCTCACTTCAGAAGAGTGAAGAATTTTTGGGTTGTTGGTCCTAGGTGGTTTTTCCCTCAGCAGGGTTTCCACGTTAAATCTCTTGTGTTATGTGTTCATTGTGATGATTGTCTATGGTCATAATTTACATGTTGCATATTTACATTTTGAATTGGAACTGTGGATAACTGATTCACCCCCCTCTTAGTTATTCTAACAATTGCATGCTCTGTGAACCTACCATTGTTCTTATCGGTCTCTTAATTTGAGTTAAACTAAAGAGGATTAGTTGTGTAAATTGATTTGAATTTTGAATCAAGCAGAAGGCTCTGGAATGATAGTCTTGCTTTATTAAAAGTAAGTTCTCTTAAAACTATCTCTAATTATATGTAGGATTGGAAATATCTGACTCTATAACCCAAATTTTCATCAGGCACTAATCTTATTTCATTTGAGAATTATTATTTGGTTCTTCTTTGTAGTTTATAAATAAATCTGATTACTTTCTTTAAAATCATTCACAATTAGGTTTTAGTGATAGTTCAATTTTAGTCTAGATTTAAGAGAATATAGCTATCATGAGATTATAGTGTTTTCCTCCAGAGTTCATTTACCCCTTTGGAAGGAATTTTGTTTGTTTGTGCATGAATTTTTACAGCATAGGGAACTTGTGAATTTAGGCAGGAGCTAGGTAAAAGTACAAAGCTATGTCACACTTTTATAAAGGAAAAGGTCAACAACACACAAAATTTTTAACTTTAATGACATAAAAATGGCATTTATGTTTAAAATTTGGAGATGATGTAAACTAATGAAATGTGTAAAAGTGGATGAAGTTAATGGCTATAATTTTTTAAAAAAATTTTGAACAAGAATTCACATAGTTTTTAAATTTTTTAAGTCCATTTTTTACTTGCCGAAAAATGCTGAAAAATGAGGGTCTTGTCCGCACCAAAAAGGTATATGCAAATAATCTCTTTTTCCTTTGATTTCAAAATATGTCATAGATAAAATGTATAGCTAGTGTAGAAAAGAAGAAAAATTAGTTTTCAGTGTATATTTTCTCTGTTATAACTACTCAAAGTCAAACATACCTGAAATCGACAGTTTTCATCTCGCGTCAAATTTCCCCTATCAAATCTACACCATTCAGAAAATAAATTACACACTCTTGAAGATAACTCTCTCCTCTAGTGTTAAATATAAATTTTCAATTTTTTTGATAAGCTTTACTATTTTTTCCTATTTTTGAAGCATCTTGTTCTCGAATGTTAAAATACCTACTTGTAGTATTTTGAAATTATAATATATTAGATCTAATTAAAATACTATAAAAATTATATGATGATAATCTTGACTCTGTGCTCTAAAAAAGGGTATTTTTATATTTGTAAAAAAATATCATTAAAAAGAGTAAGAGTTATTAAAACGTCACTTTTCTGAAATAATTTTATTTCTTTAGTAATTGTTATAAAACATGCATTTAATAGATATTTCCAATGGGAAAAGGTGAAGAACTTATCTAACTTAGCTAGAATGAATCTAGCTAGACCATATGTTTGACAAAAAATAATTTTAATTAGAAATACTCAAATTCAGCTGTGCTGATAAGTTGTCCTGAAACGTGACACAGTTTTGTGCTTTTACCATCCTTGGCTTAATCAAGCCAGAATTGCCGAGGCACTAGTGTGTGCCTATTAGTTGGCCAAAAATGGTCCATCATTTTTGAGCACCAACACATCATTTTAGAAGGTGTAAGAAGTGTCACAAAAAATGTAAAAAGCCTTGTTTATGCAAATTTTAGCAATTTTTGAAAAGGCAATTTTTGGAAATTTGCTCACACATGTGTGAGCAAATAATTAGGACTAATCGATGTAGGAATCCAAAAATTAGCCTAATTAACCTTAGTTAATTAATGAGTAGGTTTATTAGATAGAAAGTGATGTGTGTAGGAAAGCATCTAGGTTGGATTTAGGATTAAATAAAATAAAATTTAATTTAATCATGGATTTAGTAGAAATAAAGAATGTGAGGGAATTAAATAAATTAAAAATTTATTTAAAAGGGGAATATGGAGGAACATGTATTAAATTAAATTTAATACATTATGAAAGGTAGTATTTAAATTTAATTTAAATACTATAATTAGTGAATTTATTTAATTAAATAAATAGATGAATTTAACCAATATAATTAATTAAAAATTAACTATAATATTATTTGGGGTCATTAATTAAATTAATTTTAAAAGGATGAATTTAGGTGTCTACAGTGAGAACTAGTATGTTCTTTTCTAATTGGTTGTGTTCTTCATGTGACCGATCCATTAGTGATTACCAATTATTTATGGAGGATTGCGGTGGAGGTTTCTAATCGACAGAGTAGATTGGTATGGACTTTGGGGTGGACCTATGTGTGACTGACGTAGAGGTTGGATCATGCCTAATGAAATAATTGTTTGTTGTAATTATTTGGGATCTAGGCCAACTTGGTCTATTACATTTGTCTCAAGGGATATGTAATAACTTGAATGTTGACTTGTGGTGGCTTGTGGGTATAAGTTTAGGGTTTGCATTTGTAGTTGTGGGTAGAATAGAGTAGCCCTAGGTGTGTAAAGGATAAAAGATATTTGAATGGGATCTCTCTAGGATTTGATAAATCAAATGAGGATATAATCCTTATTTCTTTGTATTGGTCATAATTGGAAAGGCCTTATAACCTGACATGTTTGATGTAATTAGATATTTTCTTAATAATAAGTTTTTAACATTTGGTCTCATTTTGTTGTGTTGTTTTTTATTTTTGTTGTGTTATCTCTTTCTAGAAGACTAGACATCTCATATCGTGATCTCTGGTCTTGATTGAATTAAAGACTTTGATAGTAAGGTGACTATATTGATAAAGGAATGTATTACTATCATTTCTTCCTCTATCCTTATCAATGGAGTTCCAAGAGGTTTATGTTGGAGATTTGCCAGCAGGCCAGTACTGACTGTATGTTTGTCATTGATGACAACATATGGAAAGTAGCATGCATGGATGACTTATGTAGTAAGCTTGAAGTATATCAATCATGGACATGTTATCATCATGATATTATGGATGCAGAGGTTGATAGTTAGTACAGATAGTTATATTGTAGTTTGCATCAATAGTGTTCCTGATAAAGTAACAGAAAATGTTCTGAGTATGGTTGTTTGTACAATTGACATGAAGCCTTGCGCCTTTGGATATGTGATGGAGACATGTTAGTGATGTTTTATTCATGGACACATAGTTTCTTGATTAGTAGAAGTGAAGTTATGCAGTTGCTATTCGCTAGTAACAGTTTCCTATGTTTATTCAGAAGAGCCGACAGAGATATTATTGGTTCCAGAGTTGTACCTATCACTTGGGTATGTGCCCTTGGATTTAAGCTTAGAGAAGAGTTATTGATGTTTGATTAAGAGTGCATGAAGTAATTAACCTTGAGGAGAAAGATCTAGTTACTTTGGTAGGGCCAACAGTATGTAGCGTGCATCTACAATTATCTTATTAGACAGGTCCCAGAATGTGTTGTGTGCATAGTAGAGCCAACATAATGATTATTAAAGTTTTTTATGGTTTCTCTATTATGATTTCAAGGTGGTTCTAATAGGATGACTTGATTATTTCATTTAGATTAAAGATATTTATAAGCAGTCATTTGTGATTAATTGAATGTGGTTCATGGTTCTTAGTAAGAGCAGAGTAGAGTTGTGAAGTGTTGAGCCATCAGAAGAAGGTCTATGTGACCAAGTAAAGTATTTTTGCTATACATTGGAACTTATCCAGATAGAAGGTCAAAGCGCAGTTCACCAAGATCTAGATATAGTGTGTATCTATTATTTAGAAGGTTGTAGCCTTCACACCTTTGAGCAGTGAGCTCTCAGATAGTGCATCCTCTCCCCTAACAGGGAATATTGTAAAAGACACCTAATAGGTTCAAACCCTTGACCAAGTCTACTATAATAAATATATTGTAAAGAAACTCCTAACAGGGTTAAGGATCTTCTAGCAAGGATCATAATACACTAGTACATAATATTAGTGGGTGTCAATTCCCACTGGGTTTTTTACCTATTTGGGTTTACCTGTAACCAAAATATTGGTGTTGTGTTCATGTGTTATTTCATTGTGTTTATTCTTTATGTTTGAGTATACTTAATTGGATAAATAATTGAAACTTTTAGATATCTAATTCACTCCCCCCTCTCAGTTATCTCTTGGGACTATTCCTAACAATTGGTATCAGAGCCAAATGCCTTAGAGAGAAAGTTTAACAGCTTGAGGTTGATCAAATGGAATTATTCAAGAAAGAAAGTCCTAAGTTTGATTGAGAGAATTATCTTGATTGGAAGAACAAGATGGTGACTCATTTGTGATGCATTGCTTTTGAAGTTTTTACTATAACTATCAAAGCAACCGAGATCCCTACCTTAGAATACCTTGCATAGGATGATGCTAATAATAGGAAGAAGGAATTATTTCATTATAATGCAATATCCAAAGAATCCCTTATCAACGCCCTCTCTGATAGTGATTTTTCAAAAGTAAACAAAATAGACATCGCCCACAAGAGATGGAAGCACCTTGAAGACATGTTTGAAGGAGATAAACAAGCAAAGGATGCACGTAGAAAGACATGGAAGAAAAGATACAATGCATTAGAGATGCTACCTAAATAAAACATTAGAGCTTATAATCAAAGGATCAATGAAGCAATTGCTGGAATTAGGAACAATGGTGGAGAGATATCAGAGGAAGACATTATGGACAAGTTGATGACTACTCTCACTCTAGAATATGAAAGAAAGATCAACATCCTTGATGAGACCATGCAACTTACATCAAATTTCAAGAGAGAGACCTTGATCAGCAAAATCTCAACCTTTGAGATTTCAAGATGGAAAATGAAACCTAAAAGTGAGATAGCCTTCAAAGCAACAGTCCATGGTAAGAAATATACAAACACTTCTGGTAATTTTGATGATATTGATGAAGAGAAAATAGTAGATGATTTGATTGCTATGATTTCCAAAATAGAAAAGAAAGGAAAAGGAAAATATGAAGGTCAATTTCCATTTAAGTGCTTTTATGTTGTTGGTGTTTAAAAATGCTTATGCCCACTAGGGCTGCCAATATGCCTATGATGGATATTAAGGATTGGTTAGTTCCAAATGTGGGAAATCTATAGGCAACTGGACCAACTATAGGGATGGATATTCCCTCTTCTGCTTCTAGCTTTGTGAAACCAATGCGGGTACACCTGATCCAATAGTTGTAACTCTTACTGATAGTTCTAACTCTACCCCTTACTTCTTTATTGGATCTTTCAACAGATGATTATAGTGAGAGAATACTAAACAAGAACCTATTGTTGATTGATCCTCCATCACTGGGTAGGACAACATTCATGTAAATAAAAGTAAATTAACTGGTAATGATTTAATAATTTTCTAGATTATGAGATTTTAATCATTCCATACAAGACAAAGATAGGAAAATATAGGCCAGTGCCCTATCCGTTGGGCAAAGTTTCAGGAAACAAGATGAATGCAAAGGTGTTTGTAAAAGAGATGATCTCTAAACATAAACACAATTATCCCAAATCCCTTCTACTTATAAGAATCCTTCATATGAACTTCATGAACACATATTCTACTTTAAGAAATATTTGATCTAACCCTAGGTTAGAACTCAAAGCATCAATACATACGCATAAACCTGTAAAAGATTTAAAGATTCATGAAACAAAATAGAGGAGAGAAAAAGATTTGAAAGTTGTATTAAGTGTAACCTTTCACCATGTGCATAATAAAAACCCTGAGTAGAAAGCTTGCAAAATAATGGCGGCAACCTGTACTTCTTCTCTATTATCTTGACAAAATGATACAAAAATCTACAATCCTTGACTGAAGTTTAGGGTTTCAGAATTTCCTTTCCTTTTTACTCCTAAACTCTCAATGCCCTAAATGACCCTGGGAAATCCTTTTTATACAAGGAAATGCAATAAGCTTCCGGTCATTCTAGGGTTTACAAAAATATCAACCCTAAAGCTTTACAACAACTTAAAAATTTACAATAAATACACTTGGTCAAGTAGGTGAGCAAATTGCAGTCGAGTTGACCCCTTTTCATGTCTTTAATGTTGTCCTTGGCTTTCCTTCTTCAAATCTGATCTGCAATACTCGCTATCCATTCCACAATGAATGCTCCCTTGAATTTCAACCACCCTTTGTGACTCAATATGACCACCTCGATCTGCTTTATGAAGCTGGTGGTGTATCTGCACTCTCTATAGCTGGTATGTACTGATATCTCCATTTATTCTATACTTCTTCACTTGGGAAGTCAAAACTGACAAACTCATCTTTCTTGATTGACAACTGCTCCCATTCACTCACAATTTGGGTGACTCTTTGCTGAATAGTGTCAAACATTGATTTGGCATTTATTAACATTTTAATAGTGCCACTGAAAGAAAACTTATCACTCAAAACATTAGTTATTCTTTCTATGAGAAGTCCATCTAACTCCTCCCTCCATTGATAAGCCTCTTTGAATTCTCCTTTATCTGTGAAAATAGGAGGCACTAGTTCATAGTTTGAAATCATTAATTCAGCTTTCAACATATTGGATCTTCTAATAAAACCATCCAAAAAGATGCCAAATTGCACCATCTTCTTCACAATTTGATCCAATGGCTTTATCAAAGGGTCTGGGTCCTCTTGTCCTTTAGCTAACATACGGAATAACTTCACATTAGGAGACCTTTAAATCGATTTATTCAAAACTGGAGCCATTTCATCCTTCTCCTTGTTTAAAACCTTGGGCAAAGAATTTAATTTATCAATATGATTATGTACAATGGAAGGCTTCAAGTCAACAGAAAACTCCATGATTGCACCCATTATTTTTTCTTCATACTTTTGGCTTGCTGAAGCTGTGGCCTCTATGCTCTCATCCTTTTCCTTTTCTAACTGTGCCGTTGTTTCCCTCAACATATTTGTCTCTTCTGTTAGCCTCCACTTTTCCCAAATAACTCTTGCATCAATGTTTGTTTTTGGGAATCGTGAGGGTGGAAACTCAACAATTGGCCTTGAAGATGAAGCTTCTGTAGGTTTATCATAAATCAAAAATTGAGGAGATCTATGGCTCAAAGGTCCTGACAATTGTGCAATCAAATTGTCTTTTTGAATTAGCTCAACTTTTAGCTCATTATAATATTTTAGGACTGTCTCAAATTTGAGCCTGAGCTCTTCTTTCTCCTTTTCCTCCCTTTCTTCCACACTGACATTAAACTTAGTAGTTTCAAAAATTAAACTTGATGCTTCAACACCTAATGTTTCCCCTACTCTATGTACCATCAGACTCACTGCATAGCCTTCAGAGAAATCTTTCCTTTTTTCTTTATCTTCCCTCTAGTTTAAGGACCACATCACCAAACTAGCATGATCCTCAAAGAAAGCAATCCCCCTTGCATCTTGTTTTTCTTGTTCTTCTATAGCAAGATTCTTTACCTTGCTCTTTCAGACTTGATCAAAGACAACTGCATCAGCAATGTCCCATTCTGGTAGAATCAAAATCGCTCCTGTATGAATCATGGCCCTCCCTTCTTCTGGAGTAATTTTCTCAAATTGTTTGGCCATCTATGCCTTGGTTTCCTCCTCTATTTCTTTCATATCTTTATTAGGAAATTCTTCCTTCTTCTTTTCAAAAATTTCTTTAAACTAATTAATTTTCATTCTCCACAAGAATTGTGAGAAAGCCCTAGTCTTAACAAAATCATCATCGGTAAGGAAAGAGTCACTTGTCCTCTTTAGAATAGGGTCCAATTGTTTACCCTCAAATTCTTCAACTGTAAGATCCATGGCCACTTCTTTGGGTGCCTCAGGCATTCCCTCCTGTAAATAATCATTGGAAACAAAGAAGTTTCCCTCATTTCTACATTATACCAATTGCTCTGCTATCCCATGTTCATCTAATTGAATATGGGATTGAGAGGGGGAGTAGGCTACATTTTTTGGTCTCTCTTCTTCTTGTCTCTGCCTCTTTGGGGAAGGTGCCTGCATTGTTGAGTCATCAATTGGTCTCTTACCCTTTGAAGTGGAAGGGACATCTTCACCCCTTTTCTATGAGGCTAGGAGAACAGTGTACCCACTTCTTCTCTGCATTGTATAAGTTCCCTTCGGGGTCAGCTTCATGTATCTTGGATGGCTTAGAATTTTCTTAGCCATCTTAGGATCTGTCTTGCTCACAACTACCCTTTTTTCATTTATATCATGCATGATTCCCTCAAAGTGTTCCATAATCGCATCAAATTTTCTAGCCCATGGCTCAAAACCAATCAATGGGTCATAAGTTTTGTCAAAATTTTGAATAAAATCTATAGTCTTTTTGTAAATGACCCATTTATCTTTCCTGACCTCCTGAGATTGAAGATCAAACTCATTTCTAATTATATCTTCTAGTAAATTGAACTGATGCTCAATAAGAGCACACCTCACCTTATCTTTAAAAATACCTAAGAGGAAACCCTCTGTGTCTGCACACCTTACCACTACCTTTGACATCCTATAAGGTTTCAGAACCTTATGCAAGTGTACCCATCCTCCCTTTGTAATTAAATATTGATGTGCTAGAGTCACATCAGGAAAGAATGTTCCTCTACCCTTACCAGTGAGTGTGGTTTTTTTTAAATTACCAATCTACCTTAGGATCTCAGCATAGCCTAACTTCAATGGAACCTGGTAAGGAAGGATATATGGTGCCACCTTGCAACCATATACTCTAAAAACTATAGAAACGGGGTATAAAATTATGTCACCAAAATTGTGGACAATGGTAATGTCGTGGCAGTACTCCATTGGCCTAATTAACCTTAGTAATTCTCTTGGAATCCTTGGATTATCAAAAAATAGAAGAGACCTAAGCCTTGATGTAAAATCTCTGTCAAAGGCAATGTAACTAGCATTAGTTCTGTCCCATGACAAGGTTGTAGTCCATAATTGTATTGGGAGGGTCTCTCCATATCTTTCCTTTTCAATATTCACCATTGTGCTGAAAAAGTTCTCACCTTTATACAAAAACATATGCATAAGCATTGAATACCACCCAAATGGTCTAGAAACCTTCATGTTCTTGATTCCTATTAACCCCTCATGAATCAAATTAGCTAAGTGGGATGCAAAATCAAAAATTAACGCCAATTGGGGGTGCAGTGATTGTACCACCATAAACATGTATGGTATAGGCATATGAGTTGCCACATCATGTCCTAAGATGAAAGTCAAAGATCTATAAACCTCTTGAGCTCTTTTGCTAAATAGGTCAAACCTGAAAGACTCTGGTGTGCTCTCACTGACAACACACATGGACCCAATTTTCTCCAAAAACTGCTTCAAAGGCCCAGACCTAATAAACTCTCTTTGTGCTTCATAAATCTCTGTAAACTCCTGGAAATCTATTTTCTCTAACCCCACAGATGGGTCATTTAGTGAAAAAACATCCCTAATTTCATCTTCTGTGATGCTAATTACATTTCTTCCATTTATATCATTGACACATCTTGTCACAGGATCATAACACTTGGCAATTTGTATCAATAGCTTAGCATCCATGAAAACACTAGGGCACACCAACCTCCCGATGTCAAACTGCCATACATTACTTAAGGGAGCACAAGCATTTCTCTATGAAAAGGCCGACCTGAACAAAGCAAGACTGTTATCCTTATCACCCACCTTTGCATCTCTCATCCAGTTCCCTCTATCATAGAGTGCCTCTACAACTAAATCTCTAGGGTGTCTTAGAGTGAGCTCTTTAACCCTCTATGCCCCATTATCAAAATGTGGGATCAACTGCATCAAATCCTCAAAAATCCCTCTTTTACTATACTATGTTTGTCCAGATAAATTCCTCTTTGGTGGCATTCTGAAACTAGGTTTTCTTACTAAAGATATGAACTATGAAGAAAACCCTAAACCTTATCAAATTATGATAGAGAGCTTTCTCACAACACCTTCACAAATATTTAAATAAGTTTGAAATCGGAATAGACCTACCAAGCACCTGAGAAATCCTTTGCTTGAAAAATGCTTCTTGCAGAAAATTTATCGCCAAAGAAATTGATGAGAGTAGTGAAGGGAAATAATGACTAAACTTTGATACATAACTTTCACCAACTGCTTGCGATTCATCCGCATGTAGCATATTAACTTCACCATTATTGAAAGTTGGCAGCCTCAGGGTTCGCAGGACGTGAGAAACATCACAGAAGGAAATTTAAATTCTAGTCATTGATATTTTTTTAATTCGGTGCATCAGATGACTGAGAAACTTGATAGCAAAACCCTTCACTACTTTTCCCTCGGTTAGTTCTCGACCAATGAGAACATTTCAAAATTTGGCATGTGGAGAAAAGAAATGACTTAACTTAACTTTTGTCCGGATAAGCCAGGTGTCACCCTATCACTAAAGCACTAGCCCAAAACTGTCAGAAAAAACCATTTTAAGATATAATGACAACCATCGATGTATCTTTGATCAGACAATCACTTGCCTTAGGCAAATTTACGGTCCCACTGAGCAGTTTGCATCTCTTTATCTAAATCAATGGCTGTCACTATATCGCAACGCTAAAAGATGCACATCTCATCCCAGTAGTATTACGACATTTGTGAGATCTTGTAGCATCTTAATCATTCCCGAAGACAACGCCCCACTATTCCCTTAAAAATACTTCAATAAATCAAGAGATGACACCTTGGATGAGAGGCAGCAAGTCGAAAAAACCCGTGTCATATGCGGTGTCAGAAACACCTAGCAATCACATCTCATCATCAGCATCATTGGCCAATCAGGAAGAAGCACATTGACAAAAGCTCTGACAACCGAGGACCCACTAAACAATTCATATCCTTAAAGAAAGATCGATAGTCATCGCTATATCGTGATGCATAAAAAACATGCATCTCCGCTTAACAGTATAATGATGACCGTAAGATCTTTCCATACTTTAGCCTTTGAAAATAACTCAGGTCCCACTGATGACACATCACTCCCTTCTTATCAAATCATATTATGCCATGTGTATATAAAGCGGGCCCCTTCCGACTATTCCTTTCTACTTTTAAAATGTTGTCAGCCACCCCATCACCATCTGAAAACCAATAAAAGGTGGACAAATTTTAATGATCTGTCACAGCCAGGACCCACCAAGCACTATTTCAAATAAAGGAGATCTGACGGTTGTCACCATTTCATAAGATTAATAGGCATGCATCTTGGGCCAATGGTATAACGACAGCCGTTGATTTAAATCACTTGTTAAAGGTCAGCACTTTACAAAAACAAATGGGCCCGTAAGGACAGGTGGCGCTGTGTCACTATTTCGCATGTCAAAAAATCTGACAACCGAAAGTCTTGGGGTACAACGACAACCACTCATTCAAAAGCTTGAATTTTCAGAAGATTAACCCAAAACTTAGGCTTTTAAGGATTAATTTACTTTGAAGGGGAAAGCCAAAGTAAAACCTAACTGCTTGACACATAAAGGATAAAGGGGTAAATAAAAAGCACATGTTTATTTGAGCGATTAGTAAGTCTAAAAAAGGTAACGAGAAATTATAACAGGACTTTCAGTTTTGAAACTAGGGTTTTCCAAACATAAGATTTTCTCATGAAATATTTCCAAAAGGTTGACACTTGAATATTTTCCCAAAATACTTGAATGGAGCTGAAAATTTTTTAAACAGTGATAACACATGTAATAAGATTGGTCACTTCACATCTAAGTGTCCTACAAGAGATAGAAAATTCAAAATTGACTATAAGCCCAAGTACTGTAAGGAATGTTACTATGTTGGAGATGGAGTTTTAGATGATGAATCAGCTAAAGACTAAATTGGAACCATTTATATTGTAGAGAAAATGAATAATAAGATAGACCATGAAGATAAGAAAGAGGAACAAGAGCTAGCTTTGATTTCACAAGCTGACATAAGGACAAATTGGATTATAGATAGTAGTTGTTCACATCACATGACAGGTGATAAAGATAGATTTGTTCATCTAGACAAATATATCGGTGGCATGGTCAAATTTGGAGACAACACTCCTAAGCCCATAGTTGGTAGAGGAGCCATCACCTTGGATGGAAAGAATAGTATTGATGATGTTCTCTATGTAGATTGTTTGAAACATAACCTTCTTAGTGTTGGGTGGTTACTTGGAAAAGGTTATTAGTTGGAGTTCAAAGACAACAAATGCATCATTAACAAAAAGGATGGTGTTATGATTGCATCAGGCTCAAAGACTAAAGGTAATGTTTTTCAACTCAATTCAAAAGCAAGTTTTTTTGTTGCTAAAGTTGATGATAGTTGCTTGTGGCATAAAAGACTATGTCATATCAATTTTGATAACATAGTAAAGATAAGCAATGTAAAGGCAGTAAGAGATCTACCTAGAATAGCAAAGCTAGTTGATACTATATGCAGGGAATGTCTGATGGGAAAGCATGTGAGAAATTCATTCAGGAGCAAGCACAATTCAATAGAGAACAAGTTGGATCTGATTCATACAAACCTATGTGGTCCAACTCAAACAAGATCATACTATGGTGAAAGGTATTTCATCTTTTTTGTTGATGATTATACTAGGATGATGTGGGTTGTGTTCTTCAAAGATAAGTCAGAAGCATTTGAAAAGTTCAAAATATTTAAAGCTAAGGTTGAGAATGAATCTAGACTAAAGATAAAATGTTTGAGATCAAATAGAGAAGGAGAATTCACCTTTGACAGATTCTATGAGTACTGCAAAGAACATGGCATAAAGAGATAGTTGAGTGCACCTAGAACCCCTCAGCAGAATAGAATTGCAGAGAGAAGGAATAGGATCATCCTTGATATAGTGCACACCACCATGATCGAAGGAAAAGTTACACATGCCTATTGGAGAGATGCAGTCAATACAACAGTCTATACCATCACTAGAATACAATTGAGACCAGGCACAGACAAGACACCTTATGAGCTATGGTTTGGTAATGCTCCCATAGTAAAATACTTTAGAATCTTTGGAAGCAAGTGCTACATCAAGAGGGATGAAGCAGTATGCAAGTTTGATGCAAGAAGTGATGAAGTTATTTTCCTCAGTTACTCTACTAAAAGAAAAACTTATAGATGTTACAATTTAAGGATAAAGAAGATCATTGAAAGTGCTCATGTTAAGATTGATGAAAAGTTTATGGTTCAAGAAAGATATCATGATTACTCACCTATGATTGAAGAAAATCCCAGACCTTCCTCTAGTGAGACAAATGTTGAAGAGATGTTTAACAACATTGATGTGTTATTCAATGACCCTGAGAAAAGTGAAGCAGAAATTCCAAAGGTTGATGAGTCAGCATCACCTAAGGTTCTAAAGTTTACATCTAGAAACCATTCCAAGAAAGACATCATTGGAGATCAGAGTGGAAAAGTTTTAACAAGATCACAAGCAAAAAAATCAGCTAGCAGTGAAGCTATGAAGGAAGAACTAGATCAAATTATTAAGAATGATACTTGGGAATTGGTCCCTAGGCCTAGTGATAAGAATGTGATTGGAAAAAAGTGGATATTTAGAAACAAGATGAATGAAGATGGTATAGTAATAAGGAACAAAGCAAGATTGGTATGTAAGGGATATGTGCAAAGAGAAGGCATTGATTATTCAGACATGTTTGCACCTGTAAGCATATTAGAAGCTATTAATTTATTTCTAGCTTATGCTACAGTCAAAAACATAAAAGTTTATCAGATGGATGTTACGTCAAAATTATTGAATGGAGATTTGAAAGAAGAAGTATACATTGAATAGCCAAAAGGATTCACTTTATCAAACAAACATGATATGGCATGCAGATTGAAGAAAGCCCTCTATGGACTTAAGCAAGTCCCTAGAGCCTAGTATGAAAGACTTGATGGATATCTAACTAAGATTGGATTCAAGAAAGGTGCAATAGATTGTAATCTATTCATTAGAGAGACATCTAAAGTTATACTACGTGTCACTATATTTTTCGATGAGATTATCTTTGGAGGTAATTACAAACTAAGTGTAGAATTTACCAAAGAAATGCAGACTGAGTTTGAGATGATATACTAAAGAAATTTAAGATGGATGATTGCAAGCTAGTAGGAACACCTATGATCACTGGATGCAATATTACTAAAGAAGATAACTCACCAGTGGTGGATACAACATTGTACAAATCTATGATTGGTAAACTCATATATCTTACTCAGACCAGACCTGATATTTCCAATGCAGTTGGTATAGTTGGAACATTTTTAATAAAACCTAAGAAAAATCACCTCATGGAAGTAAAAATAATATTTAGATACTTGCAGAGCACTATACATTATGGTATATGGTATCCTAATTCAGAAAATGTTGAGTTTCATTTGTATACTGATGCAGATTGGGTAGGATTCATCAATGATAGGAAGAGTACATCAGGTGGAGTAGTGTTTCTTGGTGATAGACTTGTCACTTGGACAAGCAAGAAAAAAAATTGTATTTATCAGTCAACAATAGAAACAGAATATGTTGTAGTAGCCCTGAATTGTTCTACAATTGTTTGGATCAAGCAGATGATAAAGGATTTTGGAATTTAGATTGATTATCCTATTGTTATTCAATGTGATAACACTAGCACTATCAATATGTCGAAGAACCCTATGATGGATGAAAAGAAAAAGCATATTGAGATCAAGTATCACTTCCTAAGAGAGAAAGTGGTAGAGAAAGAAGTCAAGTTGGACTATGTGAGTACTAAAGATCATTTGGTAGACATATTCACAAAGCCTTTTCCTAATGATACTTTTGAGTATCTTAGAGAGAAGTTGGGAGTAATTCCTTTCCCTGATTCTACTTAAAAGAAAGAGGAAAAGGCATCAGTCCTCAGGGACTGATGGAAGGTTGACTACTCTACCTCAGGAGTAGTATTGGTGCTTAAAATGAATGGTTCAATTTTCTATTGATGTCAAAGGGGAATTAATATAGAGTCATCAAAAAAAAAAGCAAAGGAGTAATTTACTAAGGGGGAGCAACATTCAGTTATGGGAGTAGTTTAGTTGAGGAAATGGAGAATGTTGGAAAATATTGCAGTAGATGGAGGATTCATCTTTGGGGGAGTTCTAATGAGGAAATGGAGAATGTTATAAAAGAAATGTTCATTTGGGTTGGTGGTGGTTTTTCATTTCACATGTTGCCATCAATGCCAAAGGGGGAGATTCTTGGAGATTTGCCAACAGGCTAGTACTGACTATATTTTTATCATTGATGACAACATATGGAAAGTAGCATGCATGGATGACTTATGCAGTAAGCTTGAAGTATATTAAGCATGGACATGTTATCAGCATGATATCATAGATGCAAAGGTTGATGGTTAGTACAAATAGTTATATTGCAGTTTGCATCTACAGTGTTCTTGATAGGGTAACATATAATGTTGTGAGTATGGTTTCTCGTACAGTCGACATGAAGCCTTGTGCCTTTGGATATGTGATGGAGACATGTTGGTGATGTTTCAATCATGGATTCATAGTCTGTTGATCAGTAGAAGTGAAGTTATGCAGTCATTATTTGCTAGTAATAGTTTCCCATGTTTATTTAGAAGAGTCGACAAAGATATTATTGGTACTAGAGTTGCGCCTATCATTTGGGTATGTGCCCTTCAATTTAAGCTTAGAGAAGAGTTATTGATGTTTGATTAAGAGTGCATAAAGTAATTTAGATTGAGAAGAAAGATCCAGTTGTTTTGGTAGGGCCAAGAGTGTGTAGCGTGCGTCTACAATTATCTTATTGGACAGGTCCTAGAATGTGTTGCGTGCATAGTAGAGCTGACATAATGATTATTAAAATTTTTTATGGTTTCTCTATTATGATTTCAAGGTGGTTCTAATAGGCCAACTTGATTATTTTATTTAGAGGAAAGATATTTATATATAGTCATTTGTGATTGCTTGAGTGTGGTTCATGGTTGTTAGAAAGAGCATTGCAGAGTGTGCGAAGTGTTGAGCCATCAGAAGAAGGTCTATGTGACCAAGAAAAGTATTTATGTTATACATTGGAATTGATCTAGATAGAAGGTCAAAGAAGAGTTCACTAAGATCTAGATATAGCGTGTATCTATTATTTAGAAGGTTGTAGCCTTTACCCCTTTAAGTAGTGAGCTCTCAGATAGTGTGTCCTCTCCCCTAAAAGGGACTATTGTAAAAAAATCCTAATAGGGTCCGACCCTTGACCAGGTCTACTGTACTAAATATATTATAGAGAAACTCCTAACAGGGTTAAGGATCTTCTAGCAAGGATTATAATACACTAGTACATAATATTAGTGGGTGACAATTCCCACTAGGGTTTTTACCTATTTGGGTTTCCTTGTAACCAAAATATTGGTGTTGTGTTCATTTGTTCTTTCATTGTGTTTATGCTTTATGTTTAAGTATACTTAATTGGATAAAGAATTGAAACTTGTAGATAACTGATTCACCCCCCCCCCCCCCCTCTCAGTTATCTCTTGGGACTATTCCTAAAATTTTCTTGGTGTGTCCAATGATTTAAGGAATGGTGACCCCCTCTTCCATTACATCTTCCTATTATTGATTGAGGTGATGGGAAGGAAATCTATTCATATGCAAAGTGAGAATAAAATCCTAGGGTGATCCCTACTTTCACATTGCTTGTAGTGGTTTTACAACAATTTGTTGATGACATAGTCATCTTTGGCATTTCATTAGTTCTAAAGGAAGAAATTGGAAATGCCTCCTCACCCAATATGCTTCAATGTCAATCTAAAGTATCAACTATAATAAAAGAAAAGTCTGCTTTTTCAATACTCATTATTTTGTTCAAAACAAGATCGGGAACATTCTTGGATGTGAGTCTATTGATCTCTTAAATACTTACCTTGGGATGTCACTCATATCCAAGGAGGTTTCTAACTCTTTTGAAAGACAATTGTGGAAAGAATGCAACATAAGATATCTAGTTAGAAGGGTAAACTTTTAAGTAGTGTAGGTAATCTACTACTCCTCAAATTATCTTTGTAAAGAATTCTTGTACACTTCCTATCACTTTTTAAAATATATAATGCTCAGATTTATAAATTGGGGAAAATTAAGTGCAACTTCTTATGGCCTAGAATACAAAAAAAGAAGTGGATTGATTTGGCTAAGTGGGACTCCAATTTCCGCCTAAAATCAATGGGTAGTCTAGATGTTAGGAAACTTGTCACCTCAACAAGGCTCTCATAACTAAAATTTGTTGGACCCTAGCTAGATTTTTTTTTAAATGGTGTCACATTCTGTCTACCAAGTATTTGAATTTGGAAAAAATTTCCTTCTCCCTAAGCACAAATGGACTCCCTACTAGGTCCAAGATATGGAATAATATTCTCAACTATAGGTGCCTACTTGTTTAATGCTTGAAATGGAGGATTGGTGATGGTTTGAAAATATATTTCTAGGAGGGCACTTGGATGGATCACACACCCCTCTCCATCCTCCCTACCTTTTGTAACCCTTTTTTTATGTCCAAAAGGTTCTTTGGGAACAAGGTTGAGAACTACATGGATCACTCAAGAACTTGGGAAGATGTCCAACTTTGTTTTCAAGTCCTTTAGTAGCTGATACCTCTGGCACTAGATTTACAAAAGAGACTCAAGAAGGAGATAATATTGATGTTTCTAAGGGAATATAGATTTTCTTAGAAAATTAATGCAAGTGGTGAACTTACAAATATCTACCTATCTTATGCTTATTGATGAGGGAAACTAGGATGAACTATGTAAGATTTGAAACTCCCAATTAATACCTAATATCAATATTTTATAGTGAGGGGTGATGCATGGAAAGATTATTTTTCTATTAAGATAGTTTAACAATATTTACAAGTATGGAGCAGAGTTTGGGGATCAACATCATTATTCACACCCCCATTACATATACAATTACAAAATTGGGGGAGTGAGAGTTCTGACTAGATGATTATGCAGCTGAAATTAAAATATTAATCTAAGCATGATACGACCAATCACAAATATTACAAAAATTGGGAAACTTAGAGTTTTGTTGTAATCAATTCTCAACCATCAGTGTGGCTCACAGTATCAATTTGGACCACTAAATTCTCCACTAGTGCCTGATCCTTCTCCTAGCTATTCATTGCATCCCAACCTGACTATGTACCCCCCAGATTGGGGTCAACGGGGGCTTCCCCTTGATAACCACTATCTATCTGCCAACCAATAATCATATTGTTTAAGTACTCCACTTCTGAGGGGGCTAGGAAAATTTTGTATTCTAAAATGTAGTTTGCTTCCTGAACTTTGTCTTTGTTGATCATCAAGCTGCCCTCTTGAACTAGTCTCATGAACTCACTCCTTGCGATGTAAAGAACCAAGGAGACCTATGTCATGATATTAAAATGTGTGAGTTTAAGATTAAACTTAGTAAGTTTCCTTTTCTCTTCTTGAAAGACTTCTTTGTTCCTATCCTTCCAAAGAGTCCATAAAATTTCAATTTTTAATGTAAACTAGAGATTATTAAGCTTAGAATCAAAAATTTCCACATAACCAGGAAGGATTTCACTCCAAGAGATAATAGACATACAATTCCAAAGGCAGGGGGAACCAAGAAAAATGGACCAAATCTTATGTGCATAGACACACTCAAAAAATAAATTCTCAAAAGACTCAACAAAATTGTATAAACTACAAGAAATAGGAGCAAGACCAATGGAAGAAAGCACTTGACCAACAACAAGTTTCTTAATCAAAAGCATCCACTTAAAATAGATTTTCTTAAGTTTCACTTTACCTTTCCAAAAATAATCAAAAAAGAAAGTCCAATTAGAAAAAGGATTAATCTACCCCCAAAATCGGGACACTTGAGAAATAAGAGAGGAGTCATTCTTCATACAGTGATATAAATTCTTAGTAGGAGTTTCTGACAACAAACTGCCATCATCCCATTTAACCTTATTAAGGAAAGCTGCCGAATCAATAATCACTCTTATGTTATTAGTATTAATTTCTTTCTTAATAAGGGTATATGTCTTCTTCTGAGAATCAGGAATGTTAAATTTGGTTTTAATACTCTCCCACACCCCTAGCTACCCACCATCCAAGATATCCTGAATCAGTGAGATCCCCTTCAAATTCCAGAGCTTTGCAGAACAACTCTAGGTGAGAGCCAAAGATTTACCATTGTAATATAGGGACACCATAAAATAGATCTATCTTTAACAAGAAATTATGAAGGACCACCTACTGCCCCTCTTTCCAGAATGAAATACCTCACCTAGACCCAAGCCTTCCCAAAAACTTAAAATTTTTTGGAACCAAACAATCTCATTTTAAACTCTCCAAAGACTATATCATAAACTGGCACATTCTTCCATTTCTTACCTTTCCTAATAACCAACTTCACAATATGGTTCCTTATGAGGATTTTCCATGGTTCATTACCCTAGAGAGCTTTCAACACCCATTTGGATGTAAGGGAAGAACCATGTGCTTTAAGGACTTTCAACCCCAACCCTCCTTGGTTGTTTTCTTGATAGCACCAAGCCCATTTAACACAATGTCTCTTCCTATTGCCCTTCCCATCTAACCATAAGAAATCTTTGAGAATCTTCTCAATCATATTCACCTGCAAACTTAGGAACAACCAGGCCGAAGCATAATAAATGTGATGAACTGAAATGACTTTTTGCACAACTTGGAACCTTCCAAAAATGGATAAGGAATGTGTCTACCATTTGATATGTTTCTTATTGATTTTTTCATAGACCCAATCCCACATATTAGCAAGATTAAGCTCTACTGAGAAAGGAATACCAAGATATCTAACAATCTGATTAGCCCTACCCATTTCCACCCCTTATCTGTCAGCTAATCAGGTGGCACATGAGACCAACCCAACATAGTGGATTTGGATGGAGAAATTTTGGACCCCGAGGCCTGAGAAAAGAGATTTAACCTCTTAATGGCATTATCAATTTTTTCCTTTGAGGGACCTAGGAAAAGAGAGGTATCATCTACAAACTAGACATTTAGTAATTCTTCATTATTAGGAAGAGAGATTCCTTTTAAGGTAGGCCCTATATCTTGAGCCCTTAAGGTATAAAAAAAGCCTCTGTAGCAATTACAAACAATAGAGGGGCAATTGGGCATCCATGCCTTATAGACCTTTGAAGCACAATGGGTTCAGACAAGGAACCATTAACAATGATGACTATAGTAGCATCTTGAAATAGAATACTTATCCACTTGCATAGAGATCTAGAAAACCAAATGCTTTCAACATACCTAGAACAAACCCCCATTCTATCTTGTCATAGTCTTTTTCAAAATCTAACAAAATTATTGCCACCTCCTGCCCATCTGACTTAGCCCAGTGCATGGCCTCCCAGCTTATAATTAAGTTCTCCAGAATGTATCTACCTTGAATAAAACCTATTTTTGGATGTGAAATAAATCTATTTAGTAGAGGGGCAATTGTTCTAGCAAGAGCTTTAGCGAAGATTTTATAAGACAAGCTCAACAAGGTGATTGGCCTCCAATTCTTAACAAGAGATCTATCTCCTACTTTTGAAAGGATTTTAACAACCCCTTTATTGATAGAGTCTCCTAATGACCCTTTCATGAAAGCTTCTTCATACACATAAAGGAGCTCAGTACATATCCAACTTTTTCTCTTCTTATAAAATTCAGCAAGGAGACAATCCATCCCTAGAGATTTCTCATTTGAGAAAGAGTCAATGGCTACAAAAATTTCTTCCATAGAGAGAACCTTACTGAGGATGTTTTGTTCTGATACTAAGATTTTTTGAGGGATGAGCTTAAGGAAATCATTCATGGCTACTTGAATGTCTTTAGACACTTCTGAGGTGAATAATTCACTATAGAATCTATAAAAGGATTTTTGGATATCTTCTGGCTCACTAGTATATCTGCCCTCCAATTGAATTTCATTGATCATTTCTCTTTTTTGCTTGGCCCTTGTAATATTGAAAAAATACCCATACCCTTTATCCCCCTCATTGATCCAGTTCATCCTAGCTCTAATTTTATAACCTTGAGTCTTATATCTCTGAATGATGCTCAAGTTATGCTTGGTATTAGCCAGCTGGGTTTCCAGTACATCATTATTCCCTCTATCTTGAAGTTCTTTTTCAATGAAGTTCAACCTATTCTGCTAGAAGGATTCTTCTTTATTCCTATCCTTTGCCATTTTTTTACCAATCACTTGAAAAATATTTTTCCAAGTTTCCACCTTTAGATTCCAAAATGCAATTGCATCTAGGAGAGGGTTGAAAAGTCTAGTAAGTTTAGTGACCTTTAAAATAGCATCTAAATTATCAAGATCATCAAGAAATGAGGTATTGAGTTTAAAGGGGCTAGATTTCCTATGAATACCATCCGAGCTCCTATTATCCTCAATCCTGCAATAGGTTTGAATAGGGGAGTGGTCTAATAAGGAGGCAAGGTAAACTTGGACAGGAGCATGATTTCTCTTAGGGATGAAGGAGAATGGGGAGACATCTCCATATAATCTGTTCGATCTATAGTAAACTCTTTGCTTTTCTTTCTGATTATTGCACTAAGTGTACCATATATCTGGAAACTTAACATGCATATGTTCCATAGGATCAATAAGGTTATATTTCCTTTTTAATTTGTGCCAAAATAAAAGCCCATTGCCTTTCCAAGAGTGAGCCAGCCCCCTTGATTTATCTTCTCTATGTTCCACCATGTTAAAGTCTCCTATAAACACCCAAGGTGCTTTTGGAAGATGAGCACAACACCACTCCCATAATTCTACTCTTTCTCTATAGCTATTTGAAGCATACACATTACAAATTCAAAACACCTTCTCCCCATGCTTCACTATCACTCATACTACTCTCTAACATGTTGAGCATACATGATTTTCAATAAGACTCTCCCATTTAGGGTGAATGATAATTGCAACCCCACCTTTCCCTCTCTCATGATTTGAGTGAAAGCCAATAGCTTTATCCCAAAGGAACATCAAAATAGAATGAGATTGAAAACCTGCCACCTTAATTTCTTGTAAACAAATAAAGTCTTTAGACTTCAAATTATTACACCACCTTGTAAATAAGTATTTCCTATCTAGCATCTCTAACCCCCAGATATTCCAACTGTGGATGTGTAGCATCATAATTACTTTGGGGGGATTTTTGTGCTCTTGCACAACTTATTGAAACAATCTAGTAAGCTCTTTCTCCCTCTACCCCCATTAGATAGAGAATTCCTATCAGCAATTTTCCTCTTCTTCCTGATAACTTCTATAAATTGTCCCTCCAGGTTAGAGGCCACAATAGAAAGGGGTCTTGGTGAGGCAGTTGAGGTCAAAGGCGGGGGAATTAGTTTCCTGCTATCTTGTTGCAACTTACCAGCTCTTTCATTTATCATCATAATGGTTAATTATTGAGCATTCAAAACGGGTGGAGTAGTTCTGTCAGAAGAGGGCTCTTCATACTGCACTCTTGGTAGGTGGGTAGCTAGGGGAATGGGGATGATATCTAAAACACCTTTCCTAGCAAGGTCAATTTCAAACTCCTCATGAAAGAGAGGGTTCGTCAATGAGATAAAACTATTAGTAATGGGGATATTTGTAGATTCAAAATCACTTGGCTGAGTATCTGGAATCTTTTCAAACTCTAAGGAAGTAATCATAGCCACTTCCTTACTATGGTTATGGGCTAACATAGTTTTGCTAGTATCCTCTAGAGGGTTAGTCTTATCACTATCAATGTTGTCATTTTTTCCATTACTGTTAACCACATTAAATTTTTCTTTCTAAATGTGTTTGAGAGTTGGGCAATCTCTTTTGGTGCGAACATTGCATCCGCAATGGAAACACGCACTAAGGTTACCTAATAGGGATATTTCCCAACAAAACAACTCACCATCAAACTCTAAAGAAATGAACTTGGGAAAGTCGACCTTAGTAGCAAGGGAAACAAGAACTCCAGCATTTAAATGAGGCAATGTAACCCTAGACTGCTCAATCTACAAAACCAAGCCTAGGGGCTTAAGAATTTATAGGATGAAGGGCCAAAATTCCACATTAAGGTTCTTAATTTCCACCCAATTGGGAGGAGAATGAGCCACAACCTTTTCAAAATTTCCTTTAGGAGACCACGAATAGACTCTAAACATAGACCTTCCAACATTCCAAAATCATTTCTCCAAAACTCTTTCTTGCATATTGTGATTTTTCAAAAAAATACAAAAAGACCTTTTTGAATCATTCTATAGTAAGTAACATATATTCCAAGTTTTTAACCCCAGACTGTAGCAAGCCAATCATTAAAAAAATTCTGAGTAGGCATTGTATCCTTATCAAGGAAGACAAAGAAGATAGCAATACTTTTAAGCCTAGATTGTTCATTTTTAATGGCGGACACCATGTCCTCATTGGGGGAAAGGGAGAGAGTCTTCGGCTCATGAGAAGAACACTTACCATTTTCTCTTCCACTACCACCAGTGCCAGCATCTCCTCCATAGGTAAGTCCACTTCCATTGGTTCCATCCCATCCTCCTTTCACTAGTTCCACAAGCTTCCTATGCAAAACTCCATTAAACTCTACAACAGCTGAAAAAATTAGGGTTCTATCAGCCGCTGCCTGTTTATACGACAACTTTCCTCCTACTTTGTTGACATTACCACCTTCTGATTTATTAATAACATCCTTAGTGGCATGTTCAGAAATGTCACCCATAATAATATCTCCTTCACCACCATTATGGTTCGGCTCTCCCATCACATGCGTGAACCAAGTCAAGAGAAGATTAAACCAAAAAAACACAAGTGCAAAATAATAATAAAAACAACATACCCTTCATAAAATGAATAATATGCATGTAAGAGAGAGAAAAAGACATGAGGAAAATAAAAAGACATGGGGCACATGACATGACACACACAATCATGCAAAAAAAGGATGAAGGCCGACATCATCGACATTCATGGAGAAAAGTTGGAGAGACATTTTTCCAAATCTTGATGTGTCTCATGCATGGAAAGATTATTACTTAGGATAATATCATAAATATGTGTTTCAATTTCCCAACCATAGTTTCCTTTAAAAACTGAATGAGGATTCAAATAATCATATCTCTGTATATTATCTCTTTTGCATGTGAGATTTGGCATAGAGATTAGTAGGTTCCCCAAACCCAGTGGGTGATGCAGATATGTCCAAAAAAGTAATCTCAATTGGCTAGGGATATCTTCTAACACTATTATTAGATATTTTTGGTTGCAAATACCTCCATATTTGTGTTGGGAAACCTGGAAGGAAATGAATAATAGGATATTCCATGAGAAGGAATATCACTTGAAGGTTGTATTTTTCATATTCCAAAAACTATCATTAGACAATTTAAGTGTCATTAGATGGCCTAGGAAATGGGATCTATAAGATCTCATTAGGAAATATGACTAGGATCTAAAAAAATCAAAAGGGAAAACACAAAATGGAATCGCCCACATCTTGGTTGGTCTAAATTAAATCTTAATGGAACAACAAAACAATCTTAAGGTCTTGCTTCTACAAGTGTAGAAATCAAAGACAATTTGGGGATGATGATAATGGATTTAGTGCTGCATTGTCCTAATATATAAATAATCAAGTAGAGGGAATCTTCCTTTTGTGAAGACTGAATATTACACACTCTATTGGGACCAAAAAAAATTTAATCAAGGCTAATTCCATGCTCATTGAAAATTTTGATAAAGGTTTTTCAATGGTGAACTAGTTTGTGGAAGATATTTTGGGTGATATTCATACAATCTTATAGGCATTTAATTCCTTCAATATCAATCATGTCTATAGAGAGGGAAATGTTGTGGTAGCCTCTCTATTAGATAATGGCTATATTCTTCAGCAGATAAAGTGTTGGATAAACCTTTCATCTCTCCTAGCTAATGTGCAAACTCTCTTGAATAGGGAATGTTCAAAATCTAAGGGAGATTATGTGTAACACCCTACTTTGGAAGTGGTGTCTCCTCCATGATGATTTAGGGGTTTGGGTTCAATGTTATCATTACCTTTTAAGTCTTAAGTGAGAGTAGGGAATAAACACAACTATTTTAATTTGAACATGGAATGGATTCAATGTAGAATGATGGTTTTTCCTTTGGGAATCACTTTTTCCAAGAGTGCATTTTTACTACTCTTGGTGTAGTTCTTTTCCTAGATGATTCCCACATAATCATCTTGATTGCATTCACCCTAATGAGAACCACTTCATAATTGCATGAGATTAGAGGACTATCATAACTTGTGTGAGTTTTATTTATCATTACCCCTTGTGTAATCATAGGTACACTACTTGTGTGTGTTTTGTTTATCATTACCTTTTGTGTAATAATAGGTACACTACTTCTATCATATTGAAAAGACCTATGCTTCTATAATGGTATAGCTAGAGTGGGTCATTTATTTATTTATTTATTTTGGGGGGGAGGGGGGTACTTATATAATAACTTCACCCAACTAGAGACATACATACATCCTTATTTCATTTAAATAATTTAGTGGTAATGACAACTTTTTTTTGTCATACCAGGATCTATAGTTCTTATTTTAATGTTGATTTCACTGAGTATTATATCACTATTATTACAAATGACTACAACCACACCAAGCCAAAAGAAGTAGAGAAGATTGATAATGACCCCATAGTTCGGCACATTTGCGAAGAGGGTGAGGTTACTAATTTTTTAATTCATTAACAGGTTTGATGAGGGACTCTTTATATAGTTTTTTGACTCTTAGGATAACATAAGGGTTTTGTGGGATTGTTTTCATTGAAATCAGTCAAGAGGTCATCTTTCAGGAAACTAGGATTTCTACCAATGGTAAGAAATGAAAATTTACTAGTCATGTTGTTGATAATGATATTCTCAACAAGTTTTCAAGGGAAATGAGGTTTTAGTAAAGAGGTAGGGTGGATATTATAGAATGAAGCTTCCCTGCCCTTGGGGTGAGGTCTATTACTAAATCAAGAGGTACTTTACTTTGTACTTGGGAATTTTTAAGTTGATGTGAGTGTTCCAAGGTTTACTTTCACTTCTAAGAGACCTAGCTTATCTCCACCAATGATCCTAATATTATCTAGGATCTCCCTAAGGCTTAGATGATTAACTAAGGCCTTATCTAGCTCCTCTCCAAGAGCCTAACACCTTGTGCTTCACCTTGAAGGACTAGCACCATGTAGATACTTCACTACTTTCTCCTACACTTAGAAGGATCTAAGTGCCATCTCCTCACAAACATCCAATTTCATTGTAGGGGTGTCTAACATGCTAGAAACATTCCTAATGCTTCAATTTGAATTCATTTGGTAGGGTGTTCAAGCCCTTTTTCACTAGGTTAAGATTTCACCTTGAGGAGGCCTAATTAGGCCTATTTTCTTGTAGCCTTTTGCAGAGACCTTTTGTCACTTCTTCCCAAAACTTCTCAAATGACCTACAAAAAAAATTAGGGATCTGGATACCATTTTGGATTTTACTAAAGATTCTTTAAGCTTTGGTCTCCTAAGTCCTCCGTACACTAGATTCCTATATTCTAGGGCAAAAAGACCAATTTCCATGGACTAGAATGTATTATTTTTTGAATCTCATCCAAATAGATTGGTGAGTTCACAAATATCCTAGCACTTCAAGATATACCTATACCCCACCTAGAACTGTACTTGTTTTGTATTGTGTCTCAATACCCTGCAAGGCATCTTCAATTCTTCTACTCCAAACCTCTAACTGAGCACTATCTGCTCGCATAGGGCTTGGTATTAAAAATAGATATCCATATGATCATGACTCCTAATCCTAAATATATATATATAATATTGGCTCCCCTAAGATATTCACCTACCCTTAGGAAATTCCCATTGTTAGATTTCATGGGTGAGCCATGAAATGACAAACTGGTCAGGACAAGACCAATGAAGACTCTAAACTAAAAACAATTTATTCAACACAATAAAACTACTAAAATCAACTTTCTATCAAAAATAAAATTTATTATAAGAGTCATGTGAACACAAAAAAATCACAAAATCAAGACATTCAATCCATTACATATCACTATCACAACAAAACTCTTAGGTTCTTCTCAAAATAGAGTTGTGGAGCTATCTTCTCATTACACAAACTTGTTACAATGAATCTATTACCTCGAGATTTAATCCTTCAATGATATTAGATTCCATTCACCATGTTTATAGGGCTTGTTGGTTGATCTCACACTCCTATCTTTTACTGGATCCTATGTAACCAAGCTGCATGCAACATTTGCCATTATTGCAAATGTTGTCATGACAACTTCTAACAACATTTGGCATCTTTACCTTTATGCCACCATCCTAATTTTTAGGACCTCTAAACTCTATATTACAAGGAACCAACTTAATTTATGGCCTCAAGGAATCTCTATTATATCATTCATGTGTTTAAGACACATTGATAGCTGAAATCCAACACTAAGCTTCTAAGCTTAAGAAATTTAAAAGCTGCTAACAATGACTATTTTGGTGACCTTAGTCCTAATGAATAACTCACCTAGTTCACAATGAAATGACCTTCTAAGGTCTAAAAATAAACACACAACTCATCTTACCAATCTGACTTGGCTAATGTCAGATACAAGAAAAAAGATCATAACTATGGAGGTTAGCCTAGGTGTGCTGCTGCACCATCCTCCCCAAAACAAAAGAGTTCAATCCACCCTTGGATTGAGTAAAGTAGGATCAATCCCCATCTTCTTAAACTATAATTCTTTAATCCATACTACATCAGCATCCATTTTACCATGCCTCTTTATCAAATTTTATTTATACTCCTTGATTCTAGTCTTCTTGTAGACTCTAGTATCTAGTATACTGTCAGCTTGCTTGACTGTAGCAGTAGGAAGTTGGAGGTCTTCCACATCTCTGATTACTTCACTAAGGATTTGATCCATTTTTGGTGGTGGTCCTTTAAAATGAACCAGGTCTACAATATTAAAGAAATGGGATAGTCCACTATCTTCTAGTAGCTCCACTCTAAAAGTATTGTTACCATACTTTGCCAAGATAGGACAGGGATGTATCCTTCTCATCTGCAACTTGTCAGGGACTCCCTTTTGAAGTCTAGACTTGTTGAGATGTATCATTACAAAGTCTCCCACATTAAACTAAACTTCTCTTCTACTCTCATCCGCCTTAGTCTTATGCTCCATGGTGTTCTCTATCAAATTCTTCCTAACTGTATCATGTATCTCCTCCATTGCATCAAAAAAAGCATCAACATATCCACTTCCCTTCACTCCATCCTTCAAGTATCTTAACTCATAGACTCCTCTATGATGTAGTCCATATACTATCTCAAAGGGACTCTTCCCCGTGGATCCTTTTATAGTATCATTATATGCATACTCAACTTGGCCTATCAACTAATCCTATTGTTGACCATACTCCTTGGTCAAGCACCTTAAAAGATTTCTAAGGCTTCTATTTACCACTTCAGTTTGACCATCAGTTTGGGGATGGTGGGTAGATCTAAAGGATAAATTAGTGCCTAGCCTTTGCCAAAGAGTCTTCCAAAAATGACTCATAAACTTGGTGTCTCTATTAGACACAATACTCATAGGTAAACCCATGGATTCTTACTATCTCCTTAAAGAAAAGAGAGGCTATTTGACTAGCAGAATTAGTTGTCTTGCATGGCACAAAGTGAGCGATCTTGCTAAATCTATCCACAACTACATAAACACTATCCATACCTTGTCTTGTCTTAGGTAACTGAACTACAAAATCCATACTCAAGCATTCCCATGGCCTAGTAGGAATAGGTAGTGGTTGATATAGGCCTACATTTGAAGAAGTACCCTTGGCTTTTTGACACACTATGTAGCTCTCCACATACCTTCTAACATCAAGTTTCAACCCTGGCCAATAATAGAACCTTTGAACAAGTTATTGAGTCTTAGTGATCCAAAAGTGACCACTCAATGCACCATTATGCTTTTCTTGAATCAAATTATCTCTAATAGAGCCTCTAGGAACACATAATTGATTCCCTTTAAAAAAGATATCACTTTGCAAAGTGTATTCAACATATTGACTATGAAAATGATTATTGTATTCAGAACATACCTTATGAATGTCTGTAAAATCTTCATCATGTACATATAGATCCTTGAAATGATCTATCCCCATGCTCTTCAACTGAATCTCTTGAATAGTGAGAGATCTCCTAGATAAGGCATCTGCCACCTTGTTGAGTACTCCTTTCTTGTGCTTGATATTAATAGTATAAGCCTTCAGGTATTCAACCCACTTCATGTTCTTGTGACTCAACTTCTCTTGTGAATTTAGGAAACTAAGTGCTTGGTTGTCTACATACACTATAAAATCTTTGGGAAGCAAGTAGTGCCTCCACTTCCTTAAAGCCTGCACCAATGCATACATCTCAAATGTCATAACAAGAGTACTTCTTCTTGGTTTCACTTAGCTTCTCTGAATGAAAAGCCACCGGTCTACCCTCTTGGCTTAGTAAAACTCCTATAGCCACATTGCTAGCATCACACTCAATAGTGAAAAGCTTCTCAAAGCTTGGCAAGACTAAACTAGGTTAGGTAGCTTTCTTTTCCTTCAACAACTCAAAGATCTTGTCAGCATGCTCATTCCATACAAATTTAGTCTTCATGCCTCCTTTAGTGGTGTCCAACATATGAGCACAAATTGCACTAAATTGCCTTATGAATTTCCTATAGTATTGAGAAAGGCCATGAAAACTCCTTACCTCTATTGCTGTCCTTGGAGTAGGCCAATTTATGATGGCTTCCACCTTACTAACATCCATTTTTAGATTACCATGTGATAGAACAAATCCAAGGTATACTAGCTCAGTCTTGATGAGATCACACTTCTCCAAGTTGATCATCAACTTCTCATCATGTAACTTCTTGAAAATAGTCTCAAGGTGTTCTAGATGCTCTCACTTTGTCTTACTATAAATCAATATATCAAGATATACTACTACAAATTTTCCAATGTAGTCTTTGAGGACTTCATTCATGAACCTCATGAATGTGGAGGGGGCATTAGATAGTCCAAATGGCATGACAAGCCATTCATACAAACCTTCATTGGTTTTGAAGGCTATTATCCACTCATCTCCTTCATGTATTCTTATTTGGTGATAGCCACTCTTCAAGTCTATTTTTCTATAGTACATGGCTTCACCTAGACAATCCATTAGGTCTTCAATCCTAGGGATAGGGAACCTATACCTTATGTTTATCCTATTGATTTCCCTGAAATCAGTAAAAATCCTCCAAGTTCCTCCTTTCTTAGGTGCAAGGACAATGGGTAGGACACATGGACTAATTCTCTTTCTTATGAGACCTTGGTTTAGTTCTTGTACTTATCTAGCAATTTCCTCATTTTGTTGAGGGGTCATCTTGTAGGCTTCCTTATTAGGTAGAGTAGCTCCTAGGGTAAGGTCTATCCTATGACTTATAGCTATTTTAGGGGGTAAGGTTGATGGTTGTCCATCACTTACTATACCTTCATAAGTCTACAACATGCTTTGTAACTCCTTGGGTAATTATGTCTCCCTAGTCACCCTGCCTTCAATTATCTATCTTGGCCTTAACACTAATACAAAGCCAACTCTTTCACTCTCTTCCATGGTTTCTAAGAACTCTTTTTCACCAACCATGAACACATTAGGACCTCTTGTCTTCACCTCTGCATCCTCCAATAGTGATTGAATTTTAAAAGTCACATTGTCCTTCTTAAAAGTATAGGAGTTCTTTCCTCCATCATGCATAGCTTGGCAATCAAATTGTCATGGTCTACCTAGGAGAAAGTGGCATGCATCCATAGGCAACACATCACACAAAACTTTGTCCTTATACCTTCCAATTGAGAACTCCACCCATCCTTGTTCATTTACTAACACATGTTCACCTTTAATGAGCCATGTGACCTTGTAAGGATTCGTGTGGGGTATCCTTGTCAACTTTAGCTTTTTGACTGCTTCCTCTGACACTATATAGTCAGTAGACCCTGAGTGAATGATGACCCTACATAATTTCTGATGAACTATAACTGATTTAGAACCTAACTAAAGATCTATGATTAGAAATCACCAAGTTTTTGATTAGATATATAATATGATTAAATCAGTAATATGTTGTCATTGATGTCAACTACTTTGACAACCCTTATCTTGTAAGTTACTATACCAAAACATCTATAGAAAAGGAGTAAAAGAAGATGCAGAATAGAAATATCTACATAAGGAAGATGTATATGATAGATGAGGATAAGGATTAGATTTGGTAACTTATTCATGAGTCTACAACCTTATGTTATTGACTTGATTATGTTTCATTCATCTATGATGAAGAATAGAGCTAAAAGACACAAGGTAGTGTGGTCAGTTGATGAAACATTTTAGTATACACCGATAGAGTGTAGTGTATACCAACAACAATATTAATTGAGCTTGTGTTCACTAACACATTTCTTTGTTAACCAAGAAGAAGAAAGGAACTAAATGATTAAGTTTAGCCGATAAGGTTTAATGAGGTGGAAAGTACCTCAAAATCAGTATTGGAGATAAAGTTTGTTACTAAGATCAATGGCTAGCAAAATTCAAGGAAGATCTAAATGATGAAATTAAAACGTGTTACTGACACAACCGTAGAGGAAGTTTTAAGCAGCAAAATGGACGAAGGAGAATAAGCCAAAAAATCTAATGGAGGAAAAGAAAACAGTTTGCATATCTATATAAGAGACCAAAGTTTCAAATTGAAACTAGTGCCAGAGGAAGGAGACTCCAGAACTATCGCATGAACAAGTTTTCATGTATGCCTAACCAAACTGGTTAAAGGAGAACCTAATTGTATAGTTACCGAGCGATAGGAAGCTATAACCGAGTGACAGTAAGTTGATGAAATTGATTGAAATAGAATAGATACATTGATCAGAGGATTTGAATGAGCCTAACAATGGATCTAATAGTTTGCAATTGAAGTTGTGTTGTATTCAAATCAAACTGTTGTTATAGTTTAACCATTGTAAATAGAGAAATCTCTTAACCTAGTGGACATGGAAGTCTTTTTATGTATCATTCATAGATGAACATTGTTATACTCTCAACCCCATAGTGAATGTTGGTTGGACGATAATAGTTAGTGTTAAATCCTCTAACAAGGTCACACCTAATAGTGTGTTTGTAACCTTTAATAGGTTTGGGTCTTCACCAACCTCACTTCAAAAGAGTGAACATTTTTGGGTTGCTGGTCCAAGGTGGTTTTTCCCTTCATAGGGTTTCCATGTTAAATCTTTTGTGTTATGTGTTGATTGTGGTGATTTTTTTTTATCATTCTTTACATATTACATATTAGATTTGGTTGGTAATCATTATATGTTATTGACTAGTAATCGATAAAAGCACATACAGTATAGTATTTTACGTTATCAAGATGTAGAAGTTTAAGTAATTTGTTTTGGATTAGACATATTGATTTGGGACTATAGATAACTGATTCACCCCCCTCTCAATTATTCTAACAATTGGTATCAGAACTGTGGTTGCTTGGAATAGAGTTTTATGGACTTCAGCATAAAGGTCTCAAAATGTTTAAGAGGGAAGTGCCTAAGCTTAACAAGGAGAACTTCACAATATGGCAAAGTTGAATTAAGTTGCATGTATCTAGAATTGGGAATTCCATACTAGATATGATGGAAAATGGATACCTTGCACTTCCCACTGGTCCCCTAACCCTTGATCAACTTAGAGATAGGCATGAACATAATATTACCATGATGGAGATTGCTACTACTTTTTTAGATGCCAAATTTGAAGACATCAAGGATTGTGATACTACTAAGAAGATGTGGGATAAACTTGCACAAATATATAGTGGAGATGTGAATGTCAAGAGAGCAAGAGCTGAAAGCTTAAGAGGAAGATTCTATGACATGAAGATGAAATAAGGTGAAAACATTGTGCAATACACAAATAGAATAAAAGAGGTAGTTCACGATATTAAAGCATCGAATGGAGTTATTGATGAAGACACTATGGTAAGAAAAATTCTAAGAACCTTATTTCCTATCTATGCCATCAGGATATCTACAATTTATGAAAATAGGTTAGCACTGAATATCACACTCACTCTTGATAATCTAATTGGAAAGCTTACAACATTTGAACTAAACAATTATGATAATAGTGTGGTACCAAATGTTGAATCCTCCTTCATGACTTCTCTGAAGATTGGTAAGTCTAGTAGTGGGAAGAATAATAAAGATGATAGTGATATCAATACCGATGATGAGCTTGATGAACTTGAAGCTCTTGTGGCGACAAGGTTGCCTAAAGGAAAAGGAAGGTATAGAGGTAAGTTACCTTTAGCATGCTTTAACTATAAAGAGGTTGGCCACATTGCTGCTAGATGTCTACATAAGAAAGATGATGAAAGAGACAAAGACCGATCTTAAGGAAGCTATGGGAGAAGAAACAATAGGAGCTACCAACACAATAAAGACAACTGAGACAATAATGACATCGTTAAAAAGGTATGTTACATAGTAGAAGAAAATGAATCTGAAATTGATTCTGATGATGATGTAGAAGTTGTATTTGTTTCTATGAAGATGATTCTGAGGAAGAAGAAAAATATGTAGAAGAAACACTAATCTAAAAAGTTAATAAAAATAATACATGGATCATAGATAGTGGTTGTACACATCACATGACTAGTGATGATGATAAATTTGATCATCTGGAGCAATATAACAGAGGATCTGTTAAGATGGGTAATGACACACCCTATATGGTAAGAGGTAAAGAATCCCTAATGATAAATGATAGAATAAAATGTGAAAATTCTTATTGGGTAGAAGGACTGAACTATAATTTGCTAAGTGTGGCACAACTAAGCAATTCAGGTCACTGAGTTGCATTTGAGAGTAAGATAGTGAAAAAAAATTATGATGGAGGAAGACTAGTTCGAACTGGAGCACAATCAAAAGGTAATCTATTTTATCTTGATACTAACAAGTCTTTTTGCTTGATGATGAAAAATGAAGATGCTTGGTTGTGGCATAAGAGGTTATTCCATGTGAATTTTGATAACATGATTAAGATCAGTAAAAGGAAAAGAGTTAGAGGTCTTCCTAAATTGTCAAAACCTAATCATGTTATGTGTCATGAATGTCAAAACGGTAAAATGACTAAATGTAGTTTCAAAAGAAAACATTATTCAACAAAGAAGATACTTGATTTGGTTCATACTGACCTATGTGGTCCTATGAGAACTCAGAGTTATTATGGAGACAGATACTTTATTCTTTTCATTGATGACTATACTAGGTTGATGACTACCATGTTTTTAAAAGAAAAATCTGAGGCATTCAAGATGTTCAAGTAGTATAAAGCTATAGTAGAAAAAGAGACTGGTAAATAATTTAAATGCTTAAAATCTGATAGAGGTGAGTTTATCTCTGATGAATTTACTAATTTCTATAATGAGCATGGTATTAAAAGATAGGTCTCTGCACCAAGGACACCTTAGTAGAATGGCATTGCTGAAAGGAGGAATAGGTCAATCATTAACTATGCTAGGACATTAATGATAGAAAAGAATGTTGCACAAATATACTAGAGAGAAGTTGTCAGCACAACTATTTATGTTCTGAACCGAGTGCAACTGAAGAAGGACACTAACAAGACACCCTATGAGTTATGGTTTGGACACAAACCCACTGTAAGTTATTTATGGAAAGTTTGACTCGAAAGGTGATGAAGGGATATTTCTAGGATATTCCAATAAAAGTAAAGCATACAAGTGTTTGAATAGAGTTACAAATAAAATGATTGAAAGTACTATGTTCATTTTGATGAGTTTGATGACAAGAATGTAGAGGAAAGTAGAAAGGAACCATAAGACTATGGTAGATTCACTTACATTGAAAAACCTAAGTTTCTACTAAAGCTGCAGACTGTGACAACCAGTCAGTAGGAAAAACACACCAAGGAATAGGAAAGAGAAACCGACAAGCAGGATAGACCTATCGAGAAAGAAAATGAACATGCACAAGATGAACAAGAAAGAAGAGATCATGTATTGGTGAGATTTGTCAGAAGACATCATCCTGAGACACAAATCATTAGAGACAGACAAGTTGGGATGCAAACAAGGAGTAAGACAAGACAAGGTACATGTTTTGTTTGTGAATAAGAACTGAAGAATGTAAAAGTTGCATTAGAAAATGATGAATGGGCTAAAGCAATGAAAGAGGAAATAGAACAAATAGAGAAGAACAAAACCTAGACCTTAGTACCCTGACCTAAAGATAATAATGTTATTAGTACTAAGTGGATATTTAGAAACAAGCTGAATGAAAATGGAGAAGTAACAAGAAACAAAGCTAGATTGGTATGCAAAGGATATGCACAGGAGGAAGGAATTGATAATGGTCAAACATTTGTACCTATTTCTAGATTAGAAGGAGTTAGAATGTTACTTGCATATGCTACACACAAAAAGTTCAAAGTGTACCAAATGGATGTCAAGTCAACATTTTTGAATTGCATACTTGAAGAAGAAGTCTTCATAGAAAAACCAGAAGGGTTTGTTGATCTAGACAAGAAAGACATGGTATGTAGATTACACAAAGCTTTACATGGTTTGAAGCAAGCACCGAGAGCTTGATATGAAAGGTTGCATACTTATTTGTTAAGTATTGGATTTGTTAGAACAAGTGAGAACAACAATTTGTATATGAAAGGACATACTGATGATACTATTCTTATTGCTGAAATATTTGTGGATGATATAATTTTTGGAGGTCAAGATCACATATGTAAAGCCTTTTCTGATGAGATGAGAGAAGAGTTTGAAATGTCTATGTTTGGAGAGATTAAGTTCTTTCAAGGACTACAAGTGATTTAGTAGAGTGATGGGATATTCATCACACAATCTAAATATATCAAGGAAGTACTAAGAACTTTTGGCATGGAAGATGCTAAACCTATTGGAACACCGATGGCTACTAGATGTAAATTGACTAAGGAAGATGAAATTACATAAGTGAACTAGAGATTGTACTGATCTATGATTGGTAAGTTAATGTATGTAGTTTATAGTAGACTAGATATAGCACATGTTGTAGGAATTGTTACAAGATTTCTACAAATCATAGGAAGTCACACATGATTGCTATAAAGAGAATCTTAAGATACCTAAAGAAAATAGAAGATTGTGGATTATGGTGTCCTAAGGAAGGCAAATTTTAACTTAGAGTCTATACTGACACTAATTGGGCCTGAAATCTGGATGATAGAAAAAGTACCATCGGAGGAGCATTTTTTTTTGGTCAAACACTTGTTACATGGACAAGTAAGAAGTAGGCTTGCATTTCTCAGTCTATAGCTGAAGCAGAGTATGTTGCTGCTGCTACAAACTATTCAAATATTGCATATATTAAGCAAGTGTTGAAAGGTATGAATGAGGTAATCACTGAGCCAGTGATTATATATTGTGACAACACTAGTGTAATTAATATTTCAAAGAATCCAGTGATGCATTCTAAAAAAAAGCATATATCTATTAAGTATCACTACTTAAGAGAACAAGTATAGGAGAAGCAAGTGAAGCTAGAGTTTGTTATATCAAAAGAACAACTTGCAGACATATTTACAAAGCCTCTGCCGAATGATACATTTGAATACTTGAGGACTAGACTTGGGGTTCGTCCCCTCTCTACTGGTCACTAATGTGATCTTGATGTTTCATCAACCTAATCTTATAAGAAGATCATTCATGTTTATGCAACATAGTTCACAATTTGGATCATGCCTAAGGTTGTGAAAAGTTTGGAGAACTGGAACAGATTGGCATATTAGTATACATAGATACAGAGGATGCACCAGACAACAGAAAGTTACATGGCTACTACAGAGCTATATGTTTATTTGTTTCTTTGGCATTGTTTCCAAAGGGAGAGATAAATGAATATGAAACAATATGCACTAATGGGAGACATCTATCTAAGGGAGAGATAAATTGAAATAAAGGGAGCACTAAAGACCAATTACTAAGAATAGAAGCAGGAACCTGAGAGTTGAAAAGAGCATATCTATAGAATGTCAAAGCTGCATTTGTAATGTTATTGAGTAATGTAATGATTAAACATATTAAGCTTGGGAGAGCTTGTACAATATTTGTTCATAGAGTTGTAGAATACATGTTTGGCATGTATATGGTATATTTCATATTACTTGAGTTTCCATCAATACCAAAGGGAGAGATTAATGAACTACAACTGATTTAGAACCTAATTGAAGATTTGTGATTAGAGATCACTGAGTTGATGATTAGATATGTAATATGATTAAATCAATAATATGTTGTCATTGATGTCAACTAGTTTGACAACACTTATCTTGTAAGTTACTATACCAAAACATTTGTAGAAAAGGAGTAAAAGAAGATGCAAAATAGAAATATCTACATAAGGAAGATGTATATGATAGATGAGGATAAGGAATACATTGGGTAACTTATTGATGAGTCTATGACCTTATGTTATTGACTTGATTATGTTTCATTCAACTATGATGAATAATAGAGTTGAAACACACAAGGCAGTGTGGTCAGTTGATAAATCATTTTAGTATACACCGACATAGTGTAGTGTATACTAAGAACAATTTTAATCGAGCTTGTGTTCACTGACACATTTCTTTGTTAATCGAGAAGAAGAAAGGAATTAAATGATTAAGTTTAGCCAATAAGGATTGATGAGCTGGAAAGTACCTTGAAATCAGTGTTGGAGATAAAGTTTGTTATGAAGATCGATGGCTAGCAAAATTCAAGGAAGATCTAAAGAATGAAATTAAAATGTGTTACTAACATGACAACTGAGGAAGGTTTAAGTGGCAAAATGGACAAAGGAGAATAAGTGGAAAAATCAAATGGAGGAAAAGAAAAGGGTTTGCATGTCTATATAGGAGACCAGATTTTCACATTGAAACTAATGCTAGAGGAAGGAGACTGTAGAACTATCGTATGAACAAGTTTTCATGTATGCCTGATCAAACTGGTCAAAGGAGAACCTAACTACAGAGTTTACCGAGCGACATGAAGCTATAACCAAGCAATAATAAGTTGATGAAATTGATTGTAACAAAATAGATAAATTGATCAGAGGATTTGAATGAGCTTAAGAATAGATCTGATAATTTTCAATTGAAGTTGTGTTGTATTCAGATCAAACTGCTATTACAGTTTAACCATTGTAAATAGAGAAATCTCTTAATTGAGTGGACTTGAAAGTCTTTTTATGTATCATTCATAGAATGAACATTGTTATCCTATCAACCCCATAGTTAATGCTGGTTGGATGATAATGGTTAGTGTTAAATCCTCTAACAAGGTCACACCTAATAGTGTGTTTGTAACCTTTAACAAGGTTGGGTCTTCACTGACCTCACTTCAGAAGACTGAACATTTTTGGGTTGCCGGTCCCAGGTGGTTTTTCCCTTTATAGGGTTTCCACGTTAAATCTTTTTTGTTATGTGTTGATTGTGGTGATTGTTTGTTATCATAATTTACATATTAAATATTACATTTGGTCAGTAATCATTATATGGTATTGACTGGTAATCAATAAAAGCACAGACAGTACAACATTTTATGTTACCGAGATGCATAAGTTTAAGTAATTTGTTTTGGATTAGACATTTTGATTTGGGACTATGGATAAATGATTCACCCCCCTCTCATTTATTCTAACACTTTTTCCATCATCTTGCACTTTATCCTAAACAAGGACCTTCTTTATCTTAGTTCCTCTTTAACTAGCTCCTTGATCAAGGTTCTCCTCATCATGAGGTTCTCACCTTCTTCTAAATTTAATGGGACCTCAGGATGTTTCTCTGCTGCATTTTTGTCTTCATGAACTAGATTAGTTCTTTTGTCACCTCCTTGAGAAGAACTACACTTCTCTAGACACCTATATGTATGGTGTCCCATTTGGTTTCAATGGTAGCATTTCATATTGGCAAAGTAGTTTCCTCTACCTTGTCCACCACTTCTTCTAAAGCTAGAGCTCCTTCCTCTACCACCTCTACTAAATTTGATTTCTCCTTGATCCTTTGACTCTAAACTCCTTTTGCCATAGCCACCTCTTAGCCCTCTGCTATCTTTTCCTTTACCTCTACCTTTGGAGGTTTTCTCTTGTTTCCTTTTGCTTTTCTCCTCTATCTTCAAGGCCATTTGATAAAATTGGTGGATGGTTTTGAACTTCACAAGACTCATGTCTTCTTGAATAGACCATTTGAGTCCATTCAAATACCTTGCTAGCTTGATGCTTTCATCCTCAACCACTTTTGATCTCAAGCACAACTTTTGGAACTCCTCTGTGTATGCTTGGACATCCAAATATTTTTGTCTAAGGTTGTGTCTCCTCCTATGTAGCTAAACTTCATAATCATCATGAAGGTAGGTCTGCTTCACTTTAGTTACTATGCTCTTCCATGTAACTATAGGACCCTTTCAATCTTTTCCTCTTTTAGTTTGCACAAACTTCCACCATGTTAGTGTTGAACCTCTTAGCCTAGACTTGGCCACCATAACCTTTTGGGCATCTAAGATAGCATCGCATTCAAAGTGATTCTCTATGATGTCTATCCAATTGATAATTGAATCTAGATCCATTTGTGATGCAGGGGCATTCTGTGTGCTCGGTGAAACTACATAACTGTTTGTGTTTTGGCTGGTTTTTATTCCGTAGCAGCCTTGACTGACGGTCTCGGTCATTGAAGGAAGCTTACTCACTAAAGGAACTCGATAGTCTCTAGTGCTCGGTGATACTATTACTCATTCATGCCTATAGTGCTTGGTCAACAATGGTGCTCGATGATGCTTGGCTTGCTCGGTTAATTCACTGATGCTCGGTAGTTCTGGCTTACTGACTGTAGTTTTGTGTGATTTGTTGGGCCAACTTGGTGCATTTATTGTTGGTAGTTGATGATTTCATGTCAACATGTTGAATTAAATGTTTGTATACATTTTGTAAGCTGACTTGTTTGGCATTTAATTATTTGTTTAGGAGAGTTAAGCATTTCATCTAGCTGACTTGTGGCTAATGATTAGTATTGAAGGAGGGTTTCGGTAGATGATTTAGAAGGAGGGAGGAGAAAGAACTTAGCAGATCTAGATCTCAGAAGTGAAGTTGTGGAAAAGTTTTGATAATCTTGCAGATTAGATTGTAATTTGATAATTGTTTGTAGCAGAGCTAGGGGTTTGCATACTTGGGAATAAGGAGATTTCTTAGAGGCTTGTGAGCTCAAGTTTAGATCTGTCTTAGGGTTTCCATTAGCTTTCGACTATCTTTAAAGCTGAACTAGCTTATGATTGTGTAGGATTTGGTTGTGGATCTTGCAGAATTGTTTCCTGATTGTAATTGGCCCTAACCCAGAAGGCCTTACAACTGGGCATGTTAATGAAAATTAGAGTTAAACAATTACATTATGTTGCATTATTGAGTATTCCTCTGGGTAATTCTATTGGCTGCAAGGTTTGGACTATTCTTAATTAGATCCACCATCATTGAGTGCATCAGGTGGTATCAGAGCAAGGTTGAGTTGATCTTGTGGAGTGAAGGTTTGTTCCTCTTGGAGCTGAGAGTTTGTTTTTGTTGAAGTAGAAGGTTGACCTAGCAAGGCTAATCTTGCAAAGTTTATCTTATTGGCGAAGAGATTGTGCAAAATCTGGATTGTAGATCTATAGCACTAAACTTGTGAAATTGTTCCCTTGTTGTTTGCAGGATTGTAGATTCTGATGTGACTTGCATCTAACTTGGAAATTGTCACAAGGTGGTAGGTGAGGGTTTTTTGCAGAGGGTTTCTCTTATCTTTAAGGATGCCTCTAAGAATATTGGACCCTAGAATTATTTTTTATCTTTGTGATACTATGGAATCCTGAATCACAGAGAAGATGAAATCAAATATCAGATCTAAGATGGAATTGATGAAGGATGATATGGTCACTGAGATCATGAGAGTTGTTACTAGTATACCTCAGAATGTTGGTACTAAGGATGGCTATGAAGAAGCTAGTGAAGAATTTGAACAAGCTAGATCTAGTGGTGATGACAAGAGGGATAGATCTGGTGAAGATAGAACTACTCGATTACCTAGATCTACTGCTCGGTTTAGTAATTACCGAATAGAAATTTCTAATTTCTCTAGTACTTTGAAAATAGAAAATCTAATTGATTGGATTGGTGAACTTGAAGATTTCTTTGAGTTGGAAGAAATTGAGGATCCTCTTCGGGTGAGATTAGCATAGACCAAGTTGAAGGACATGCTGCTCTTTGGTGGAAATAATTACAAAGAGACCAAGAAGATGAAGGTGAAATGAAGATCAATTAGTGGATGTTGATGGTGACAAAATTGAAAGCTAAGTTCATACCTACTGACTATGAGCTTGACTTGTTTAAGAAGTTTAAGAATCTAAAATAGAAGGATTTGTCTCTCGAAGATTATAGCGAGGAGTTCCACAAACTTACTATTTGATCTGGACATAGAGAAATTGGTAAGGAAAAGGTAGCTCAATATGTGAATGGTCTGAGATTCAATATTTAGGATGAGCTTGGTATGCTAAAGATTGATTCTGTAGAAGATGCTTATCAGTATGCTCTAAAGGCAGAAGAGAAGCTGAAAAGGAAACAACCTAATAACTCCCGAGGGAAGGAGAAAGTTGATCACTCGGCAAAGGATAAACCAACTGATGCAGAAGATGAATAGAAACCTATGGAACCTAATAAGAAGACAGGTAGAGTTATCTTTAAGGGTACTTGCTATAACTTTGGAGAGGAAGGACACAATTCTTTTGAGTGTACACAAAAGAAGGTTGACCAATGAATGGCTGTGGTAAATGAGAATATTCAAAATGAACCTAAATTAGAGAACTTGTTGCTTCGACGAACATTTCTCAATACAAAGGATGAACCTTGTCAAAGGAGTAACTTGTTTAGGACCTAATGCAAGTCTGAAGGTAAACTCTATAATGTTATTGTTGATAGTGGTAGTACTGATAACCTTTTTGCTAAGGACATGGTTAGGAAACTTGGTTTGAATAGAATGAAACATCCATATCCTTATAGGATTGGTTGGTTACAAGATGATCATGCTCTGTAAGTTAGAGAACAATGCTTCATTGATATTCAGATTGGCCAGTATAAGGATCTTGTGTTATGTGATGTTGTGAAGATGAATAGTTGTGATATATTGCTTGGTAGACCTTGGCAGTATGATTGCAGAGCTATTTATGACTATGTGAAGAATGTCTTTACTATTGAGAAGAATGATATGAAGTTTTCACTGATGCCTTTGATGGATAAAATGCTTGGTAGGAGAAGCCTTAGTATTGGTTCCCGAGTTGAGTTGGTGGATCTAGAGAAAATGAATGATCAGTTTGGAGGACCAACCTGTACATTGTCTAGAAAAGATTTGAAGAGGCAGAGGAAATAGAAGTCGAAGAGTATACAAGTAGAAAAGGTGGAGGACTTGTATGTGAAGAACTAGTTTGGGGTTTATGTGCTGAACCCTGGAAGATGTTCTTCTCACATATGAACATCTTTTGGAGCCTGGGGTGTCTGATGCAGGGGCATCCAAGGTTAAGGTAGGGGCATTCTATGTGCTAGGTGAAACTGCATAAGTGTTTGTTTTTTGGCTAGTTTTTACTCAGTTACAACCTTGACCCACAATCTCAGTCATTGAAGGAAGCTCGATCATTGAAGGAACCTGGTAGTCTCTAGTGCTCGATGATAGTGTTACTCGGTCATGCTTGTGATGCTCGATCGACACTAGTGCTCAAGGATTCTTGGCTTGCTAGGTTAATTCACTGATGCTCGGTAGTTCTAGCTTACTAACTAGAGTTCTGTGTGATTTTTTGGGCCAAATTGGTGCATTTATTATTGGTAGCTACTGATTTCAGGCTGACATGCTGAATTACATGTTTGTATACATTTTGTAAGATGTCTTGTTTGGCATTTAATTATTTGTTTAGGAGAGTTAAGGGTTTCATCTAGCTAACTTGTGGTTGATGATTACTATTTAAGGAGGGTTTCGGTAGATTTTTTAGGAGAGGAAGGAGGAGAAAGAACTTAGCAGATTTGGATCTCAGAAGTGAAGTTGTGGAAAAGTTCTAATGATCTTGCAGATTAGATTGTAATCTGATAATTGTTTGTAGCAGAGCTAGGGTTTTGCTTACTTGGGAACAAGGAGATTACTTGGAGGCTTGCAAGCTCAAGTTTAGATCTACCTTAGGGTTTCCATCAGCTTCTAACTATCTTCAGAGCTAAACTAGCTTATGATTGTGTTGGATTTGGTTGTGGATCTTGCAGAATTTTTTTTTGATTGTAATTGGCCCTAACTCGGAAGGCCTTATATTCGGGCATGTTAATGAAAATAAGAATTAAACAATTACATTGTGTTGCATTATTGAGTATTCCATTGTGTAATTCTATTCGCTACAAGGTTTGGACTATCCTTAATTGGATCCATGATCCTTCATTGCATCAATTTGTCCACTGAATAGTGGCACACCCTCCAAAGATTTTCCACTTAAGGCCTTCAATGACTTCAAGAAGGGTTCTTTAGGGAGAATAGGGTCAGGTGTTGGAGCTTCCTCCTCCAATTCTAGTTACTTTTCCCTTACTTATTTCTCTTCCTTTTGATCAGTTTTATCTTTGACCTTATCAGCTTTTTCTTGGACATCACCCAAGAGCTACTCCATTTGGAACAATCTTTCTCTTAGCAACCAATTATCCTCTTCTTGTTCCTCTACCTTTTTGGCTAACTCAATGTTATTCATCATGGTTTTATCTTCCACTAAACCCAGTGGTGTATTCTCTCCTACTAATTCAGTAGACTGCAACATCAACCACAAGCCTAATCAAATCAAGCTCTGATACCAATATGATGTGACTGTTCCAAGGTTTTCTTACACTTCTAAGAGACCTAACTTGTCTCCACCAATGATCCCAATCTTCTCTAGGATCACCCTAAGGCTTAGATGATTAAATAAGGCCTTATCTTCCTCCTCTCCAAGAGCCTAACACCTTGTGCTTCACCTTGAAGGACTAACACCATGTAGATACTTCACTTCCTTCTCCTACACTTAGAAGGATCTAAGTGCCATCTCCTCACAAACATCCAATTTCATTGTAGGGGTGTCTAACATGTTAGAAACATTCCTAATGCTTCTATTTTAATCTACTTGGTAGGGTCTTCAATCCCTTTTTCACTAGTTTAAGATTTCACCTTGAGGAGGCCTAATTAGGCCTATTTCCTTGTAGCCTTCTGCAGAGACCTTTTTGTCACTTCTTTCCAAAACTTCTCAAATGACCTACAAAGAAAATTAGGGATTTGGATACCCTTTTTGATTTTACTAAACATTCTGCAAGCTTTGGTCTCCCAAGTCCTCTATACACTAGATTCCTATATTCTAGGCCTAATAGGGCTAAAAGACAAATTTCCAAGGACTAGACTATATTCTTTCTTGAATCTCACCCAAATGGATTGGTGGGTTCACAAATATCCTAGCACTTCAAGATATATCTATACCCCACCTATAACTATACTTTTTTTGTACTGTGTCTCAATAACTTGCAAGAAATCTTCAATTCTTCTACTCCAAACCTCTAACCAGGCACTGTCTCCTTGCCTAGGGTTTGGTATTAATAATAGCTATGCATCTGCTCATGACTCCTAATCCTAAATATATACAAACTATTAGCTCCCCTAACATATTTTCCTACCCTTGGGAAATTCCCATGGTTAGATTTCATAGGGGAGCCATGAAATGACAAACTGGCCAGGACAGGACCAGTGAAGACTCTAAACTAAAAACAATTTATTCAACAAAATAAAACTACTCAAATCAACTTCCTATAAAAATTAAAAAGTCTTATAAGATTCCTGTGAACACAAAATAATCACTAAATTAGGACATTCTATCCATTACATATCACTGTCATAGTAAAAAGCTTGGGTTCTTCTCAAACAGAGTTGCAGAGCTATCCTCTCATTACACAAACTTGTTACAATGAATCTCTTACATCAATATTTGAGCCTTCAATGATATTAGATTCCATTCACCATGTTTCTAGGGAATGTTGGTTAATCTCTATCTCATATGTTTTAGGGGATCTTATGTAACCAAGATGCATGCAACATTTTCCATTATTGCAAATGTTGTCCTGACAACTTCTAACAATATTTGGCATCTTTGCCTTTATGCCACCATCCTAATTCTTAGGACCTCTAACCTCTATATTCCAAGGAACCAACTTCATTTATAGCCTCAATGAATCTCTATTACATCATTCATGTGTTTTAGACACATTGATAGCTCAAATCCAACACTAAGCTTCTAAGCCTATGAAATTTAAAAGCTACTAACAAAGACTATTTTGGTGACCTTAGTCCTAATGACTAACTCACCTAGTCCACAATGAAATGACCTTCTAAGGTCTAAAACTAAACACACAACTCATCTTACCAATCTGACTTGGCTAATGTTAGATACAAGCCAAAAGATCATAACTATGAAGGTTATCCTAGGTGTGCTCCTGCACCATTACTATTATTACTATATGATAATTTTTAATCATTCAATCAAATACAAAATTATCTCTTTTCCATTTTTATTCTTGAATTATCTTGAAAAAAATATTTTTAAGGTTAGGGAACACATCTGTAAAGTTAAAAAATAACTTATTTGCACTAGGACCTCATCTTTATTCTCTAAAAATTTCACTCTATTCTTTTCCCTCCCAATCCTTTCATTTTCTATGAGGATCCTCTTGTGCAGTCCCTCCCACCTTCTATCATTATTGACATGCCCATCCAAACAAAGAAAAAAGGCATCAAGAACCTAGGGGATAGTAGGATGAGCATGCCTAAAATTCATAATTGTGATATTGTTTTCCCTAGCATTAACCCTTAGGATGAATATTCCATATGTTTCCAAGTTGGATGTGTTTTCATTTTTATCAACATGTCTATGATGCAGTTTGGCCAATGGTGTAACATATTCAAAGGTTCATTGAGGCTCAATTACTAAATATGAGGAATCACACATCTCATTGGATGACATGGAGGTTTTCTAATTGGTCCATGTCAAGTCTCATGGGTTGACATGATTTGAGAAAGTTCAAATATAACAAACGGTGAGTGTCTACTTTAAATTTTTCTAGTGTATCACAGTTGTAGAGATTGGCTTCACACACGCACACAGGTTGAGATCTTTGGTCATGTAGATGGAAATGTGTTTAAGACATGGTGTTATGTATTATTTCCAAAGGGTTCATGATTCTAAGTGTTCATAAGGTATTTTAAAGTATTATAGAAGAAGGTGACAATTTTCTTGAGGTTCGACAAGAACAATACTAGTGAATCCAATGATTGGGGTGGTATTGGATGTTGGTGTGTTATCAATGATGCCTAAGGATGTTCTTGGAATATGTTCCTCATGATTTGGCAGTATACATTGATGAAGGTGATGATATTTGAAATGAATTTCATGTTGGTGATAATTTTTCTTTTGTTCTTAGCCAACTTGATAATTAAAATGTTCTATGGGTGATTGGTAAAATATTTTTTGGAAGATTTATGATCTCAAGGTATTTATGAAGGATCTAAGCTATGTCTAGCCACCATGCTTTGATTAGGGTCATAGATTTTATAATAGTGAGATGAAAGTGTAAAGTTATGTTTTTGTCAACTGTTGTTGATGAATTACTTAAGGAATTAGGGAATAATGCTTAGTGTTGATCTGTAGTATGAATGTGTGTGTTACTTGCAAAGCTATAGTGAAAATCTATTGTAGGTTGAGTTTCTCAACTGAAGAAGTAAAAAAGGATTTGAATAGAGATCTAATTGTACTTTAGTGGAATTGACCCAAGCATGTGATTAAATTTCTAGTTGTAGTTAGATCAAGCATTGTAGGTGGTATTGTAAGGTGAAAGCCTTCATTTGGGTAGTAGCCCAAGGAATTTTGAGCAGTGAGCTCTAGGTAGTGTGCCTAAATGCATGTGCATTCCATATTTGTAATAATCTTTTACTTCTAACAAGGTATTAGTATTATTGTGGGTTCAAGCCCCACCATGGTTTTTCCCATTTGGGTTTCTAGGATAAAAATATGCGTGTTATTTTTGTGGATGCTTTCTAATTTGTCCTTATTTTCTTTACTTTTTATAAATCAAACATAAGGATATTTATGCATAAGGGTTTCAAGGTTTAAGGGTGTAAGAGTTTTTAAGATCTCTTATTTTAGAAGCAATTGATGTGCCCTCTCCCCCCTCATTTTCTTGCTTCCTTATTTACTAAATTTGATATTAGAGCTTCATCTTCAAGCCTAACAACTTAACGAAGACCCAAAGATGGTGAAATATGAGAACAATAGTCCTAGTTTTTATGTAACTAACTACAATTTGTGGAATAATCGCATGATATTACATCTTAGATGCACTAATGAAGATTGTTCGAAGGTTACAAAAGAATCTTACATTCCTCCTAGAAATCCTACAAATCCATAATAGATCAATGATGCCAAATCCAATATTAGGTAAAAGGAATATTTGATGAGTGCATTGACTGATGTTTAAATGACCAATGTCATGGAATTGGAAATGAATAATGAGATATGGGAGAATTTTTAGACCTTGCATGAAGGAGACAAGTATGTGAAGGTTTCCAAGTTATAAAGATTGAAGGGAAAATATGAAGCCCTAAAAATGAGTGAAGATGAGAGAGTTATCTCTTACATTATTTGGGTAAATGAGATTATTCCTACTAACATATATGTTGGAGGTACCTTGGAAGAAGATGAGATTTTTGAAAATGTATTTATATCACTAACCCCTACCTACAGTCATAAATTTACAACCATTGAGGAGATTAGGATAGTGATGTAACTATTAATATGATTTAGAACAATACAGAGGGGGGGTGAATCAGTTGTTCTTAGGTCCTGATGTATAAAATAACTTCAAAAATTTTTCCTTAAATCAGATCAAGCAACCAAAACAAACTCAGTCATCACTGATTCAATAATAGAAACATATATTTTAGTAGTCCACTACCCAACTGTAACTAACTTGTAAAACTCAAAAATGTTCAAACCAAAACATTCACACAAGTATTGACACCAGAATTTATAGTGGAAAACCAATATGGGAAAAACCACTTTGTAACATGCTTCTATTATTTTCACTCTTCTGAAGTGAGCTCAGTTAAAAGCCAACCCTATCAAAGGTTACAATACACACTGTCAAGTGTGACATGGTTAAAAGATTTCAATCCCCCTATTAAAAGTGAGCCTGGTCAAATGACTTACATACACTCCATTAGAATGAAATCTTGTTCAAAGGATTTAACATATGACTGTTAGGTCAACCTCTATTAAAAGGATTTTGACTATTACAATAGTTAGAAAGTAGCAGTAGTATTGATCTAAAAAACATACAACTCACTTTGCAAATATCAGATCCAATTCCATACACAAATGCTGGTTTACTGACTTTGAAACTTTTCCATCTCCATCTCTAATTTGCTTGGAACTTTCCTTCAAGCAATCACCACACTTTTATTTTAGCCTTTTCTCATGTACAGTCAATAAAACTTAATTGATCTTCCAACATCTACTTCACCCATGCATTCACATACCTAATGCTTCGGTTCCCTTAATACTTTCCTCTATTAGGTTAACTTTTCTTTTGTTTCTTAATCTCCTTCGTAGATCTTAGGGTTAGGTTAGATTCATTGAATCTACCTACTTCATGCTCTTCATCTCCTCTTCTAGAATCATCTCAAATCTCATAAAGATTTACAATAAAATGTTTTACAAATCATTAAATTCTTCCATACAATCAATAAATAAAGTCAACACATTTTACATAATCCAAGAATTCAACAATGTCAACTCCAAAATTAAATTCTCTTCAAATATAAAATTGTTGATGCTCAGTCAATACTATGATCATCCACTCGGTCTCCATGTAAAATGCTCGGTCATAACTAAAATTATTTCCTCAGCAAATACTATCTTCCTCAGCAATTTACCGATACTCGGTCGACACTAGATTTTTTCTCATCATCCACTAACTCAGTCGACTCTGTCATAACTCAGCTTAAACATGATTTCTCCATTTTTGCTCAGTTAAGCCTACCAGTTTAGTCTTCAATCCTACTAAGATAAATAATACATTGTCTCATCATTGTGCAACATAATCAAGTACACTTTGTAGTATCAAGATAACTCAACCTTTCCTTAGGTGCTATTGTTACCAACCTTTCTTTCCCTTCTCACAATAGATATAGTACTTTCTTAAGTAGCAATAGTCTTACCAGTTAAGGTTTGACATCAATGACAATACAAAAATTGTTTCAATTGCATTTTCCAACAATCTCCCTATTTGGAATTGATGGCAACACCATATGAAATTAACTGAATAACACATGGATTACCAATGAATCCAAAAACTTATCTATCCACCAAAGAAAATTTGTAATATCCTTAGCTTCATTCTGATTCAGAATCTATAAATCTCACTTCTGTGACTGTCAAAAGTATCTGGATCTCCCTCTATCCTGATCTTTCATTTTAGTTCATCATCTCCCTTACTTTCAGTTTCATGTGTTATAGTATCATTTTAGTTCATCTCCCTCTTTGACAAAAATGCCAAAGCAGCAACTAAAACATACATCCAATAGATGTAGATATATATGTGCAGCTCTATGTTTCTCCCTCTCTCATCTTTCTTATGACTGATTGTTGCTTTGCTTCTTCTTCACAGCTCTAGGATATTCCTAAAGTGTGACAATATTTTTCATCAATGTGTCAAATATTTGGTTGCAAAATATTTGATGCAGTGCTCCTAGCTTGACTAGGTAGCCTTAGTTAGGGGAAGGACCCCTAATTGACTTCTCAAATATTCATGAGCTTCTTTAGGTAAAGCTTTAGTGAATATGTCTGCCAATTGTTCTTTTGTATTCACATATTCCATTCAGAATTCCTTGTCTTGTACCAATTCCCTCAAATAGTGATACTTGATTGCTATGTGCTTGGTCTTAGTGTGCATCACTGGATTCTTAGAAATATTGATAGCACTTGTGTTGTCACATAAAATAGAAATAGGTTTAGTGATTTCTTCTTTCATACCTATCAACAATTGTTTTATCCATATCAAATTTGAACAGTTTACTGTAGCAGCAACATACTCGGCTTCAGCAGTAGATTGGGAAATGCAATTTTGTTTCTTGCTTGTCTAGGAGACTAATCTTTGTCCAAGAAAGAAAGCTCCACCAATAGTGCTCTTTATGTCATCTACATTTCCTCCCCATTCAGCATCAGTATATACTCTAAGTTCAAATTTGTCATTCTTCTTGTAGTATAACCCATAGTCAGCAGTTCCTTTCAAGTATCTCATGATTCTTTTCACTGCATCATGTGTGTTTCCTTAGGATTGGTATAGAATCTTGCCACAATCCCAATAGTTTATGCAATATCTGGTCTACTATGTACAACATACTACAATTTTCCAATCATGGATCTGTACAAAGTCTGGTTAACTTCTGCAGCATCATCATTCTTAGATAAATTTTTTCCGGTAACCATAGGAGTTCGCACTAGTCTAGCATCTTCCATTCCAAAAGTTATCAGTATTTCATTAACATACTTAGACTGTGTAATGAAAATACCTTTCTTCATCTGATATACTTGTAAACCAACAAAGAATTTGATCTCACCAAACATACTCATCTCAAATTCAGTTTGCATTTCTTTTGAAAAACTTTTACACAATGCATCTTGTCCACCGAAAATAATGTCATCAACAAAAATTTTGGCCAAAAAAATGCCTTTACCTTCTTCATCTTTCATATATAGATTTCTCTAGGAGCTTGTTCAATCCATATAAAGCTTTGTTCAGTTTGCATACCATGTGTCTTCTATTTGGATCAAAAAACCCTTCTTGCTATTCTATGTAAACTTCTTATTCCAGTATACCATTTAAAAATGCAGACTTGACATCCATTTGATATACCTTGAAATCTTTATAAGCAACATATGCAAGTAGAGTTCTAACTCCTTCCAATCTAGCTACAGGGGAAAATGTCTCCCCATAATCAATTCCTTCTACTTGTGTGTAGCCTTTGCATACTAGCCTTGCTTTATTCCTAGTGATTTCACCATTTCCATTCAACTTGTTTCAAAATACCCACTTTGTTCCTATAACATTCTTATTTGTAGGTCTCAACACCAGAGTCTAGGTTTCATTTTTCTCAATTTGGTCAATCTCTTCATTCATTGCTTGTATCTAGTCTTCATTTTATAATGCCTCTTTAGTTGTATTAGGTTCAAACTCACATAGTAAGCATGTTGGATCCTTTGTCTTGCTTTTGGTTTGAATTCCAATGTCATTATCTCCAATTATTTGTTTAGGCTTGTGATGTATTCTTACATATTTTTCCAAAATAGGTTCAGCATTTTTCTCTTCTATTTCATTAGGTTCCCCAACAAGATTGTCAAATTCAAATTTTGAATGCTCGGAAACCTCTTCCTAATCCTCGACAGCTTTATCATATAGCTCGGCATGTTCTTGCTCTCTCTCAGCACTATTTTCCTGACGCTCGACAGCTATTTCCTGTCGCTCAACATTGCTTAGCTGAGACTCAGCATCAGGTGTAGGTCTATTACTTTCTTCTTCTATTTCTTGAATGTACATAAAAGATCTATAATCTTCTAGTTCTCGTTTACTCTTAGCCTCATTTCTTTCTGCATACTCATCAATTTTTACATTCACACTTTCCACAATTTTGTTAGTGTTAGAGTTCACACACTTATAAGCTTTACTTTTTGTGGAGTAGCCTAGGAATATGCCTTCATCAATTTAGCATCAAAATTTCCATTCCTATTATCTTTCAATATGTAACACTTGCTTCCAAAGATTCTAAAGTATTTAACACTCGGTGCATGCCCATAGCATAATTCATAGGGTGTCAGATTTGTACCTTTCTTGATCTATACCTAGTTAAGAGTATAAACAACTATACTTATAGCTTCTTTCTAGTATTTATATGCCACATTCTTTTCAATCAATATTGTCCTAGCACAATCCAAAATAGATATGTTTCTCCTTTCTGCTATACCATTCTATGGAGGTGTCCTAGGTGCAGACATCTATCTTTTGATTCCTCTATCATTGAAAAATAGATTAAATTCATTTGATGTAAATTCTCCACCATGGTTAGATCTAAGACATTTCAAATTCCTACCTGTCTCCTTCTCAACCTTGGCCAAATACCACTTGAAAAATTGAAAAGCATCAGATTTTGATTTTAGAAACATTACATGCATCATCCTAGTATGATCATCAACAAACAAGATAAAATATCTAGCACCATAGTAACTTTGTACACCCATAGGTCCATAAAGGTCAGTATGAACCAAATCTAAAATGTGTTCAGAAGTAAAGGATTTTCTCTTGAAACTCCACTTAGTCATTTTTCCTAACTGGCATTCTGTGCACATCACATTCTCAGGTTTCTTCAATCTAGTTAGGCCTCTTACTTTCTTTTTCTTACTTATCTCTACCAGATTGTCAAATTTAACATGACATAGTCTCTTATGCCATAACCAAATGTCATCAAGTTGTGCAATCATACATATTTCTTCAGATAGGTCAAGATAGAACAAATTACCTCTAGTTTTCTCGCCACTTCCAATCAGTTCACCAGTAGCATCAAATATCTTAGCTTTCTTTTGATGAAATTCCACTTGGTAACTAGTTCTGTTGAGTTGAGCAACACTTAACAAATTATAATTCAATCCTTCAACCCAATAAGCATTTTCACAAGAGATCTTATCAGTTAGTTTAATCAATCCTTTTCCTCTAACAGGATATGGTGCATCATTACCAAATGTTACACTTTTACCTTTATAATGATGTAGGGTCTCAAACTTACTCTTGTCACCAGTCATGTGATGTGAACAACCATTGTCTATGATCCATTTGTCATTCTTGTTCACATAGGAAATCAATGCAGTTTTCTCATCCTCATCAGATTCATCTTTCATTGCAACAAAGGCTACCTCAATTTCAAAATCATCACTATCAATGTCAGTCTCTTCTTTAGCAATGTAACAAGATTTCTTACCTTTTCCTTTGTAGTATTTTTACCTTCGGTAGCCTTTTTCATCTCTTCTATCTATGTGTCTACTATTTCTTTATTCATCTTAATCCTTCCTATCAGGACATCTAGTAGCTATATGACCAACTTTATTACATGCAAAACATATAATAGGGAGTTTACCTTTATATTTTTCTTTTCCTCTTCTCAATCTTCTAGCCATAAGAGCTTCTAGATCTTCAAGATCTTCATCAGAAGTGTCACTTTCATCTTCACTTTCACTTTCACTAATGCATCTTTCTTTTTCTTTCTTAGGCTTATTTTGGACTAACTGTGACTTGAAAGGAAATTCAACATTTCCAATACTACCAATAGTGAAATTATCATAATTAGATAGTTCAAAAGTAGTTAGTTTGCCAATCAAACCTTCCAAAGTAACCACATTTGCAGAGTTACATCTAGATTCCTGAATAGCTAAGATCTTAATAGCATATATAGGACATAGAGTTCTTAGTACCTTTCCAATTATGGTCTCATCATCAATAGTTCCATTTGCTCCTCTAATAGCATTCACAACCTCTTTTATTCTACCACAATATTATGCAATGTTTTCATCTTCATTCATTCTCATTTCATCAAGCTTACCTCTAAGACTCTTAGCTTTAGCTTTCAGTACATATAGATCACCACCATAGATCTTTGCAAGAGTGTCCCACATATATTTAGCAATATTACAGTCCTTAATGTCCTCAAATTCTGGATAGCTTAGGGCAGATGCAATTTCTAGCATTGTCTGATTGTGGTCTTGTTTAGCTTTCATTTCCTCGGCAATCAAAGGTGCAACAGGTGTGACATAGTCATGCTCAATGTAGTACTTTGCAGAATCACTAATACTAGCCAGATGCAACTTCATCAAGCTTCGCCATGTAGGGAAATTTTCCTTATTCAGCTTCAGTACCTCATTCTTATACATCTTGATCATTTGCTTCAAGTCCCTTTAAACTTGGTTTCTGTAAACACCAATAAGCAACAAGCTCTGATACCAATTGTTAATATGATTTAGAACAACAAAGAGGGGGGATGAATCAGTTGTTCTCAAGTCCTGATGTATAAAATAACTTCAAAAAAATTTCCTCAAATTAGATCAAGCAACCAAAACAAACTCAATCATCACTGATTCAATAATAGAAACATATAACTCAGCAGTCCACTACCCAGCTGTAACTAACTTGTAAAATACAGAAATGTTCAAACCAAAACATTCACACAAGCATTGACACCAGGATTTATAGTGGAAACCCAATATGGGAAAAACCACTTTGTAACATGATACTATTATTTTCACTCTTTTGAACTGAGCTCAGTTAAAAGCCAACCCTGTCAAATGTTACAATACACACTTTCAAGTGTGACCTAGTTAAAGGATTTCAATCACCCTGTTAAAAGTGAGCCTAGTCAAAGGACTTACATACACTCCATTAGAATGCAACCTTGTTCAAAGGATTTAACATATGACTATTAGGTCAACCTCTGTTAAAAGGATTTTGACTATTACAATGGTTAGAAAGTAGTAGTAGTATTGATCTGAAAAACATACAACTCACTTTACAAATATCAAATCCAATTCTATACACAAATGCTAGTTTATTGACTTTGAAACTTTTCCATCTCCATCTCTGATCTGCTCAGAACTTTCCTTCAAGTAATCACCACACTTTTCTTTCAGCCTTTTCACTTGTACAATGAATAAAACTTTACTAATCTTATAGCATCTACTTCACCCGTGCATTCACATAACTAATGCTTCGGTTCCCTTAATACTTTCCTTTGTTAGGTTAACTTTTCTTTTTCCACTTAATATCCTTCGTAGATCTTAGGGTTAGGTCAAATTCATTGAATCTACCCACTTCATGTTCTTCGTGTCCTCTTCTAGAATCATCTCAAATCTCATAAACATTTACAATAAAACATTTTACAAAGCATTAAATGCTTCCATACAATCAATAAATAAAGTCAACACATTTTACATAATCCAAGAATTCAACAATGTCATCTCCAAAATTAAATTCTCTTCAAATCTAAAATTGTTGATGCTCGGTCAATACTGTGATCATCCACTCGGTCTCCATGTAAAATGCTTGGTCATTACTAAATCTATTTCCTTGGCAATTTACTGATACTCGGTCGACACTAGATTTTTTCTCTGATACCAATTGTTAATATGATTTATGACAACTGATTCACCCCCCCTCTTTGTTGTTCTAAATCATATTAATAGTAACAAGATACAAGCTAGTTGGTTATCTTACTACCTTTTAATTAAATAAATTTGGTGATGCATTACCTAAGGCTGAGACTGAATTCAATGCCAGTGTATCTATGAAGGACATGCATAGATTAGATCAAATTGAAGGATCCTCAAGAGGGATGACAAGATATGAAAGTGAGATGAAGCAATTAGAAGAAGAATAAAAAGATCTGCAAGTACTGGAGGAGCTTATTGAAAGGAGATTACCTAAGTCTCCTATTGGTAAGTACAAAGGAAAGATGCCTCTAAATTTTTTTTCATGTAATAAGATATGATGCATTACTTCTATATGTCTAGAGAGAGCTGCTCAATGGAAAAGAAGACCTACTGTTGTGAAGAGATGCCACTTTTATCTTAGTGATGATAGAGTTACAAATGATGAATCTAATGGTGCTGACAAGAATGATGATGAGTTCATATTCATTTCTCTCAAATACGAGGATACTAAACCTACTAGTTCATTCATTAAAGAAGAACATCAAAAGCTTACATATCCTATCCCTACTAGCTCAATCACTTTTGTCAGGGAAGAAGGCATTAAGTCTGATGATCCTAATCTTACTAATTCTTTTATTGATATTAATGAAGATGACCCCAAGTCTAAATATTCTATGCCTTCTATTTCTACTGATTGTATTAATGAAGAGAAAGCCCTAGGTTATTAAGTTCTCAAAAAAGGATGAATGGGTTATATAAAGTGGATTCTCTCATCATATGATTGGTCACAAAAGTAAACTTGGAAGTCTTGAGAAGTATGATGGTAGTATGGTAAGATGCAGAGACAACATTAGTGGTATGATCAGAGCTAGATGTTTTGTTTCTCTAGATAGTAATAATAATGTAGATCATGATGTATTATATGTTGAATGTTTGAAACAAAATTTTCTTAGTGTTGGTAAGTTGATAGATAAAGGTCATAACCTACACTTTAAGAATGATGAATGCAAAATATTTAAAAATTCTGGAGTAGAGATAACAATAAGAGAGAAAACAAGAGGTAACTTATTCCATTTTAATACTACTATGAAAAGTTATCTGATTGCACAAGTAGATGAAAGATGGTTATGCAATAAGAGGTTATGTCATGTGAACTTTGATAACATTGTGGATATAATTTATACTTATTCTATTAGAGATATTCCTATAGTGAAGAAGTATACCAATTCCATTTGTAGATAATGTTAGTTGGATAATAAAATAAGAGGTACTTTTCATTCTAACTATGAAAACTCTAATGGTTTGGTATAATTTGTTCATACTGATCTATGTGGTCCTACAAGGACAAGAATTTTACAAGGTGATAGGTAATTCATGTTACTCATTCATGACTATTCTAGGATGGTATGGGTGACTTTATTAAAATAAAAATAAAAAACTTTTCATAAGTTTAAGACCTTTAAGTCCATGGTAGAGCCTAAGACATGACTAAAGATGAAGTTCTTGAGATAAGATAGAGGTGTTGAATTCACGTCAAGTGAGTTAAATTCATTTTGTGAGAAGGATGGAATAAGAAGATAGTTATCTTCCCTAAGGACTCCATATAAGAATGGTGTGGTAGAGAAAAAGAACATGTTTATGTATCATCAAAAAATGGAAGCACTTCCATTTAGGACAGGTTTATCCCTTTGAGTAAGTGGTCTACGGTCATGTCAAGTGCCTTGATTAGGTCTTTGAATGGATCTAGCTTTTTTTCCCTATTTTGCTTCTCTATCTACCTTTTTCTAGCCTATTTTTGGCACGTGGTCTTGTGAACCTGAGACCTATGACCTTAGGGTCAAGGTTGACCTTCTGGGTAAAGGTCAACCTTGACTCTAACCTTGGTCAAAGTCAGCCTTGAATCTAACCTAGGTTAGAGTCGACCTTGACCCTGACCCTAGGTCCAAATATCAAGTTCTGGAGGTTTCGAGGTGTGGAGCTTTGGAAAAAGTTTATTTCCCACTTCCGGGTCAATTGTTTCAGATTTCAAAATGGTAAACTCTCAAATTTTATTTAATCTAGGTCCATCTCTAAAGGTTTAAGGCCTAATTGAAATTTAATTCCCCAATGTTGGCCCCTCTAGAAGTTTGTGCCCTAGATCACTATAAAAGGAAGCCTTCCACCTTTATTTTCACATCCATTTTTCACCAAGAAACTTCGTGATCATCCACTTTTCATGATCAAGAATTCAAGTCCTCAAGCATTCAAGCATTCATCTAGGAGATCCATTGTTAGCCATTGAAGGATTCAATCTCTTTTGAGCCCTCTTGTTAAAGATTTCTCCATCCATTCATTCAAGCATCTTCCTATTCAAAGATCCATTCAAGATTGGTGTTGAAGATCTAATGCAATTGATTTGAGACATCCTACATTCAATTCTACATTCATTTGGAGCATCTATACTTGTGGATTGAAGGATTCAAATCCTCCACAAGGGTTTCAACATAAGCAAGGTGAATAGTTCAATTTACTTTGTTTATATACATTACTATTTCAATTACATTTCAAGGTTGATTCCAAACTAGGGTTTGACCAGGAAAAACCCCTCATCCAAACAACAAAACTATTTTTCTTGTAGGTGTAGGTGCAGGATGACGAATATTAGTGCAAATCTAGATACCCTTTTCTGTGAACTTCCAAGATTTGCGAACAAAACTTCCATCGGAGCTGTCTTAGGTCAAGGTCAAACTTTAGTGGGGATCAAGATTCTACCCCAGGGTAAGATCTTACCTAGATAAAGAGGTCAAAGTTGACCTTACTTAGAAACACATAAGTTTTCTAGGTTTTCTCTATCTCTGCATTTCCAGGCTAGATTGGGTTACAGAATCTCCCGAAACTATACATAGACATCAAAAAATAGTCTTTTCCAGATTCATTCTATTTTGAGGTTAGTATTCATCTTCAATCAATTTCAATATTTAAGTACGTATTTTCTATAATGGATTATAGGGTTTTCTCTCTGTTCTTCATATTATCTATAGATTGATTTATTTGTGCATTGAACACTTCCTTGTGATTAATAAATTTGGATCTCTCCTTTAGGAATTTGGATTAGGGATAGATCCTATATTCCCCCACACATTTAATACATTACATTTTGATGAACACAAATTAGTATACCTTACATTTTGGTGAACCTGACATACTTACCCCTTTTCTTTTGTGGAATTAGATGCCCTATTGTGTTAGATCTTGCATGTATAAGATTTATTTTATGTGTTTGCATTTCATATAAAATAAAATTATTTTGTGTTAGTTTAGTTCATTTGCATTGCATTGGTATATGAGCTTTACTACCTTTAGTCCTACTTATAACATTCTGGTTAGATAGAATCATGGGTGCCTTTTATTCTGAGTCTTCTTCTCCTTTCCTTAGGATCCTGGATGATAATTTGATTATTCATGATTCCAATCCTACTATGGAGAAAAAATCTTCTCACTCATCTCATGATGAGGATTATTCTTTAAGAGTTCCTCCTAAACAAGTCTAAAAACTTTCAACTGAACTTGATAAAATGGGTAATTGGGTTATTCGAGAAAACCATAATCAAGATTGTATTCAAGCTATAGAGGCTCTTAAGAAAGTTCCTCATGATAGTGATCAAGGTGTTAATCTCTTACGTGGTATTACTCATCTTGTGCATTCAAATGTTAAACCTTTAGCTCAAGAATCTCTAGATTTAGGATTCACTCCTCCTATCACTAGTGTGGAACCTTCTTCCATTCCTTTACCTAGTATTCCTACCTATACTCCCCCTTTGGTGACTACAATGGTTCCCTCTCTTCCTATGAGTGTTCCTCATGTGTCCCTTCCTACATCATAACCTTCCTATCATAGTGTTCCTTTTATTTATTCTAATCCTCTTCCAACTATGTTTCCAAGTGTTCCTCCAGTTGTGTCTTCCATTCTGGTTACTTCATACACTTTACCTAGTGTTTCTAAGGTTGCTATGCTTCCTATTTCCTTTAATCATTCAACAATCATCTGTTTGGCTCAAATTGTGTCATCTTTAAAACAACAACTTTCATCCTTGACTCAAAACAAGTTTAGCATTCCTACGTGTGACATGGGAAGTCTTTTATCCATAGACATCATTCATACTCCCATTCCTCAGCAAGCGGATATGCCTCATCTTGAGAATTACAATGGTAAGGTAGACTCTGTTACTCATGTTAATATTTCAAATCCTTTGTAGTGATTATGCTCATGACCATAGGATTTTAGCTAAGTTATTTTCCAGAACTTTTTGTGATAAGGCCTTATAATGGTATTGTTCCTTGCCTCCTTATTATATTGACTCTTTTCCAAAACTTGCTAATGCTTTTATTCAACAATTTCAAAAAAACATTGGTCTACAAGTGTCTTTGACTGATTTGATACATTGTAAACAAAATTCCAAGGAAAATTTGATTGAATTGATTAGTAGATTTAAGCATTTTCATGCTCATATTTCTTATCATGTTCCTAATATGGATATTCAACATATGTTTATTCCAAATTACAAAAGGATATTAGAGATAAGATTCTGCTTACTGAATTTACCTCTTTTCAACAACTTTTTATAGTGCTTCATCATTATCAATTACAATTGAGTCAATTTGAGAGAAACACTCCAATGGCTCCTGTTCCAATTGATAAGAGTGATCTTTCTCCTAATCCTAACAAATTTCAAAAACTCAATAACTATGTCCAAATAAATAAACAAGCAAATGCAGTCGCTAATCAATTTGTTATTGCATCCCACAATGCCACTTTAGCATCCACTACTTTTCGATTAAATCATATGTTTACTCCTCTCTTTGAATCTTTACATTCTATTATGAATAAGTTGTTAACTGCTAATATGATTACTTTACCTCATATTCGACCTCTTTTACCTGCTACAGTAGCATCCAAATCTTTTTGTCAATATCATTGTCAGAACAGTCATGATACTGAGAAGTGTTATTCTTTACAACATAAGGTTCAAGACTAAATTGATTCTAATTCCTTATATGTTGAAAATCTTGATGGTAGTGGGAAAAAATATGTCTCTCCCCTTAATCAAAATCTTCAAATCTATACGAATCCTTTACCTACACATGATACCAATACCATCGCTCAACCATCTTCTATGGATATTGTTTATGATTCAAAGATGGACGACTTTAATAACATTGTGAATCAAGTGGAGCATGTTGTTCAATATGTATCTCCCCTTCCACTTCAAATTAAACCTCAAGTTCCACCTCAACCTATACCAAACCCACAGCCTAAACTAAAATCTCAACCTAAACCTCAAAAAAAACCTAAGAATAAAAGACCTCAGAAACTTTGGATTACGTTTGATGATATTGAGACTATTAAAGCTCCCAATGGTCCCCTTTACATTAATGCTAGGATATCTTAGATACCTAGCGTGGTTTTCTTTTTAATACTACATCTCTAGTCAATGTTATTACTAAAGAAAATATTTTTATGAAAAACTTACAACATGATTCTTATGATACATCTGATGTGTGGATTCAAACTTGTAATGGTTTTCTTTATCCATCATTTGGTTATGTTAACTTTCTGGTTGAACTTTATGGTAAAATTGTGAACACTACCTTTATTGTTGTTCCTACTTCTGATCAATTTCAAGTTAAGCTTGGTTTGCCATGGTTAAATGCCATGCATGTTGTTTCCTCTCATATCCATAAGTGTCTTAAATTCCTTCATGATGAAGAAGTGAAGATGATTAATTATAGTTTATATCAACCTTCTAAGCCTAGGGATTGGGCTACCCTTCACTTCTTTTGGCCTTCATTACCTTTAATTCAAGTCCTTCATGACCTGATAATCTTTTCCATTCATATCAAGCCTATATGCATCATAAGATTCTCAAGTTAAGCACACCTCTGTTAGATCTTAATCATGGTCTTTTGCCTACACCTCCTATACCTCCTTTATCCATGGCTTATAGTTCTGTTAATCAAGCTCCTAGTGTTTCTTGTCACTCTGGTGAGAGTCCTACTAATCTTCCTATAGATCCTGTGAAGGATCCGATAGTTGTTCCTCCTAGTTCTCAACCTATTTCAAACAAAACAAAACATAATCGATCTGCTAATGAACATCATAAGAAGCATCATGTTCAAGCCAAGGCTTGTGTTTTTGTTATTCAAATTTCTTTACCTTCTTTTGATAAGCCTATGCATGATGTGTTAGAAGAAGTTACTATTAATAATGATGTTAAAATGCAAGATTATGATGATTATATTCGTATCTTAGATCCTATTTGATTAATATAGATGAAGAAGATACTCTTGATGATACTAATGATGTTAATGATGAATATGAGACTATTGATATTAACATTAATTTACCTAATATTCTTTCATCACAATTGACACTTACACCTAGTATCAAACATTGCGATTCTCAAGAGGATCTTTGTTTGGAACTCGCTATGATTCCTATTGTGTTGGATATAGTCCCTCTTGCGAGTTACCCACCTTCCCTAAATGATATAGAATGAGATGGGGAGAGAAGGTGGCACACTTGATTGGCTTGTCCTTTATGGTATCTTTTTGTGTGTTTTCCTGTCGTACTGTGCTTCTCCCATGATGTGTTTGCTAAATGTTGTTAGATTCTTTTATACAACCCTTGTTTCTTTGTTAGGGCAAGGTGATAAGGAATCAAACTTGTTGTGCAATTCATCTTTTTGTATCTCTATTCTTATATATGTTGTTTCATGTTATGTTGTATCTATGCTATTATTCATAAATGTTTCCTTGTGTAATTTGCTTGGATCTGCGACTTGGTAGCAGTAATTCTTTTTGGTCTCTAGGTTGTGGTCTGAAAAGATTCATCTTCATAACTCTTATGTGATTTTTCCTCCATTGTTATTGTAGTTCTACTTTCTTTTGGGAATGATGTCAATTCATTTGCAATAATATCATATATATATATATATATATATATATATATATATATATATATATATATATATATATATATATATATATATATATATATATATATATATATATATATATATATATATATATATATATATATATATAATCTTATGATCATACTGACCCTATGGTAGGTAGATCCATTTTGTGTTCTCTATATGTTTTTGTGGTATTTCCCTTGATTTGTCATCATTTGGGGGCATCTCATAGAGGAAACATAATCAGTAGAGTTTTTAATGTTTCCATTAAAGCCATTGTTCCTATTAAAGTGTTAGCAATAACTTTAACGTGAGGACATACACTCTACTCACCTGTTGCACACATGCAATTTCAATATACACATATATTTTTCCAATGCATTTCTCTCCCTTTATGGATTAGTGACTAATCCTTAAAGGATGGATTTTTATTTAGGATCTCTTGATCCTTCCAGTTTCATATGTTTTGATTCCTTAAGGTCGAAGGTGTTGGAAATATGTGTTGTCATTGATGTTACACAATGTAAAGGAGATTGTTGGAATCACTCAATGTCACAAACAGCAGCAGCAGAACAGTGCAAACTGAGTCAGATAGTGTATACCGAGCAGATAGTGTGTTTACCGAGCAGACAGTGTATACCGAGCAGACAGTGTATACCGAGAAGATAATGTATACCGAGCAGAACTGAAGGAACCGAATATAGTATGTCTACCGAGTCACCAGTAGTTACCGAGTTCAATACTTGCCGAGTGGACTAGTATGAACCGAGCCTCCACTTCCACCTAATGCATGACGATGCCGAGTGATGCAGTGGCCACCGAGTATCAGAAAGCCACCAAGTAAGTTAGCAGGAACTGAGTAACATTACTTGGGCCGACATTGTAGCATATGTATTTATCTGTCAGATTTGTTGAAGCCGACTTTTGAGCACCTATGACTAATTGATTATTCCTGCCGACTGCTAGAATAATTAATTGTTTGGAATGATTATTAGTGCCGACTTGATCAATCAATTGAACAATCAGAATGGTATATATACAAGTCATTTTGAAGGCAGAGATGTGTGAAGTGAATGTGTGTGGAATACAAGAGAAGGTATTCAGAGGTGTGAATTGAGGAACCGAAGAGACATATGTGATCAAAGAGGATCAAGTGAAGCCGAACAGAGATCTGTAATCAGCAAGGCAGTTGCATCAGCATACAGGTCATTTCATTGTTACTCTCTAACTATTGTAGCAGTGATACTTAAATCTCTTAACCGAGTTGGTTTAACAGCCATTTTGCAAATCCTCTAACAAGGTGACAATTCCATTGAATTGTTCTCAAAGTCCTCTTACCAGGCCACTCCTAACAGGGTGATTAAATCCTTTAACCGGGTCACACCTAACAGTGTGTTTTATAACCTTTTACCGGGTTGGCTCCTAACAGGGCATCACTTGAGAAGAGTGAAAAATAGTATCTAGATACATTTGGTGGTTTTCTCCCATATTGGGTTTCCACCGTAAATCTGGTGTCTCTTGTGTTCATATGTTCATTATTTATAATTGCATGTTAATTACTGATGAATGTTTAAAGAACAGTCATAATTATAAAGTTTTCAGTAACAGCAGTAAAAGATTTAATCAGACATCTAAGGGATCTATAAAGGAATAATTGGTAATTGTTTTTGTGGTTGACTGATTCACCCCCCCCCTCTCAGTCACTTCATATTTATTCCATCAATTGGTATCAAAGTGTTTGGTGCTTGCAGGAAGGGTTTCAAGGACCCAAGCCAAAGATCAGGATGTCATACAAGAGGGAAATTCCAAAGCTCAACAGAAATAACTTCTCAGCATGGCAAGGTCTCATGAGACTTCATCTGGCTTCCATTGGTGATTCCAGATGCAAATACCTTGATCAAGAATACTCAGTTCCTACTGGTGTATTAACTGTTGAAGAAATTGCAGAGAAGAAGACTCATAACACCATGATGATTGACATTGCATCGGCCCTCACCTATGAAGAGTTTGATGAAATTAAAATCTGCACTACTGCACATCAAATGTGGAACAGACTGAGGCAAATATATGGTGGTGATCCAAATGTGAATAGAGCCAAAGCAGAAAGCCTAAGAGGACAGTTTGACAAGATGCAAATGAATGAAGATGAAAACATTGCAAAGTATGCTGAAAGGATCAAAGCTAATGTCAGTGCAATTAGAGCTGCTGGAGGAACAATCACTGATGAAACTGTTGTAAGCAAGGTACTCAGAACTTTACTCCCTATCTATGCAATAAGAGTATCATCTATTCAAGAGAGAAGATGTGAAGGAAATCATAATATAACTTTGGATTCTTTAGTTGGAAGATTGACAGCCTTTGAGTTAGATAACTATGACAACTATATTCCATCTTCCAAAAATATTGAATCAGCATTTGAGGCCAAGGTTTCACTAAAGAAGAACAAGAAAATAAAAGAAGTTGAGTCAGACAGTGAAGAAGAATCAGAAGAAAGTTCTGATAGTGATCTTGAAATTGTGGAAGCACTACTTGCAAAGAGGTACTCCAAAGGTAAAGGTAAATATAAAGGTAAAACTCCTTTAATCTATTTCTCATGTGAAGAAATTGGACATATTGTAGCTAGGTGTCCAAACAAGCAGGCCAAGGAAGAGAAGAAAAGTCACAAGTACTATAGCAAAAAGAATCTCAAGGACAAAGGTAAGAAAACATGCTTTTTGGCTACAGATTCAGATGATAGTGAAGAAGAAATTGTCTTTGTTGCTATAAAATATGAATCTGATGATGATGAAGATAAGTTGGCACTTATTTCTCATATAAGCAAAGATGATATATGGATAATAGATAGTGGATGTTCACATCACATGACTGGTGATAGGACAAAGTTTGAATATCTAGAAGAATGTGAAAATGGCAGTGTAAGGTTTGGAAACAATGAACCTTGTTGTATAAAAGGAAAAGGAAGAATCTCATTAACCAAGGAACTCATATGTGACAATGCTTATTGGGTTGAAGGACTAAAACATAATCTTTTAAGTGTGGCACAGCTAATCAACATTGGCTTCAAAGTTGAATTCGTGGATGGTCAAGCAAGACTGTTGGATGGAAAAGGAAAACTCATTGGATCAGGCAAACAAACAAAAGGTAACCTATTTTATCTTGATCTTAGTGAATATTCATGCTTTGTTGCTCAAATTGAAGAAAGTTGGCTGTGGCACAAAAGATTATGTCATGTAAATTTTGATAACATGATGAAAATAAGCAAATTCAAGAAGGTTAGAGGAATTCCTACTTTGAAGAAACCTGATACTGGTTTATGTAAGAATTGTCAGATTGGCAAAATGAGTAAGAGTAGTTTAAAGAGTAAGAACTATCAGTCTATAGAGATTTTGGAAATAGTGCATACTGACTTATGTGGACCTATTGGAATAGAAAGCTACACTGGAGATAAGTACTTTATTCTTTTTGTTGATGACTATTCTAGAATGATGACTGTTATGTATTTAAGAAAAAAATCAGAAGCATTCAAAAAATTCAAATGGTACTTGGCTAGAATGGAAAAGGAAATAGGGAAAAGGTTAAAATGCTTAAGATCAGACAGAGGTGGTGAATTCATCTCGCATGAATTCAATAACTTTTGCATTGAAAGAGGAATCAAAAGACAGGTATCAGCTCCTAGAACTCCTGAACAGAATGGAATAGCAGAAAGAAGAAACAGATCTATTATGGATTGTGCAAGGACTCTAATGTTAGAAAAGGACATTGCCTTAAAGTACTGGAAGGAAGCTATCAGCACTGCAGTTCATACCTTGAACCGAGTACAGTTGAAGAAAGACTCATTCAAAACTCCTTATGAATTATGGTATGGCTATAAACCCAATGTAAGTTACATGAGAGTATTTGGTAGCAAGTGTTACATCTTAAAAGAATTAAGAAGAAATAAATTTGATGTAAAGAGTGATGAAGGAATATTCCTAGGATATTCTAACAAAAGCAAGGCATACAAATGTCTAAACTTATCTACTCACAAAGTCATAGAAAGTATACATGTAAAATTTGATGAGTTTGCAGAAAAGACAGAAGAAGAAAGCAAAAGGGAACCTGAAAATTACAGAAGATTTGTTTACATTGAACCTGAAACATTACCAGATACAGCTAGCAATCAGAAAACTACATCTACCGAGCCTAGCACAGTGACTGAGTCACAGGAAGAAGCTCAGACCGAGTCTCAGACTGAAGCTACCGAGCTAATATCTACCGAGCCAGAGCAATCTGAAGAAGAGATTCTAGAAGATAGTAACATGACTCATTCAAAAGGCAAGGAACCTGTACTAGCAAAATATGTCACAAGGCATCACACTCCAGACCAGATTATTGGAAACAAATCAGATGGCACTATGACAAGAAGCAAGTTAAAAGGTACATGTTTACTTACTAATTTTGAACCTAGTAATGTCAAAGATGCATTGAACAATGAAAGTTGGATTGAAGCTATGAATGAGGAATTAGAACAAATACAAAAGAACAAAACATGGACTCTTGTACCTAGACCAAAAGATAAGAATGTAATTGGAACAAAATGGGTATTCAGAAATAAGCTAAATGAGGATGGTCAAATGTCTAGAAACAAAGCTAGATTGGTATGTAAGGGTTATTCTCAAGAAGAAGGAATAGACTATGGTGAAAATTTTGCACCTGTTGCAAGATTAGAAGGTGTGAGAACTTTACTTGCCTATGCAGCACACAAAGGATTTAAAGTATATCAGATGGATATAAAATCTGCATTCCTCAATGGAATACTTGATAAAGAAGTGTACATTGAACAGCCAGAAGGTTTTGTTGATCCAGATAATAAGGACATAATCTGTAAGCTACATAAAGCATTGTATGGCCTGAAACAAGCTCCTAGAGCATGGTATGAAAGACTTCATAATTATCTGATCCAGATTAACTTCAAAAGAGCCAATGATAACAGCAATCTGTATATTAAAGAAGGACCTGATGACAGAATTGTATTGGCAGAAATATTTGTAGATGATATTATATTCATAGGGAATGATGATCAGTGCAAAGAGTTTTCAGAGCAGATGAACAGGGAATTTGAAATGTCTATGTTTGGTTTAATAAAGTTCTTTGTTGGTCTTCAAATTCAGCAGAGTAAGAATGGTATATACATTACTCAATCTAAATATATTAAGGAGATACTTAAGAAGTTTGGTATGGAAGATGCAAAACCAGTCGGTACACCCATGTGTACTGTACTGAAACTTACCAAAGATGATGATTCTAAAGAAGTAGATCAGACTTTATACCGATCCATGATTGGAAAATTGCATTATGTAGTACATACAAGGCCTGACATTGCCTTAGCAGTCGGTATAGTTGCAAGATTTTCAGCTAAACCTAAGGAAAATCATATGATGGCAATCAAAAGAATCCTAAGGTACTTGAAAGGAACTGAAGAATATGGTTTGTGGTACAAATTTGGAGGCAATCTAGACTTAAGAGTATTCACTGATGCTGATTGGGTAGGAAACATTAATGACAGAAAAAGTACAAGTGGTGGAGCATTCTTTCTTGGAAAAAGACTGGTATCCTGGACTAGTAAAAAGCAAAATTGCACATCTCAATCCACAGCTGAAGCAGAATATGTTGCTGCTGCAGTAAATTGTTCAAATATTGTTTGGATCAAATAGTTACTGCAAGGTATGAATGTGGAGATCAAAGAACCAGTTGTTATGTTTTGTGACAATACTAGTGCAATAAACATTTCAAAAAATCCAGTAATGCATTCCAAAACCAAGCGCATTGCTATTAAATATCACTTTGTCAGAGAATTGGTGCAGGACAAGGAAATCAGATTAGAATATATTCATACAAAAGAGCAGATTGCAGACATTTTCACCAAACCATTACCCAAGGATGCATTTGAATATCTAAGAGGTAAGTTAGGGGTCATTCCCCTATCCGAGGCTCACTAAAATACAGTTTTAGTGACGCATCAACCAAAGCATGTTGAAGATCAGTCAGTTGATGCAGCAAAATCAGGGCTCATTGCATATGAATCAATACTTGAGGTACACTGATATTCACCAAGTATGTGTTTTTCCTGGCATGTGTTGAGGGAAAATTGTGTTATATGAATTGTCTTTGGCAAGAGAGAGTGTTTGCTATGTCTTTGGCATGTGTTGTCAAAGAGGGAGATAGTTTGCTGTCATATCCATATCTCAGAAAATTTCTAAGAAGCAGAGTTTGTGAAGTTCAGAGGGAGATAGTTGGGAGATAGTTTGTTGTCATATCTTAGGAAGCAGAATTTGAGAAATTAAGAGGGAGAGTTTGCTGACAGAGGGAGTTCTCATGGATGAGAATCAGAATGAAGCTAAGGATATGTTCCTTACCCTATGCTTTTGTGAAATTTCTTATGCTATGACATGTTGTGTTGCCATCAATGCCAAAGAGGGAGATTGTTGGAAATATGTGTTGTCATTGATGTTACACAATGTAAAGGAGATTGTTGGAATCACTCAATGTCACAAATAGCAGCAGCAGAACAGTGCAAACTGAGTCAGATAGTGTATACCGAGCAGATAGTGTGTTTACCGAGCAGACAGTGTATACCGAGTAGACAGTGTATACCGAGCAAATAATGTATACCGAGCAGAACTGAAGGAACCGAATACAGTATGTCTACCGAGTCACCAGTAGTTACCGAGTTCAATACTTGCCGAGTGGACTAGTATGGACCGAGCCTCCACTTCCACCTAATGCATGACGATGCCGAGTGATGCAGTGGCCGTCGAGTATCAGAAAGCCACCGAGTAAGTTAGCAGGAACCGAGTAACATTACTTGGGCCGACATTGTAGCATATGTATTTATCTATCAGATTTGTTGAAGCCGACTTTTGAGCACCTATGATTAATTGATTATTCCTGCCGACTGTTGGAATAATTAATTGTTTGGAATGATTATTAGTACCGACTTGATCAATCAATTGAACAATCAGAATGGTATATATACAAGTCATTTTGAAGGCAGAGATGTGTGAAGTGAATGTGTGTGGAATACAAGAGAAGGTGTTCAGAGGTGTGAATTGAGGAACCGAAGAGACATATGTGATCAAAGAGGATCAAGTGAAGCCGAACAAAAATTTGTAATCAGCAAGGCAGTTGCATCAGCATACAGGTCATTTCATTGTTACTCTCTAACTATTGTAGCAGTGATACTTAAATCTCTTAACCGAGTTGGTTTAACAGCCATTTTTCAAATCCTCTAACAAGGTGACAATTCCTTTGAATTGTTCTCAAAGTCCTCTTACCAGGCCACTCCTAACAGGGTGATTAAATCCTTTAACCGGGTCACACCTAACAGTGTGTTTTATAACCTTTTACCGGGTTGGCTCCTAACAAGGCATCACTTCAAAAGAGTGAAAAATAGTATCTAGATACATTTGGTGGTTTTCTCCCATATTGGGTTTCCACCGTAAATCTGGTGTCTCTTGTGTTCATATGTTCATTATTTATAATTGCATGTTAATTACTGACGAATGTTTAAAGAACAGTCATAATTTTAAAGTTTTCAGTAACAGCAATAAAAGATTTAATCAGACATCTAAGGGATCTATAAAGGAATAATTGGTAATTTTTTTTGTGGTTGACTGATTCACCCCCCCCCCTCTCAGTCACTTCATCTTTATTCCATCAGAAGGTGTCCTTAAGACTGGATCTCTTTTTCTTTTATTTTTTTTGGTTTTTCTCTTATGGAATAGAATATTCCTAAGGGTGCATCCTTGATGGGTTGACTAGTGAGTAGCCACATTCATTAGGTGGTCAATTCCATCTTTCTAGCTACGTTGTTTCCTTGGGTGGTTCACAATGGGACATAAGTTCTCATTGGGTGAGGTAATCACACTCTCTCTCTTTCTCTCTTTTCTAGAGTTGTCTCTCTTATTGTAATCTTGGAGTTGACAAAGACTTGAGTCCCTAGGGGCTTGAGATTTTCTTTTGTCCCTTTGATTTCAATAAGATTATATTTTCATGATGATCTCCTTTACCAAGAGTTTGCATAAAATGTATCATTAGAAAATGGAAGAAGTTCCATTTAGGAGAGGTTTAGCCCTCTGAGTAAGTGGTCTGGGGTCATGTCAAGTTCCATGATTAGCTCTTTGAATGGATCTAGATTTTTCCCCCTATTATTCTTCTCTCTCCACCTTTTTCTAGCCTATTTTTGGCACCTGGTCTTGTGAACCTGAGATTTGCGACCTCAGGGTCAAGGTTGACCTCGACTCTAACCTAGGGAAGTCCTCGACTCTAATCTAGGTCATAGTCAACCTTGAATCTGACCTAGGGAAGAGTCAACCTCAACTCTGACCTAGGGCAGAGTCGACTTCGACCTTGACCCTGGGTCCAAATTTCAAGTTTCAGAGGTTTTGGGGTGTCGAGCTTTGGAAAAATTTTATTTCCCACTTTTGGGTTGGCTGTTTCAGATTTCAGAATGGTAAACTCTCAAATTGTATTTAATCTAGGTCCATTTCTAAAGGGTTAAGGCCTAATTTGAATTTAATTCCCTAATGTTGGCCCCTCTTGAAGTTTTTTCCCTAGATTAGTATCACTATAAAAGGAAGCCTTCCTCCTTCATTTTCACATCCATTTTTCACCAAGAAACTTCGTGATCATCCACTTTTCATGATCAAGCATTCAAGTTCTCAAGCATTCAAGCATTCGTCAAGGAGATCCATTGTTAGCCATTGAAGGATTCAATCTCTTTGGAGCCCTCTTGTTGAAGATTTATTCATCTATTCAAGATTGGTGTTGAAGATCTAATGCAATTGATTTGAGACATCCTACATTTAATTCTACATTCATTTTGAGTATCCATAGTTGTAGATTGAAGGATTTGAATCCTCCACAACATAAGCAAGGTGAATAGTTCCATTTACTTTGTTTATATACATTACTATTTCAATTGCATTTCAAGGTTGATTCCAAACTAGGGTTTGACCAAGGAAAACCCCTCATCCAAACTACAAAACCATTTTTCTTTTAAGTGCAGGTGCAAGACGATGAGTATCAGTGCAGATTTGGATACCCTTTTCGGTGAACTTCTAGGATTTGCAAAAAAAATTTCCATTGGAGCTTTCTTAGGTCAAGGTCAAATTTTAGTGGTTGTCAAGATTGTATCCCAGGGTAAGATCTAACCCCAATAAAGAGGTCAAAGTTGACCTTACTCAAAAAGAGAGAAGTTTTATGGGTTCTCTCTATCTCTGGATTTCCAAGCTAAATCAAGTTGCAGAATCTCACAAAACTGTACACAGACATCATAAAAGACTCTTTTCTAGATTCATTCTATTTTAAGGTTAGTATTCATCTTTAATCCATTTCAATATTTAAGTACATATTTTATATAACACATTATAGGGTTTTCTCTCTCTTCTTCATATTCTCTATAGATTGATTCATTTGTGCATTGGTCACTTCCTTGTGATTAGTCAATTTGGATCTCTCCTTTGGGAATTTGGATTAGAGATAGATCCTATATTCCCCCACACATTCAATACATTACATTTTGATGAGCATATTACAAGTAGTATTTCTCGTTGCACCAAAAGATCGACCTGTTAATGCCCGATACAACCACTAGACATATAGAAGACATAGGAGGTTGTTAAACCATGTCACGAATCTTGAGGGGAGTGCTGACTATTATGCCAACAATCTCCCCCTCAACATTACCCAAGGGGATTCAAACCTGTGACCAATCTCTAATACCACTTTTTACAATTAGTAGTTGTCATTGCACCAAAAGATTGACCTGTTAATGCTTGATACAACCACTAGACTTATAGAAGACACAGGAAGCTGTTAAACCATGTCACAAATCCTAAGGAGAGTATTGACCATTATGCCAATAGAACACATATTATTATACCTTATAGTTGATTATTGACATTGTAAAGACTGTAATTCTTCTAGGGACTATTCTACACATGTTTTGGGGAGTAGTGGTTAGCACTACAATGTAAACTCTTAACCGTGTGTAGATAAAAGGAAATATGAGTAATACACTTATGAACTCTAGTATGGAAATGCACCTACTATCAATTATTTTAGATTTTTTGGCACTAAACTTCACATTAAGAGAGATGAGGATATAGGAAAGTTTGATGCAAGGAGTGATGAAGGTTTATTCCTTGGCTACTCTAGCAAAAGAAAAACCTATAGGTGCTACAACAAGAGGTTAAGGAAGCTAGTAGAGAGTATCAATGTGAAGGTGGATGAATGCATTGAGAATATATCCAGTTCTTTTGGATATGATTATGATGATCATAATATAAGTGGTAATCAAGTCTAGCAACAAAAAGTTCAGAGACTAGTATATTTGGGTCAAATTTTTTATGACTCTTTGTCAAAATTGAGACAATAATATGTCAAAATTATGACAAACATCAAGGATATTTCTCATCACTATTATTTCATTAGAGCTTATGAATAAGGAGTACACATCATAAATTTTGACAATAAAGTACACATCATAACTTCTTTTGATGGAGTACACCTAATATTTTCAAAAAAACCACCTAAGAAATATGTTCATCACATTGGGTTATTTTCTAATGAACCACTAGTAAATTTGGGTCTAATTTATGATGGTTGTTAGTCAAAATTCTGACCTCCATTAGTCAAAATTCTAAACAAAATAGTTGTTGAAAATTTTTAGGTGGAATGTTTGACGTATCCATGGTTGTCACAATTCTAACATCAATTCCAACAACAATGAGAGCAGACAACATGGGTATACTTTTGGAGAATTTAGGTCACATTTTTTACCCTATCCTCATCGGTTTAATTTTCATGGTAATCATAATTCTGACCACAATTAGATGAACTAATATGATGGAAGTTCTATGGGATGTAAAACTTTGTTGTTGGTTTATGTTTGTAATATTGTCAAAATTACCATGCCAATCAGATGAACTACTTCAAAGAACATGTTGTCGAATGTATAGCATCCTGATCGGTTTATGTTTGAATGGTAATTGAAATTATGATGCTAATCAGATGAACTATTATGAAGAACATTTTGTTAGATGTACAACATCATCATCAGTTTATGTTTGCATTGTCGTCAGAATTTCAATGAAACTTATTTAAAAAAAGATATTCACATTGTTAATGTGGAATTCAACATACAATAAGTTATCTTATTGATAGATCAGAAAAGTAATTATCTTGATAAAGTCAAGAAGGAAGCACCACTTGTTGAATCATATAAGAGAATTTTTTTCCTATTTAGTACACACCCATCAATCCTCAAAATATTGGTTTCATGCCATATATGAGTGATTTGCAAGTTATTTGTAAAAATGAGAGTTATATTTTAAGTCATTAGAATGTTGGTGTTGATTTATCTTAAGAATTAGAAAATAAACTTATAAAATTTTCTTTCAAAAAGAAACTTTTGAGTACGTTCTAGAGAAGAATGTTGATTTTAAGATTGCTAAACTTTTTGGATCAACATATAATGATAAGTAGATTGACAATCTTTGTGGTTATAGATTAAGGCATGAATATATCAAATTTAGAAAAGAATTAAGAATGGATAGAAGGCTAAGAACTTTGTCAATCGAATAGGTTATTTTGGATTAGCTCTCAATATTTTTGATTGTTTCACTCTCTTTCAATAATAATAGACTCCTTGACTAGTTTTTCTTGTGCTCATTCTTTTTCTAAACCCTACAATTCTTTCATCTTGTGCAATGTGAGATTTCATGCCATAACTATGATTTCTATCTCTCTCTATTGGTGTTGTCAAAAAATCTGCACTAGTAAAGGTTACCATTGTATAGATTTTTTTTTGCTCAAGGTTGTCTACTCATAAGAATATGAGATCCAAGTGATATCTTGTGATACCTAATACTAAAATCCATAGTGGAACAAGAAAGGATTTTTTTTAATGAAACATCTCATAATTGGTTCACTACTTGTCCACAATGGCATCATTCCTAATGTTAACAAAGTTCATAGTGTAGTTGAACTCATTAGAACTCTTGAGAATATAAAAGAGGATATATTTAAGGAGATAATGTTGGAATAACTAAGAGGGGGGTGAATCAGCTAATCACTGTCCCAAATCAAAATGTATAATCCAAAAACAAATACTTCAATGTCTACTACTCAGTAAACAAAAATACTTTCACTGTCTGTGCTTTTACTGATTATCAGTCTAAAACTTATAGTAGTTACCAATCAAATCTAACATGTAATATGAAAACAATGATAACAAACAAATATCATGATCAACACATAACATAAGAGATTTAACATGGAAACCCTATGAAGGGAAAAACCACCTGGGATCGGCAACCCAAAAATATTCACTCTTCTGAAGTGAGGTTGGTGAAGACCCAACCCTATCAAAGGTTACAAACACACTGTTAGGTGTGACCTTGTTAGACGATTTTAGACTAGAAGTTATCATCCAACCAGCAGTCACTCTTGGGTTGACAGGATAACAATGTTCATTCTATGAATGATACATCATAAGAATTTCTTAGTCCACTTAGTTAAGAGATTTGACTGTGTATAATGGTTAAATATGTAATAGTAGATGATCTACCTTAATACAACTTCAATTGTAGATTACAAATCAATATTTTGCTCATACAAATCCTTCTGACCAATATATCACTTCAGATTCTACAATATATTAACTTACTGTCTGTCGGTAATTATTCTCTATAGCTTGGTAACTATTCTGTAGCTCGGTTCTTATTAACCAGTATGATCAGAATGCATGAAAACTTCTTCATGCGATAATTCTATAGTTTCTTCTTCTTCCAGCTTCTTCATTATGAAATCTCCTGTCTCTTAGATAGACATGTAAAATGTTTTCTTCTCCTCCATTGGACTTTGTCGCTTTAGACTTCCTTGGCTGATGTGTCAATAACACAATTCAATCTGCTCCATTAGATCCTTTTGATTTATCTTAGATGTCAATCTTTATAACAAACCTTATCTATTATCGTTAAAATCAAGGTACTTTACAGCTCATCACTTTATCAGCTAAACTGATCATTTAATTCCTTTTTGTTTTTCTCGGTTAACAAAGAAATGTGTCGATGAACACACGCTTAGTTAGTAATATGCTCAATATACACTACACTCTATCGGTGTATACTGAAATGCTTTCATTTACTGACAACACTGCTTTGTGTCTTTTAGCTCTATTCTTCATCATAGATGAGTGCAACATAATGAAGTAAATTCCATCAAGTCATAGACTCATCAACAAGTTACTCAATGTATTCCTTATCCATATCTGACATGTACATCTTCCTCATGTAGATTTATCTATTCTTCATCTCTTTCACCTTCCTTCAAATGTGTCGGTATAGTAACTTACAAGATAAGTACTATCAAGCTAGTTGACATCAATGACAACATAATACTGATTTAATCATCTTGTATTATCTAAACATCAACTCTTCAGTAATCTTCAATTGCAGATTCTTCATTCTGGTTCCAAATCAGTTGTAGTTCATCAATCTCTCCCTTTGGCATTGATGGAAACTCAAGTAATATGAAATGTTCCATATACATACCAAACATGTATTCTACAACTCTGTAAACAAATGTTGTAAGTCGAATAGACTTAATATGTTTAATTACACATTACTCAACATTTGTAATGATGCAATGCTTGTCATCAGATATGCTCTTTTCAGTTCTCTTGTTTCTGCTTTTGTTCTCAGTAACTGATCTTCAATGCTCTGTTCCTTTCAGATTGTCTCTCCCTTAGATAGTTCTCATTGGTGCAGTTTCTCTCCCTTTATTTATCTCTCCTTTCAATATAATTTATCTCTCCCTTGACAACAATGCCAAAGAAATAAATAAACAAGTAGCTCTATCAGTAGCCAAGTAACTCTTTGTTGTTCATCATCTTCTATGTATCTCTGTATACTGATATCTCAATCTATCTCCATTCTCCAAACTTAATCACAACCTTGAACATGATTCAAAGTTGAAACTATGCTGCATCAACATGAATGATCTTCTGACAAGAGTAGGCTGATTCAACATCTAGATCACCTTAGTGACTAATAAATAGGCGACGGGCCCCAAGTCTAGTCCTCAAGTATTCAAATGTGTCCTTCGGCAGAGGCTTTTTAAAGATGTCTACAAGTTGTTCCTTAGATGTAACAAATTCTAACTTCACTTGCTTCTCCTGCACTTGTTCTCTTAAGTAATGATACTTAATAGATATATGCTTTGTTTTAGAGTGCATCACTAGATTCTTCAAAATGTTGATGGCACTAGTGTTGTCATAGTATATAATCACCGGGTCAATGATTACCTCATTCATTCCTTCCAACACTTGCTTGATGTATGCAATGTTTGAGCAATTTGTAGTAGCAACAACATACTATGCTTCAACTGTCGATTGAGAAATACAAGATTTCTTTTTACTTTTCCAGGTTACAAGTCTTTCACCAAAGAAAAATGCTCCTCTAGTGGTGCTTTTTCTATCATCTACATTTCCAACCCAATCAGCATCAGTGTATACCTTCAACTCAAACTTTCCTTCCTTAGGATACCAAATGCCATAGTTTTCTATCTTTTACAGATATCTTAAGATTCTTTTAGTAGCAATCATGTGTGATTCTCTAGTGTTAGAAAAAAACCTAGCAACAATCCCCACAACATGTGCTATATCTGGTCTACTGTGAACTACATACATTAGTTTACCTCTGTAGTTTCATCCTCCTTTGTCAATTTGCATCTAGTAGCCATCGGTGTTCCCATAGGTTTAGCATCTTCCATGCCAAATGTCTTTGATACTTCCTTTATGTACTTAGACTCTGTGATGAATATCCCATCACTTTGTTGAATCACTTGTAGTCCTAAAAAGAATTTAATCTCTCCGAACATAGAAATTTCAAATTCTTTTTGCATTTCATCAGCAAAGGCTTTGCATATATGATCTTTTCCTCCAAAAATAATATCATCCACAAATATCTCAGCAATAAGAATAGTGTCATCAGTATTACCTTTCATATATAGATTGTTGTTTTCACTTGTTCTAACAAATCTAATACTTAGCAAGTAAGTATGTAGTCTTTCATACCATGCTCTCGGTGCTTGCTTCAAACCATACAAGGCTTTGTGTCATCTACATACCATGTCTCTATTGTCTGGATCAACAAATCCTTCTTGTTGTTCTATGTAGACTTCTTCTTCAAGTATGTCATTCAGAAATGCTAACTTTACATCCATTTGATAGACTTTGAATTTCTTGTGTGCAGCATATGCAAGTAGAATTCTATCTCCTAATCTAGCAACAAGTGCAAATATTTCTCCATAGTCAATGCCTTCTTCCTGTGCATATCCCTTGCATACTAATCTATCTTTATTTCTTGTAACTTCACCATTTTCATTCAATTTATTCCTGAATATCCATTTAGTACCAATAACATTTTTGTCTTTTGGTCAGGGTACTAAGCTCCAAGTCTTGTTCTTTTCTATTTTCTCTATTTCCTCGGTCATTGCATTAATCCATTCCTCATTCTCTAATGCAACTTTCACATTTTTTAGTTCAAATTCACAAACTAGAGATGTACCTTGTCTTGCTTTGCTTCTAGTTTGCATTCCAGCTCATCTATCTCCAATAATTTGTCTTAGGATGGTGTCTCCTAACAAATCTAGCTAGTATTCTATCTCTTCTTTCTTGATCATCCTGTTTAGGTTCATTAGCTTGCTCAGTAGCTCCATTTTGTTCATCGGTTTCCTCTTCTTGTTCCTCAAGGTTATTTGCCTGTTGACCGGTTATCACAGGTTACAATTTTGGTTGATACTCTGGATGTTCAATGTAAGTGAATCTACCTTAGTCTTCTGGTTCCTTTTCACTATCCTCTATGTTCTTGTCATCAAACTCATCAACACGAACATTAGTACTTTCAATTATCTTATTTGGAACCTTATTCAGACATTTGTATGCTTTACTCTTTGTAGAATATCCTAAGAATATTCCTTCATCTCCTTTAGAATCAAATTTCCCATTTCTCTCATCTTTTAGAATAAAACATTTGGCTCCAAAAATTTTGAAATAACTTACAGTAGGTTTGTGTCCAAACCATACCTCATAATGTGTCCAGTTGGTGGACTTCTTCAATTGTACTCGGTTAAGAACATATACAGTTGTATTGATAGCTTCTCCCCAATATGTCTGAGAAACATTCTTATGTATCATCAATTTCCTAGCACAATCAATGATTGACCTATTTCTTTTAGCAATGCCATTTTGTTGTGGTGTCCTCAGTGCAGAGACTTGTCTCTTAATACCATGCTCATTACAGAAATTTGTAAATTCATCAGAGATAAATTCACCTCATCTATCAGATCTTAAGCATTTAATTTCCTTTCCAGTCTCTTTTTCTACCTTAGCTTTATACCATTTGAACATTTTAAAAGCTTCATATTTCTCTTTCAAGAACATAACACTCATCAATCTAGTATAGTCATCAACAAAAAGAATAAAGTATCTATCACCATAACAACTCTAAGTTCTCATAGGACCACATAGGTCGATATGAACCAACTCAAATATTTTCTTTGTTGAGTAGTCTTTTCTTTTGAAACTAGACTTAGTCATCTTACCTTTCTGACATTCATGGCACATAGCATGATTCGGTTTAGACAAGTTAGGCAAACCTCTAACTCTTCTCTTTTTAGTAATCTTGATCATGTTATCAAAATTTACATTACATAATATTTTGTGCCACAACCATGCATCTTCATCCTTCATTAACAAACAAGAAGACTGATCAATATCAAGATAAAATAGGTTACATCTAGATTGTGTACCAATTTTGACAAGTCTTCTTCCATCATCATAGATTTTCACATTTTTACTCTCAAAAGCAAGTCGATGGCCTGAATTGTTCAACTGTGCCACACTTAACAAGTTATAGTTTCATCCATCTACCCAATATGCATTTTCGCATTTTATTTTGTCATTGATCATCAATGAACCTTTACCTCTTACCATACAAGGTGCATCATTTCCCATTCTCACAAATCCTCCATTGTATTCAACAAGTTGATCAAATTTATCTACATCACCGGTCATATGATGTGTGCAGCCACTGTCTATGATCCATGTATCATTTCTGTGTACTCTAGAGATCAGTGTTGTCTCTTCATATTTCTCTTCTTCCTCTGAATCATCTTTCATAGCAACAAATACTACTTCTACATCATCATCAATGTCAGATTCAGATTCATTATCTTCAGCTATGTAACATACCTTTTTCCCTTTGTCATAACCATCTCAGTTGTCTCTATTGTTGTATCGGTAGCCTCTATTGACTCTGCTCCCATATCTTCCTTCCAATTGGTCTTTGGATCTATCAATCTTTCTTTTGTGGACATCTAGTAGCAATGTGGCCAACTTCTTTACAATTAAAGCATGCCAATGGTAACTTACCTCTATATCTTCCTTTTCCTTTGGGTAATCTTCTGGCTATAAGAGCTTCAAGCTCATCAAGTTCATCATCAATATTGCTATCACTGTCATCATTCTTAATTTTCTTGCTAGACTTACTAATCTTCAAAGAAGACATGAAATCAGATTCAACAAAAGGAACAATACTATTGTCAAAGTTGTTTAACTCAAAGGTAGTAAGCTTACCGATCAGTGTGTCAAGGGTAAGATTGGATACGGCTCTTGTTTCATGAATTGCAAAGATCATGATCGCATAAATTGGCAACAAGGTTTTGAGAATCTTGCTTATAATTATTTCATCATCAATAACTCCATCAGATGCTCTAATAGCATGTACTACTTCTTTTAGTCTATTTGAATAGTGCACTATGTTCTCACCTTCCTTCATCCTCATATCATCTAAATGACCTCTTAGACTTTCTACTATGGCTCTCTTAACATTCAAATCTCCACTGTATATCAAATTTAGCTTGTCCCACATCTCTTTGGCAGTAACACATCCCTTAATGTCTTCAAATTCAGTATTGGTATAGGTAGCAACAAGCTCCATCATAGTGACATTGTGTTCATGCTTGTCTCTCATTTGATCAAGGGTTAACGGACCAGTGGGTGGTGCAATGTAGCCATTCTTAATCAAGTCTACAATAGATTTCCCAATTCTAGATACATGCAACAACATTCGGCTTTTCCATACTACGAAGTTCTCTTTGTTCAGTCTAGGCACTTCCCTCTTATACATCTTGAGACCTTTGTGTTGAAGTCCTTAAAACTCTATTCTAAGCAACCATAGCTCTAATACCAATTGTTGGAATAACAGAGAGGGGGGTGAATAAGTTAATCACTATCTCAAATCAAAATGTATAATCTAAAAACAAATACTTCAATGTCTACTGCTCGATAAACAAAAATACTTTCACTGTTTGTGCTTTTACTGATTATTAGTCTAAAACTTATAGTAGTTACCGATCAAATCTAACCTGTAATATGCAAACAATGATAACAAAAAAATATCATGATCAACACATAACACAAGAGATTTAATGTGGAAACCCTGTCAAGGGAAAAACCACCTGGGACCGGCATCCCAAAAATATTCAGTCTTCTGAATTGAGGTCGGTGAAGACCCAACCCTGTCAAAGGTTACAAACACACTGTTAGGTGTGACCTTGTTAGAGGATTTTAGACTAGAAGTTATCATCCAACTAGTAGTCACTCTGGGGTTGATAGGATAATAATGTTCATTCTATGAATGATACATCATAAGACTTTCTTAGTCCACTTGGTTAAGAGATTTGACTATGTACAATGGTTAAATATGTAACAGTAGATGATCTGCCTTAATAAAACTTCAATTGTAGATTACAGATCAATATTTTGCTCATACAAATCCTTCTGAGCAATATATCACTTCAGATTCTACAATATATTAACTTACTGTCCCTTGGTAATTACTCTCTATAGCTCGATAACTATTCTACAGCTCAGTTCTTATTAAACAATATGATCATAATGCATGAAAACTTCTTCACACGATAATTCTGCAGTTTCTTCTTCTTCCGGCTTCTTCATTATGAAATCTCAAGTCTCTTATATAGACATGTAAAACGTTTTCTTCTCCTCCATTGGATTTTGCCACTTTAGACTTCCCCGGCTGATGTGTCAATAACACAGTTCAATCTGCTCCATTAGATCCTTTTGATTTATGTTAGCCATCGATCTTTATAACAAACTTTATCTGTTATCACTGAAATCGAGGTACTTTACAGCTCATCACTTTATCAGCTAAACTGATCATTTAATCCCTTTCTATTTTTCTTGGTTAACAAAGAAATGTGTCGGTGAACACATGCTCAGTGAATATTGTGCTCGGTATACACTACACTCTATCGATGTATACTGAAATGCTTTCATTTCTCGACAACACTGCTTTGTGTCTTTTAGCTCTATTATTCATCATAGATGAATGCAACTAATGAAGTCAATTCCATCAAGTCATAGACTCATCAACAAGTTACTCAGTGTATTCCTTATCCTCATCTAACATGTACATCTTCCTCATGTAGATTTCTCTGTTCTTCATCTCTTTCACCTTCCTCCAGATGTGTCGGTATAGTAACTTACAAGATAAGTACTATCAAGCTAGTTAACATCAATGACAACATAATACTGATTTAATCATATTGCATTATCTAAACATCAACTCTTCAGTAATCTTGAATTATAGATTCTTCATTATGGTTCAAAATTAGTTGTAGTTCATCAGATAATTAATGCATGAATATATGATTCTTGTGAAGCAATTAATTCAAAAGTGGTGTAATCTCCTTTGGAAGAAAGGAAAATTTCCATGATTCAAGCTTGACCTTCCCAAGATGACAACCTGTAATGGAGTAATATAGAATCTAGGAAAGCAAATTCATGCCATTCTATATAGGTTAAGAAGTGATTTTTGGATAAGAGTGAAATTATGCATAATATGAATCCATTAGAAAATTCATGTGTCACTAGGATTGGAGGTAAAATGGAAAATGGATGTCTACTATACAAGATCAATATGCAAGGTAGGACAAGAACAATTTATTCTTCTATTAGTTTTGATTATATTTCTAATTTACCACTCTAAATTGATATGATATATTACATATATAATGAATTAAAATAATATGGAAATCATATCACTAGAAGAAGAGGATTATTTTGAAAAAGTAAAAATTGATGGTGTTGATTAAGAATTCTTAGGTTAGGATCCCCATCCCTAGGGCTAATTTTATCTAGAGTAGTTTGGATACTAGATTTGATATGACTTTTTATCATCTTACTTTTACATGGCCTACCTGCTTTCCCTCTGCTCTGATCAAACACAGTGACAATCATGAAAATCATTGATGTGTCGACAATGACTTGGAAGTTGTTACTCGCAAGAGTGTAGGTGAGACAAGGTTCAACAAGCCTACTAATTTTATTTTCATTTTTATTATCAATGTATAATTTATTATTTAATATTTTTGTTATGGGGGTGGAGCGGGTGTTACTTTTTCCATTGTCCTTATAATTTCTCTCATTACTTCTTCTCCACTTCAAATAATTGGGATAGTGGTTTTCGATCTATGCCTTTGATTTCTCTCAAATCAAGTATTGTCTACATCATCATCATATTTCTCAATCTATAACTACTATTCTTCTTGTTCGTGACCACTTCTTGCACGAATAATTTATTCTCCACTATCTCTAGAATCAAATGATGATGTTATAGGGTTTCAGAAAAAAGGAATTTGTAGAGTACACTTGAAATGAGGGAATCAAAGGTGTGGATCGAAAAGAGCTATCCTTCCTTGTCCAAAAAAGGTATAATAGAGTAGAATCATCTTTCCCAGGCACTCCCAATTATTTTAAGCAAAGAGAAAGTAATGAGAGGAATTGTAAGGATGATGGAGAAAAGTAATGTCTGCTCCACCCCCACAACAAAAATATTAAATAATAAATTATACATTGATCATAAAAATGAAAATAATATTAGCAGGCTTGTTGAAACTTGTCTCACCTAAACTCTTGTGAGTAAAAACTTCCAAGTCATTGTCCACACATCAATGATTTTAGTGACATTAGTTTTTAAAGTGAAGTTGACACAAGGAAATTAGTGCTAGTCAAAATCATGAATGAAATACTACTACTGAAACATGGGTTAATGATTTTTACTCAAAAAACTACACATTGAATCATGGATGCAATCTATAATACATGAAATAAAAACTACCAGCAAGAGTAACAAGTACCTCCATTTTAAAGTAAATCTTGAATGCAATATATAATGTATGAAATTATTGTAAAAACTATATCACAAAGACTACATATATATATGACTTTCAAGTGGTCTCATGGATTGTTTTCACAATAATTAAACATAAAAACTTGATATGATTTCTAATAATTCCATGTGACAAAATACCTAAGTTGGCTAGGGATAAGGTTCCATTTTATATTGTAGTTTATATTGTAACTCTCCTTGGCTTCCTACTGCAGTACCAACTTGGGTTTTCCTAATAGTATTCTATTATATGATTGTTACCAATTTTTTCATCCATCTCAATTGGCAGAGCTAGGTAGCCAATTAAAACTAAGGGGAAAGGTACATTTGGTGTATTTTAAACTTTAAGATTCAGATTTAGTATTTTGTGTTGAAAAAAAAATTCAAAGAAAAGAACATTTCTTTGGTTCATGAAATAATATCTATACATTCTTATGAAAAAGTATTTACAATATCAGAACATTAAAATTGCATTCAATTCTATTTGAGTCTTTACATTTATTTAAGAGTAAATGGAAATGATCCCACACAAGCCATGTGATAACTCATAAAATAATGCAAAAGAAATGTACAAGAGTATTGAAAAAGTTAAGATCTACCATTACATGAGGTAATGATGGGTTTTAGTGAATCTGAATCAGCTAGCTTCCAATAATTGTCTACATGTCTTCAATGTACCTACAAGATGATAATGAATGGCATCAGTGTAGTACCTCCATAGTTTGCTTTCAGTTATTCAGTGTCGTACTCTTTTAGGCCTCTTTGCATGTGTGCAGATGTTGTTATTATTTCATTGATCGTTGATGATCCGAATTATGATTATGATTATGATATGATGTCATATGATCTCATATTTAGATGTTAATGTTATTATGTTGCAATGTTTTATGTTTCAGTTAGATTATCATGTACTTACCCCATACTTGCATGTGTATGGTGTTTATATGTATGTACCTATTTTATGTGTATGCATCTGTATTATGTGTTTGTATGGTAGAGGATGGAGGCATAGTTAGTTGCATAGTCGAGATCCATACGACTGACCCTACCCTATCATTGCTTGTTATATGTTGTATGTACATGCTTTTTTTTGTGATGACATGTTTGCAGGTACAGGGCATCATCTTCCCTGAATTAGCAGGAGTGAGCGTGCCCACATACATTCATCTCATGGTAAAGAGGGGAGATAGTATTCAGACCCAAAACCCTAACCTAAGCCCATTTATCCTAATTGTTGGATAAAGTGTCAATTGACTACCTTGCCTAAATTTGGTCAAATTGACCTAATTTGTCGATCTCATCTTTTGAGTTTGTATGATGCGTGAATGTTCCTGAAATATTGCTTTGAGTTAATTGTTTTGCTATGGTTATTTTAATTAATAATATAGTGGGAAAATAATGATTAAAGTATTTCTTATGTCGTTGAAAGATTATTAATTAATTAAAAATCAAATATGAGAATATTTGAATTTAATTAATTAATTGTGCTAAATTATGATATAATATGTTTTATTAAATTGTTAAAAATTAGTGCATGATTTAATTGTGTGATAATTATTAAATAAAATAAATGTGAAATTTTATATATTACATGTGCTTTATTGATTTATGTGAAATTTGATTTCATAAAGTAACTTGTAAAAAGAATTCTATGTGAGTTGTGCATAAATAATATATTTTATAATTAATAATTGGTATTTTCCCTCAACTCAAAAAGGAAGAGTTTGTTTAGGAGTTGTCTGGTGACTCATTAGGGTTTGCATGATAGGTGGATTTGATTTTCTATTTGGGGAAAGTTTCCATTCATTTGTGAAAGGGAGGTTTTGTTGGAGTTTTCAATTTTGGAGAGAGAGCATTTTTGGAATATTTTGTGCCTTCTTGTGTTCTTGAGAATTTGGTGTGTGAATTTTTCTGGGTGAAGTGTGTGTGCATCTACAATTGGAATTCTACAAAGTTGTGATTTAGAGTTGCAGGATTGAGCTTCTACATTTTCAGATTTGGGAGATTCAGCTTCCTACAAGCAATTCTACATCAGATTTATAGCATTGGATTTGAGGTAGGGTTTTGATGAATTTTCTAGTATTTATTCTTGTAGAATCTATTTATCTTGCTATGCCTATTTGATAATAAAAGTTAGATCTATTTTTTGGATATGCGGTTAAGAAAACTCTTAGAAATGCATTTTCATGATTTTATAATTACTTGGCATAGTAGCGAAATGTTGGCAAAATTTTGAGAGAAAATTCATTCTAGAACACCTAGAAAATGAACAATTTAAGTGGCTATAGTCCAAACTATTGAGTAGATAAATAAATAATTGGGTTGTGGTTGATAAATGATTTTGGTTGAAAAAAAATGAATTCTAGGTAAAAATACCCTCTCTGTCAAAAAAATGACAGTAAAGGAAAAATTACCACAGTTAAAAAAAAGGGGGAGGCTTACAAATGCAAAAATTACACTAATAAATTAGATATGTATTCACAAATAAATTAATGGAAAGACATATTAAGAAAATACAAAACTTGACATGTGATATTGAAAGTGCAACATTTCCATTTCTGAAAAAATTTACTCTTGTACATTTCTTTCCATTTTCGAAAATGTTTCTAAATAGAAAATTCCACAGTCCTTGTATTCTTTCCGTTTTAAGAAATAAATGTTTTGTTTTTTAAAAAAATTACATATGGTATTAAAAAAAAATACATATGATATTAAAAAGAAACTTGTGCCTATTGAAAAACAAAAAAAATAGCCTTTTTGCTATTTTCCATTACCTTTTTGCTAAGTTCGAGATTTAGATGTGACTGTAAATAATTTATATTTTAATAATAAAAAAAAAATTGTGATTGAAAACTTTTTAAAATAATTTATATTAATAAAAAAAAAATATTAAAAAAAATTATTGAATGAGTTGGGGCCCCGTGCAGTCATAGCCTGTGTGCACGATAGACTAGGCTGCCGCATGGCAGTCTAGGACTGCCGCCGACAGGCTAGCCTATTGTGTAGGCAGGGTGGTGGTGGCCACGGGCCCCCCACAAACTTTGGTTAGTTTTTTTAAAATTTTGTTAAAAGAAATTTATATGTTATTTTATTTAATATTGTTAATAGATCTTTATATGTAATTTTTAATATGTTAATAAATTTTTATATATTATATTTAATTTGTTTAATAACTAAATTGTAATATATATATATAATTTGTTAATAAATTAATCTTTATTTATATATATTTTGTTAACAAATCAATTTTATAATGATTATAATTTGTTAGTAATTTATTTTATTAATATGTTTTATTTAAAATATTAATAAATTGCATTAATGTGATTACTTGTTATTGGTAATTTTATTAATGAATTTCATATTCTTTATAAGCAAATTTTGTTATTAGAATCCAATTTTCTAGTAATGTTTCATTTTAATAATTATTATTAGGCAATAATAATTGGGTTAATGGATTCTATTTATCACTAGTATTATGTAGTGAATTTTTATTAAAGTATAATTAAATCTAGTTGGTAATTTGATTAGGTTTTATTAACTGGATCGTCATGCCTAGGAATGGTATATATAATGTTTAATTTTGTCACTTATGTGTTTGCAATTAGATGTTCAGACTGAATTTTTGCTTAGTAATGAATGTATAGGTTATCGGATGTTGGTACATGCATCATTTTATATTGAAATTGGTTGTTTTATTTAATATGATTTTATATTTCCTACATGTTTGGTTTATCAGTTTTATGGGGACTAGATGACCTAGGAAAGACAGAGGCTTGGGAATTATTTGTTATTCATGTTGTTTATCATGTTTGGTGTGAGTGTGATCTATTTATGTTCCAGTTGACCTTATAGGCTCTTGTTGTACTATGTGATTCAGTGAATATGTTTATGTAGTCAATCCTGATTTCTATGATGAATCTGGATGTGTGACTATCTATATTGTTTGTGATTTGATCTAGGAGAGATCTATGAGCCTAGGGTAGTTTACCTAGATATGTGTTAGGAGGTGGCTTGCAATAAGCGTCGGAGCCCACAAGTGGCTGCCAGGATCACTTATTGTAAGTATTTGTAATCAACTGATAACTTAATAAATTAAGAGGAAATAAATGAACCTAATAAGATAAGTTTCTCGCCCATGCTTTAGTGCTAGTACAGACTAAGGTGGGAATGGAAAAGATGCTTGCCACCTTGAGAGGTGTGTGTCTAGCATAGTTAATGGCTTTGTCTGTACGAGAAGTCATTGATCCGTGTATGGTCACTTGAGTGTCGAGATCCAGAGAGATTATCAGGATGAGACTCAAGGGTTAGACGTACATGATGACACCTTCCTATACATAGTCTAGTTATCCTACATGGTCGGATGTCTCTGGATTAGTGAGTCATACCTTTCACTATACTTGTTGACTCTGAGTTAGTAAGATTTCAGGATTCTTTTCCTAGTAGTGTTTCTTGGTTTGATTTGATTATCCAATTGGGGTCCGATGTTATCTCCTCAGCATGGTGGGGTAGACCTTTGTGGTTCTACATGGACGGGTGGTAGTGATTCTTTATCGTTTGAGATTTGACTTCCTGGTGTCAGTGCTTGATGGTGTCTTTACAGTTGGATCCTTGTGCTACTTCATTGATGTTCTTTCTTATATTCTTTATTTGTAATCTCGTATTAGCGTATCGCATGTGATACCTAATCTGGACCTTGTATTAGCATAGTAATATTTATTACTACATACCCTGCAACATGTGCAGTGGATGTCAGTTTATGTATATGTCATGGATGACCATGAGGATTGTATTTATTGTTATATCATGTTATTGTAATCTATAAGTTATGGAATCTTTTGTTGATGTCAGTGTTAGTTGTGTTTCATTCTTAAGTAATTCTACGTCATGGAACCCTTGACTATTGTAATCTATGATGGATGTTATTTTCAATATGAGTAAATGGTAATTGCTTCCGCACTGTTGTTTATCTTGTTTGATAACTTTAGAAAAAAAAATTGTTCACCAAACTTAGTAGCATGTTTAGGATTAAATTATCTTGGGTTCTCTGGCAGGGCGTTACAATTAGTCCAAAGACCAAGAAATCGAGGATCGAATAAATGTCTCTAGAATTTATTTCCATACACTCAAAGAAATTTTATAAAGAGGAGATAAAGAATCAAATCAGAAAGGATCATTGTTTTATCTAATGAGATATTCAAATGTGTAGGTACAATAATGAATAATTCCACAAGATCATAGAATATGATAAAAATGGTGAGTGCTACAGGAGAATAAATTAGTAGTTTCTGAGCAATTAAAGTAAAAATTAGATACATGTCCAAATTCTAGGAATTATTATTCATATTGACTTTGAAATACCAATACAAGAGAAAAATAGGGCATTATTATGACACCACAACTACATGAACAATAATAAAAGAGAAATGTGAATAATCATTTCATGATGTCTGATAACTATGTTTATATGGACAGAGATGACAAGAAAATATGAAATTGGTAATGAGATGTTATAGTTCATTCCAAAGAATAGCTTGGTGAGACTAGAAATATGTCAATCAACATTTTCATTCATGGTTAAGAGAGAAGTCATATCAAATAAACTATATAAAGGAAAAAAAAAATGATGAGATCATATATTGTTTGTTAATATGATTTAGAACAACAGAGAGGGGGGATGAATTAGTTGTTCTCAAGTCCATATGTATAAAATAAACATTAAAACTCTTCAACAAATCAGATCTAATAACCAATAGCTACTCAGTCATTACTGATTTCATAATAGAAACATATAACAGTGTTGTCCACTTATCCAATAGTATCTAACTTGTAAAACACAGAAATGGTCAAACCAAAACATTCACACAAGTAACAACACCAGGATTTATAGTGGAAACCCAATTAGGGAAAAACCACTTTGTAACATGTTACTATTGTGTTCACTCTTTTGAAGTGAGCTCAGTGAAAAGCCAACCCTGTCAAAGGTTACAAACACACTATCAGGTGTGACCCAATTAAAGGATTTCAACCACTCTGTTAAAAGTGTGCCTTGTTATAGGACTTACATACATTCCATTAGAATGCAACCTTGTTCAAAGGATTTATACATATGACTGTTATGTCAACCTCTATTAAAAGGATTTTGATTAATACAATGGTTAGAGAGTAGCAATAGTATTGATCTAAAAAACATACAACTCACTTTGCAAATATCAGATCCAATTCCATACACATATGTTGGCTTATTGACTATGAACCTTTACCATCACGATCACTGATATGCTCGGAACTCTCTTCAAGAAATCACAACACTTCTCCTTCAACCTTCTCTTCTTGTATAGGCAATAACATCCACAACACTTCCAGCATCCTCTCTTTATTAACCTCATAATCAGGTTCTCTTAATACTTCCTCAATTAGGTCAATACATATTTTGTCGCTTAATCTCCTTCATAGATCTTAGGGTTAGGTCAGATTCATTGAATCCTTCCTACTTTATGTTCTTCGGCTATCCTTCTAGAAATATCTCAAATCTCTTAATAGATTTACAATAAAACATTTCACAGTGCATTAAATGCTTTTGTACAATCAATAAATAAAGTCAACACATTTTACATAATCCAAGAATTCAATGATGTCAGCTGGAAATCTGAATTCCCTCTCAAATGTAAAATACTGACGCTCGGTCAATACAACGTTCAACTCCTCGGTCTTCTTAAGAAAGCTAAGTCACCACAAAAATGGTTTCCTCGGCTAATACTATTTTCCTCAGTAATTAACTGATGTTCAGTCAACACTGAATTTACTCAGCATATACTAGCTCGGTCGACATTAACATCACTTGGCTTAAACTAGATTTCTTCACTTTTGCTCAGTTAAGCCTACCAGTTTAGTCTTCAATCATACTTGGATAAGTAATACATTATCTTATCATTGTGCCACATAATTAAGTACTCATTGAAATACCAAGATAACTCAACCTTTCCCTAGGTGCTATTGTTACCAACCTTGCTTTTCCCCTTCACAATAATCAAATAGATATAGTACTTTCCTAAGTAGAAAAAGTCTTACTAGTTAAGGTTTGACATCAATGACAATACAACAATTGCTTCAATTAAAGTTTCCAACATTGTTGCCATCTTTAGTCAATGACTTTGTGAATGAACATAGCACATATATGAGACTCAAGAGTTAAGGTGCCATGTATCTAGCACAAATTTTAAAACAAAATAATAAAGTATGATAGTATAGTTCTCATGTCTGATATAATATGTAAAGGTTATATTTATGTTCATCTTGATGTATTAAATCCAACCATAATAGAACAAAATCTATTAGTTAATTACAGATCTTCTTGCTAAAGTGTAATGCCAAACTAAAATTGAATTTTGTTTCATTCATGAAAGATAGAACACTCAAAGGACAAAGTAACAATCTAGGAAGTATAGTGCACTGAATAGCCATAATCATATTGTGATTGTTACTTGTTACCAAGTACCATAATAGTAAACATCAAGGGACTGAACAAGTGCCATAGATTTGGTGTTTCTAATACATGAATGAGAGAACATAATGACACCAATAAGAGAAATCATCTAAATGGAAGCTCATTAATAATCAACTGAAATAATGTGGAAATAATATCACATGAAGATGAGGATTGTTTTTAAAAAAAATTGATGGTGTTGATCAAGAATTCCTAGTCAGGATCCCCATAACTAGGGATAATTTTATCTAGAGTAGTCTCGATTCTAGATTTGATATGACTTTTTATCATCTTGTCATGCCCACAATTAATACACTAGAATGGACATCACACAATATATTTAATCTACTCAAACATGACTAATATGCACACATTTTTTTTAATAAATAAATTGACTCACTATATTATTTGAAGAACATGGTGTGATTCTACTGGATATAATATTTAACTAAAATTTGCAATGACCATATATCTACTTAGAACAATAAAGGTTAGCATGGTGTTTAATTAACAAATAAGACTTTCCCTTGCATACCTGAGACCCTCTTCATGTTCATATATCATGTCCATGTCCCAATTACTTGTTTCCTGCATATAGGGCTACAAAACTAGGTGCATAACATAAGATCAATTGCAAGTTCAATACTTGATCATGATGATAATTTTTCTCATAAATATATTAGATAGACAAATAGAGAAGTTACTTACATCAGAATTTGACAAAGGAAAAGAGTGTATAAGATATGAAGAAATAGTAAACCCATCTCAAATAGTAATTTCAAGGAGGTTCTTATATAGATCTCAAATAGTTACATTCCCATTTAAGAAAGTCAGCTCTTTAATTACTTCAAAAGCTTTGTAACCAAATACCATAAAATGTCATTCAAAATGAATTTTCTAAATAGATGTATGATTATGATTAGATTTACTCCAATGAAAAAATTAATAACAAAGGTATGCTCTCTGTTGGCATTAAGCATGATTGTCATCTAGTGACAACACTTATTCAGATTCTCAGAGCTTACAGAGCATAACAGAGCTTACCGAGTTGAACAGTATCTACCGAGTGCTGCACGGTTAAATAGGAAATTCAGTTTCTACCGAGTAACACTATATCTACCGAGTCTCCCATATTTCTCGAGTTCGAAACTACGACCGAGAGATTAGTATGGACCGAGTCTCCACTTCTACCGAGTGCATGATGATGCCGAGTAATACAGTGGACGTCAAGTATCAAAAAGTCACCGAGTTAATTTGCAGGAACCGAGTAACAATATCTGGGCCGACTCAGTAATACTTGTGTTTATTTGTTGAAGAGCCAACTTTGTAATTATTTTGTAATCAATTTGGATTGATATATAAGCAATATTTATATCATATCCAAAGAAGCAAAATAATAAGAAAATATGTATGTGTATGCAAAGATACAGAAGTAAGTGAATTACAAAGGGCTACAGCAGTTTAAGGAGCAGCAGAGACAAATCCATCACAGAAGGTGAACAGTACATCAGCGAATCTCATTCAGCAAATACAGTTGCAAGTAAGAGATCTACTATTTCTTTCTAACAAGTGAATCACTACTAAATCCTCTAACAGGGTAGACTTAACAGTCTTTTGTAAAATCTCTTAACCGAGTGCATACTTCACTGTATGTTTGTAAATCCTCTAACAAGGTGGACTTAGCAATCCTTATTGCTCCTAATAGGGCAGATCATCAGAAGTGATCATTGTAAGTCTTAACCGGCCAACTTTATACTGCAGCATTAAAGTCTTGTGGGTATCATCCCCACCCCAGTTTTACTTTCTATTTGGGAGGTTTATGGGTTACCAAATCTATGTGTCAAATTGATATGAATGCTTTTATGTTTTAAGTTTCTCATGTATGCAATTAGATCAGTAAAGTATATAACATCTTGATCTGAGACAAGTAAGAAAATTTGTAGTTACTGATTCAACCCTCCCCTCTCAGTAACTCGGTTAGTCTTGAATATTTCCAACAATTGGTATCAGAGCTTTGTGGTTCTCAGGATAAAGTTTGACAGCTTGAGTAAAGATCTAGGATAATGGAGGTATTCAAACTTAACAAAGTAATTGAGAATGAAAAGCTAGATCTGGAAATAGCCATAGCTAAATATAGAGAAGCAAAAGAACATCTTTCCCAATCTCTAAGAAGAAGGAAGGAGCTTGCAAATCAAATGATTGACCATCTATATGTTGAAGAAAACATTGAAGATCTTTTCCCTTCAAGCAGCTCAGATGAAGCAAACAATGCTATCAAAGAACTCCTAGAAAAGAATGGATCTCTACAGGAGGAAGTAAGAAAATTAAAAAGGGAACAGGAAATACACTCAACCAAATTTTGTGAAATCTTGGAGCAAAGGAACAAGATGAAAGATGAGATAGATGGAAAGAACAATGAAATCCAAAATAAATCTCTTCAGCTAGAAAGCCTTATTGATCAGATCTCCAATACAAATGAAGAAATCTTGACTCTAAGATCAGAGAATGAAAATATAAGAGATGAGCTGAGTTCTGTAAAGCAAATCAATTTAAGATTGGTGGATGATCTAAACACCGAAAGACAAATCAATGAGAGAATGCTGAAAACTCAAGAAGACCTAAATCACCTGCATGAACAAAATCTTCATATGCAAAAAGGAAAAGCAGGACTTGGATACAAACAAGAAGGTGAATCTTCCAAGCAAGGTACTCAAAGGAATCAAAAACCCATTTGTAATCACTGTGGAAAAATAGGTCATACTTCAAACAGATGTTGGAGTAATGGAAAAGCAAAATTCAATGGAAAATGCTACAACTACAATCAGCAAGGTCATAAAGCAAATGAATGCAAGGAGAAACCAAGATTTAAAGGAAATTGTCACAAATGTAACAAACAAGGCCACAAGGCATCCGAATGCAGATCTAAAACATTCAATCCAGCTGAACAAATTATGAAAGCAATGTTTGGATGGGACTACAACACTTGGTGTAGATGTCATTATTGTGGAGAATATGGACACATTGGCATGAACTGTGTAAAACATCACTTAAGAAAAAGGGACACCACTATAAGATGTTTTAAATGCACTAAACTTGGTCATATAGCTAAGAATTGCATGAATGTTGGCAAAGTTGAAGATGGAAAGAAAGAAAAAATAGATAGCATTAGGAAGCAAATGAGACAACAATGGATTCCTAAATCTACCGAGCAAACCAATCCAAGTAATGGAGTGGGTGGCTCTGTCAGCCCTAACTAAGTCTCGAACAAAGCACTGGAACTGTATCTTCATAGACAAATTCTAAACAGTTCCGAAACTGAATCAAAAGAAAAATCCAAATCAATATACAAGATATAGTAGGATCATAGGAAGGTCAGTATCAGTTTTCACCGAGCAAAGTCAGGAGTAACCCAACTTTATATGGTTACCGAGTAAGGTCGGAGCGGTATGAATTCCCATGATCGCCGAGTTGCGGAGTCTTCACCGAGAAATTAATTCATAGTGGATGACAGTCTGTCAAGTTCTTACCCTAATTCTTACAGAGCATTAATGACAAAGTTTTAACAAAAAGGAGCGAAATCAAGTTCATTATTCACCGCGAACTTTAGCATATTGAGGGCAAAAAAGTCTCCTAGTGCAATCAAGCATTTCGAAGCATTTTGCAGCAAAGATTTATCGTGTTCACCAAACTACCATGGCATCATCCAGTGCGAAAGTAAAGAAAGGTTCGGAAATGCTAGCTCATGGAGAATGGAAAGTACCAGATTTCAAACTCGTACCAGCAGTTGTCGAAACCCTAGACCCGAGTGGAGCTCAATCTCAGATCCCTCCTAAGGTACTTCTCATTAATGATATTCGTAGTCATTTCAAATGTACAATTCAAGAACTTGGAACCCTAGAGATAGATACTATCCGTGAAGAACTATGTGTTGATGGTGTTCTTAAACCCGAGCAAAAACATTTGGAAGATAAGGGTTTAGTTCACATTACACACTTGCCCCAGAACTTTCAGGTTAAATGGGTCAGATATATTCTCAGCCGAGTTCATGAAGGTAAAATATGGCTTGAGCAACCAGTAGAGATTACAAAGAAGATGATTCACCGAAACACTGGTCTTCCCATGCTCAACAAGGCTAAATCCACAAAAACCCTAAGTCGGTCGGAACTAGAAGAGAAAACCCTATTCGAGTGGGACGGTAGAGGCATGAAAATTAGCAACATTACTGATGCAGAATTGAAGTTCGGTATACATATCATAGCTCACAAGATATATAGTTCAAGTCGGCAGAACAGTGTTCCGTGTGAAGCAGTTGACCTAGCATACAAGATTGTGAAGAACAATTTGTCATTTGACCTAGCAAATTTGTTATTGAAGCAGTTCAACAAGAATATGGAAAGCATTCAGACTTCTAAGAACAATCCATGTAAGTTTGGATCACTGTTGGTTTGTTTATTTTTCTATGTTCAAAAGTTTTTCCCTTCTAAAGGCATGGTAGTATGGAGAAGAGATGTAACGGTTTTTTATCAGATAAATGAATACATTGCAGAAATGGGTGAAAATTTTGAAAGCATAATGGATAACTACTTTGAATCATTTAAAGAAAAGATGAACAACAGATTCTGGATTCCACAAAAATTGGTGGAAGATTATAAAGATGATGTTTGTTTTATGGTAGACTATGATAATGTATATATACTGGCAGTGAAATCAAGGATTGTACATGTGAAACCTCTTCCCTATGAGGTAAATATTGATGAAACCAAGAACATTATTGAAGCCCTAATTAATCAACCTGTTGATCCCAAGGTACCATATTTTGGGACATATGAAGAAGCTAAGGAGAAAATTAAGCTTTTCATAAAGCTTCCTCAGGCGGTTAACAAAGGAAGAAAGAGGATGGCCCAAATGCAAGCTGACACACCTCTAATGTTAACCGAGGACAAAGGAAAGGATATTGAAGAAGAAGAGAAAAAGGATGAGAAGGAAGAAGAACAAACTCCAGTAAAGAAGAAAGGAAAAGTGGTTATCACCAAGGTACCCAAGCAATCCTCTACAGTATTTTCAAGGAGTACAAGAAGCAAGACAGGTAAGAAGGAAGATGATATTGTATTTAAAAGGCCTCCTCCCACCTTTGAAGAAAGAATTAAAGAGTTAAGAGAAGGATCTGGAATAGCTAACATCAAATCCTTCAAGTATGAGATCAGATCAGAGACAGAGCAAAAGGAAATTGAAGATGCAGTTATTCAGAAAATGGGACAATGGAAGTACTCACCTGATGAAATAGCCCCACAAATTCCAGGTATGCTTTTGGATAAAATCAAAATGCGATGGAGCAATGCAAGGCAAACTGTCAAGGATATTTTTGATCAAAAATTAAGACAATTGATGCCTACTATGAACAACTTTGAAATTAAAAAGGCATTGAAAGACAATGAAAATAAGATGACACTAAAATTTAACACTTGTTTGATGTTGGTCAACAATATTGAATCAGTTGTGAAGAGTGCCACTGCCACATGGAAAAACATCTATAATCTTCACAAACCAAGTACTGAAACTGTGATAATCAAGGATATAGAAGATGACAGTGATGAACAGGAAGAAGCTACTGAGGTAGGCAGGCAGAATGATGAGGAAGATGATATTGTTCAGATAGCTGCAGAAGTTATTGCCTCACTTCCTCACTCTCCAGTAAAAGTTGCTACATCTAGCCCGGAGATAACTTCAAGTATGATTGTGACAACTTCCACAGATACATCAAATGTCCAATCATCACCAGGACAACTCAATGTATCATCAACAGAAGTGGCTACCACATCTTTTACCGAGTTGCAGTCTCCTGCATCCACTTCTATACCTACTTCTTTATCAAGTTTTCCAGCAGCAAGTACTTCAGTTTTGGACACTTCAGTAAGTACTTCAGTTCTTGATTCTAAAATTGTAAATACTACAGCTTTGAGTTCAACTACTCCAGTCAGAAGTTTATCATTTTTCACAGCTAGTCCTACAATGTCTACAATAACTTCTACAAAGGCATTAAGCACAATAACAGTTGTTCCTAAGGCTCAACCAAGCATAAGACTTTTGAGCAAAAATATAGAAGAGGATATAGACTTAGATGAAGAAATAGAGATCCCAACATTAGATTTTGCAAATCTGTCAGCAGACCAAATGCTAAGCATTGGTGAACTCCTCCAGAAGAAAGCAAAGCAAAAGAAACTAAAAGAAGAAAGGGATAAGGAATATAAAATCATTGAGGATGCAAAGAATATTTTGTCAGAAGCAATAGGTATTAAAGTTGATTCCTCACAACATATTTTGTTACAATTAGCAGAGGCAGTGAACAAGTTCAATGAGGATTCCTCTGGGTCAGAAAAGTTACTTGAGAAAGCCGAGAAGAAGTTTGACAATAAAGTGCTTGAGCATATTGCTCAGCATATAGCAATTAATCAGGCCAAATTATCTTCAGTTTTGACAGAGATTGAGTCCTCCTATTCAAATATTGTCTCACTTTTTGCTAAGCTATGTAATGTTGCCGAGTTCACTAAGGAAATCAAAGATAAAATAAATAAGATTGATGAGGATCTAAAGGACAGTGTACAGAAGTTGCAACTTGAACCTAGTTCAAGCTCTGCACACCATATGAAAATCACATTCCTATCAAATAAGCAATCAGAATTATTGAAAGAAGACACAAGGATCCAGTCAACACTGCTAGACATTTAGAACATGATCCTTCCCATCATGGATACAATGCAAAAGCACATTGCTCACTCAAAAACATTACTCCATGACAATCAATTTTCCATTGCAAATCACATGATTGAACTCTGCAGAAGTCCAAATTGCACTCCATACATGCAAGATTCTGCAAGAGAATTGGGAAAATACTTTGGCACTAATCAAGAAGGTAAATTCAGATTTTCTTCCACACTTTGGATTTTCCCTGTAAAATACTAGTATATATATACCTTTGGCATTATTGTCAAAAAGGGGGAGAAAATATATAGAGAAAAAATATATAGGAGGAAGTATAAGATTAAGATGAGTAATATGAAAGGGGGAGAAAGTAATAAAATATATATATATATATCAGTTTGACAAAGATAAATTTTGAAAAATCAAAATCAGATTCAGCATGATTCGTGTATATAAGTTTTGGCAATAAGTGTTTTGTCACTAATGCCAAGGGGGAGATTGTTGGCATTAAGCATGATTGTCATCTAGTGACAACACTTATTCAGATTCTCAGAGCTTACCGAGCAGAACAGAGCTTACCGAGCAGAACAAAGCTTACCGAGAAAAACAGAGCTTACCGAGCAGAACAAAGCTTACCGAGTTGAACAGTATCTACCGAGTGCTGCACGGTTAAATAGGAAATTCAATTTCTACCGAGTAACACTATATCTACCAAGTCTCTCATATTTACCGAGTTTGAAACTATGACGGAGTGCTTAGTATGGACCGAGTCTCCACTTCTACCGAGTGCATGACAATGCCAAGTAACACAGTGGACACCGAGTATCAAAAAGTCACTGAGTTAGTTTGCAGGAACCGAGTAACAATATCTGGGCCGACTCAGTAATACTTGTGTTTATTTGTTGAAGAGCCGACTTTGTAATTGTTTTGTAATCAATTTGGATTGATATATAAGCAATGTTTATATCATATCCAAAGAAGCAGAAGAATAAGAAAATATGTATGTGTATGTGAAGATACAGAAGTAAGTGAATTACAAAGGGCTACAGCAGTTTAAGGAGCAGCAGAGACAAATCCATCACAGAAGGTGATCAGTACATCAGCGAATCTCATTCAGCAAATACAGTTGCAAGTAAGAGATCTATTGTTTCATTCTAACAAGTGAATCGGTACTAAATCCTCTAATAGGGTAGACTTAACAGTCTTTTGTAAAATCTCTTAACCGAGTGCATACTTCACTGTATGTTTGTAAATCCTCTAACAAGGTGGACTTAGCAGTCCTTATTGCTCCTAACAGGGCAGATCATCAGAAGTGATCATTGTAAGCCTTAACCGGCCAACTTTATACTGCAGCATTAAAGTCTTGTGGGTATCATCCCCACCCCAGTTTTACTTTCTATTTGGAAGGTTTCTGGGTTACCAAATCTGTGTGTCAAATTGATATGAATACTTTTATGTTTTGAGTTTCTCATGTGTGCAATTAGATCAGTAAAGTATATAACATCTTGATCTGAGACAAGTAAGAAAATTTGTAGTTATTGATTCACCCCTCCCCTCTCAATAACTCGGTTAGTCTTGAATATTTCCAACACTCTCCTCCCTTCCATATGGCATCATGAGACCCTTGAGGTCCTAGCCAACCCCCGAGCAAGTAAAATCTCTTTTTTTTTGCACCATTTTGATCAATGCTGAAATTCCTTTCCATGTCACAAAAGAAACCTAATAGACCAATTATTCTTAAGGGATCCTAGAAGCTCTAACGAAGTTAATCTAAGTCATCATTATGTTAATATTTTCTACAATGTTGACACAATTTTTTAGTATAATAACATAACTTAACCATGTTGCATTTTGATACTACACAATCAAAGTAACCATTAAGATAGTTTAATAATGAGGTGTAGAATTCCTTCATTTATTTGCATCTTCTTTTGAATGTAAAATTAATATCTAATAATAATATTATGAGAGTAAGACTTTCTAACACTATAAAAAAAAGTTGAGAAGAAAAATTAAAATGACCTATAACATCTATTCTAAAAGATTATGCAGATTTTACATGAGGTCCCCATTGTAGGTTAAAATTATACTTAGAAAGTTATAACCGAAAAAACATCTAAAATAGAGCTATATAATTAACCTACCATTTAATTCCTTCCCTTGTATATACGATTTATATAGCAATAAGGTTCTCAAACCCCTCTCTTACTAATTCATAGGAAAATTATATTACTTATTGGGTTTGATAAATCTATATTTAGAATTATAAATATCAACTAGTAATGATGATTAAACTATGATAAATTAGTAAATAAGAAAAACAAAGTGCAAATTCTTGCAAAAGTTTCTACTACAAATTTTGGTATATGCTAAAACATGTGAACATTCCTCCACCATATAAGATCCTATAGTTTTCAATCAAATAACTTACTGATTGTTGTACAAAATTTAAACAATACAATGATGAAAAGTGTTCTAAATTTTTAGATAATGCTCATGATAAGGGTCATTGCAATTTAGCTAATAAAAGCCACAAGAATTTTTTTTTCTAAAACTACTTATATGTAACTCAAATCAACTCCTTGATCGAATTTTTTTTTTGAAACAATAAATTATTTAAAAGGAAACAATACAACAAAAAATGCTAATATCAGAATGTGTAGAAGAAAAAAGAGATTTAATTCAATTTGCATTTATTTTAAAGAAGTGTATGTATTGTAGCTTAAAATATGAAGTACATAATACCCCAATCTTGTTTACTTGACAAAATTAAGAAGATATTTTCACTTTCAAGATTAGCTTAAATGAAATAATTTCCCTCATGGGGTTAAGACTCTAAAATCACATGTTATGTAAACAATATTAAGTGATATATATAACCAATATTTACGGACTCATTATTTTTAATAGTTTTCTGTTATTTATTATCTAAATCTTATGTTGGATTAAAATTTCCAGTAGTAAGATCTACTCAAAATAAATCTACTTAGACATTGATTAAGGGAAATAAGAAACTAACCTCTTTGTGCAGTTTCTATCAAAATATCCCAAAACATTTTTGGAACACTGAGTGGGTCAAGCTGCTCGTCCAACAACTCTATGGGGAATGTTGACATCCATCAGCCACATAGATGAAGGAACCACTCTTCTTTTGTTTGGGAGAGGGACACTAAAGAAACCCCTGTATCATATCAGGTCACTCAAGACTCAACTCTTCATCCATTGACCAACATCTCGACTCCTCCTCGTTCTCCATCATCAACCTCTGCAACAAATCTTTAGATAAAGCAAGAGAAGCTACAGCCTCCGCACCACCCTGATTAAAACTACTCATATTCTCCTAACCCATCCTCTATGCATCATCAAACATGGTCCCTACACTCCCGCATTACCCCTCAAATCATAACAACTCCACACTTTAACACAATCCCCATCCCACCATTTCAAATTTCCATAACGCCACATTCAAATCCTATGATTGAATCCAACAAACTTTGATCCCTGAACTATTTGGTAGTGTGCCTAAAGGTGATGTAGCATCCTGGATCACAACGGTTCAAGTATTTTATCCCCCTCTATAACATGATGTTGGCTTGCTCTCTTCAAACCCCTTCTCTAATAGACGCATCTGCCATTTATCCTAGTGTATCCTCCCCTATGTGCAACTCCAAAAAAAACATCCCAAAGCTTGGAAAGTATTCCTTTCAAATTGCATTTTTCCCCCTCGACCACACAATTTTCTTTCGCAGTGGCTTAGAAGCTGCAAAGATTGTTCCCCATACGTAGGGGAGACACTTTGCTTTCCCTTCTTTCCCAAAATTTTGCAGAACGTTCTTTAAAACAAAACATTTTTTTGTCTTCGTGGCTAGATAGCCACTACACACCGTTTTCTCCCATCTTCCATAAAATTTTCCAGAGCATTTTTTTTCCTTCCTTTCTGTCATTCCAGACCATAAAGAATGAGTTGTCCCCCGTACCCTAGGATCTATAGTAGGTATGTATGCAAAATCTTGAGGGTCAAATCAAGGGGTCGATCCAAGTTTGACCAGCTCCATCGTATTAATTAACTGCAAGACATAAGCAGGCCTCCCTATCACTGGTAGATAAGTCTTGCCGAAAAATCACCTCACCACATTGAAGGAGTTGTGCTTTCCAATACACAAACAAATACCATTCAATGTTGATGGTTCATAAAGAAAACATGAGCATTACAATGTAGGTTAGAACAGGTTAAATTTATGAAGAGGTGCATCTAATAAATACAAAGGAAACATATCCTGAGGCATCCCACCTCATCACTCCACCAATGAGAAATATAAAATGAACATCCACAAACACTTCTAGGTAGGACCATGGGAGAAATATAAGATGGTAAAAATATTTCAGTGGGTCAACTAATTAAAGGCATTCTTGCTCAAGTTGTCTGACACATAGTTATGATTAGTATGCAATAATCATAAATTGGCTAAGAGAATCAAACCTTAGAAGCTATATTCAGATCATAATGAGCCAGTGGAAGAACGAATTCAATGAACAACTACAACCTAAAAGGATTCTTATAGTTAAGTATACATATATAAATATATTTTAGACATATTTAAATGTCTTTATTATATGCTTATATGTTCAAATTTAATCAATCATATATATTGCAAGTAACTAAATATCTCTTATTCTTTTTTCTTTTCTTTTTAAAGTTATGCGAATGCTATTTGTATAGTGAATCTATGTCATTTCCTATGTATTCATTATTTAAATGGAGAACTTAACTAATCATATATTTCTTTAGATCAATCTACAACTTAACAAAATAATCTTATCATGATTAGAAATATATATTTTTTAAATTTAAGGTACATTTCATTACTATTTCATAAAAGGGGATATATATACACCTACATAGCTTAAACCTTATATATTTGTATATAAATTAAATTATAATTAAATATATGTATTTTATCATATGTACAAAATATCGCATATATGGAATCATTGCTCATTTATTCTCTGTAGTTTTTATTTGTTTATTTTTGGTGAAATTTTAATATTTATATTAATAAAACTGGTTCAGAAAAGGGCTCCCAAAGAAAAGAACCAGCAAAGAAAAACTTCTTTCATTACCCATATTTACAAAAAGCAGACAAGTCTGCAAGTTTTTCTAGTTTGTGGTACTAGCTACAAAATCTAGACATAAGCCCAATACATATAATATATCAAAAGGTAGCCTTCCCAATCCCCCATAAGGATTAAGGGGTGGATGTATGCAATAATCCATGACCCCTACCTTATCACAAAATAATCTAATTTTATTTAGGCAGGGAAGCCCATCAACCCAAAACGCTTACAAAATAGTAATAAAAATATACATATGTCCATAAACCCCTGCCTAAATATACATCAAAATTTTCCAGGAGCTGATATACATTTGTGTAAATAAAGAAGCAAGACAAATGATACATAATTATAGCAGTCACCAAAGATGAAGTGAACCAAATCTTCAATGACCATAGAGCATCATGCAAAAAGACTATGATCCAAGCTGATCAGATGAAAATGAGGAAGGACCTATAACACAGGAAAAAGAGGGCTCGAAGATACATAGTAATATGAGATAAACCAAAATAAATGGTAGGAAATCAAGCCTGAGATTTCTCATTTCCATCCCCAAGGTGAAGTGGATGGGAAGTGAACAACAAGATCCATAACCTATCAGCCTCAGCATGAATAGAAGAACCAGCATCAGAATCCTCCATAGAATGTTGAGGAGTAAGATTTCCTCTAGCTGGTTCCAATTCGGGATTCATCAAAGGTACTGATGAACCGAACGAAACCACGTTAGAGGATCTTCCTTCGATAATAGATGAAGCATATTGAGGAGAAATATTAGCATGAGAGATTGCCTCAAAATAAGCCAGGAGACCCAAAATGGCATACATTTTGGAAAATGCCTTTCCCTGATAAGAAACATCAACTGAGTTCCTATGAATAATGAAGTCTAGAGGATTGATAGAAGAGGAAGCTATGCAATCTTTAATTGCCCCATAAATCATAACAAACTTGTCTGAGTTTAATAGCAAGTGTCGTAGAAAGATATCACCCACACACACTTCTCCTTCCCACAAATTATAGCCTTGGAAGGTAGCCAACAATCTGTCATTCTAAATAAACTTAGGCTAGATAGTAGCATTAGCCACATGATATAGTAACGACCAAGATTGAGAAAGATCAAAATAGAGACTATCTGTGAGGGAAACACAATTCTCTTAAAGCTTGGAGACAAAATAGATTCCCCAATTAAACGATGGATACACCTTCGACATTTCGGGCAATGAAAATGGAACATAGAATCAAGTAATTCATCTAAAATTTTAGATTCAAATGGGAGCTCCAATTCATCAAAGGGTAAGGAAACCCTCAAATTCAAAGGCTTGAATTCATCTGCAATTCTTGAAGAAGCTATTATAGAAAAAGAAAACCAGAGAATGAAGACTTACCCAAATACAGCAAGGCATAGCAGAAAAAGCAATAGTATATAAGAAGGAACATAACATATGAAAAGAGTGATAAATGCAAAAAAGACCGATGAAGCATAAGATTGTGCAAACCAATTAAGCCACGCAAAATAGTAGATTTAAAAATTCCAAGGCACATGCAAAGGAGCCATCATGAAATTAACACGATGCCAGATGAAGTTAAAGCATTGCAATTAATAATAGCTAGTCAAATTGGATGCATTAGTGACACAAATTGGTTAGGAAAATCATAATGGAACATACATCCCTAATAATTAAAGGCACAAGATAAAATATGATCCTTACTATGCCATGAAGTGAGTTGTAGAGTACAAAACATGACCAATCATGATAACTAGTCAGATCCAATAAATTCATGACAAAAATATCATACAAAGAATAAAGATAAATACCAAGCACAAATTATTGGAAGATAAATATTGAAATAGGCTTGTGACTAAATCAAGCCGAGCCAATCAATCTTCAAAATATGTCATCAATATAAAATTACAAAGGGAGTGTAGAGATCGACTCAGACTCGATAATTTTGAAAATATAAGGATGAGATTCAAGGGATACTAACATGGAGGGGAATGATAAGGTGCATCCCTCTGAACCAACCTTAGAGAGAGCATCTATAAAATTATTCCCTTCTCTAAAAATATGGGATATATAACACTTAGACAAGGAATATAAAAGGGACCAGATCTGTTCCAAGACGTAGAGGATATTGTGGGAGAAAGCACACATGGAAATAAAAGCATTAATAATCACTAAAGAATCTCCTTCAATATGGAGAAAATTATATTTTAATTTTTTAGCAGCAAACAGACCATACAACAAATCAAAAGCCTCTACTAAATTATTTGTCCCACGGGGAATAGGGCGAGCCTCAAAATAGAGAATAGATCCAAAGCAATCCTGAGAGCAAAGCCAATACCTAAATTTCCCGGATTGCCTTTAGATGCACCATCAAAATTAAGTTTGATAAAATCATGTTGGGGAGGAATCCACTTGACTTGGGATCTAATATAAGATATATCCTTAGGACACAAAGTAAAGGGGAGTGATGGAAATGATAACCCCTTAAAGTTTTTTTGCCATAGAGTTATCCCAAGATGAAAATGTTCGACCCCCCTTAAATTTTCAAGAATAAGCATTAACAACTTCCATAGTAGATCTTTCTAGAGACACCAACACAAACTCAAAAGAAGAAGGCTGACTACGGAAAATCCTCTTATTTATTTCCCACCATAAAGACCATAAAACCAGGGATGGAATAACAATCTATATACGTGATAACATTGATTTATGACACAAGATAGGCCAAGATTGAAACAAATCCAAAATTCCAAGTGGGAGAGGCATAAGAAAATCAAGTTTTTGCATCACAGATTGCCAACGGAGTTTAGCCAACGAGCAATTTAAAAAGAGATGGTTAACTGACTCTAGCTCTTGATTGCAAATAACACACTGAAAAGGGGCTACAGTATTAAGTCTAGCTAATCTATCACTAGTAAGCACTCTTTTTTTTTTAAACTAACCAAGAAAAACAACCCGCTTTAGGAAAAATGATAGAATGCGAACAAAAGGAAAAAGCTCTATGTTTAACGACATTATTTTGTAGCTATTGAAGCAGCTCATATCCTTGCTTAAAATAATATGAACCATTCTCAGAAGGAATCTAAAAAAGCTTATCCTGAGCCTTGGATAAGAATACCACCCTTTCTAAAAGCAATTGGTTTGCACTAGAAGCCTTCTGGTTGTCAATTGGAAGATTATGAAAATCCTTCCAAATAACTATCCCAGAATGAATATGAACTACATAGACATAATCAATAAGAAATCATCCCCAATTAGAAGAAGCAATCTCCCAAACATCACTAAATAAGTCTAAGGAAACTAAGGGAGGGCATCCATTCCATGAATCAAGCCAAAATCTAGCAGATTCTCCATTATGAACCTCCCATGAAACATGGGATGTGATGATATGTCTAGATTTCATCATAAAATTCCAAATGGAAGACCCCTTTGGAGGATCTAAAGCAGAGATAATCCTAGAGGGATCTGAATTATCTAAATATTTTTGTTGAATCAACTAGAACCACTTAATGTGAAGATGAGAATACATCTTCCACACCAATTTACCACCAAAAGCTAGGATCCTATTAGGAAGATTATGGAGACCAACCCCGCCCATGGGAGGAGTAAGAGACATATTAGATAAGGAAATAAGGGGAATCTTCTTCTGACCTAACATATTAGTTGTCCAAAGGAAATCCCTAATAAGACTTTTGATTTGATTGAGAACTGACTTAGGAGCTTGGAGAACTGAAAAATAATAATTTGAAATAGCTGATAGGACCGATTTAATAAGCAAGATCCTATCGGAGAGAGACAACCATCTAGCCTTTCAGGCAAGAATGCAGGCTTTTATATGATTAATAACTCCCTGTAAAAAGTAGGGCTTATTTTTCCCTATAAAGAAAGGAATCCCTAAATATGTAGAAGGAAGGTCATCATGGGAAAAGCCTAGAACATTAACAACCTTATCTGACAGCTTAGGGTCCATATGAACGGTATAAACTTTAGATTTTTGAGCATTGATTCTCTGACCAGAAGCATGAGTATACACATCAAGGACCTTCTTAACTTGCTTTGCTTCATTAATAGAGGCTGATCCAAACAATAATGTATCATCAACAAAGAGGGAATGAGTAACTAAAATAGATGTATTTTGAATTTTTACACCCAACCAAATATTGGAAACATGATAAGCATTAATAAGATGACTCAAAGCTTCAACCATTAAGATAAAAAGACACGCTGACAAAGGATCTCCTTGCCTAACTCCTTGGGAGGAGGGGAAGAATCCTACAGGAACACCATTAACTATGACAGAAAATGAGCTCCAAAAATACAAGCCTTGACCCATTTACACCACTTCTTAGAGAAACCAAACTTAAGCAAAACCTTAATGAGAAAAGACCAGTTCAATTTGTCATAGGCTTTCATCATATCTAGCTTAACAATAAAAGATGGAATATAAAACTCATGAATTGAATGAAGAGTGTCATGAGCCAACATGGCCCCATTTGTAGTTTCTTAACCTGGAATAAAGCCCCCTTGCTCAGGAGAAACTATCTTGGGGATAAGATGTTGCAGCCTTAAATAGATTGCTTTTGTAACAATTTTATAGATAGTATTGGAAAGTGAAATAGGTCTGAATTCTGTAAAAGATTGGGGATCATCATTTTTCAAGATTAAGACAATGTTTGTAGCATTGAAACATTTCAGGATAGTTTTATTCTTCCTAGATTCTTCAAGAACAACCAGAAGATCATGGCAAATGTAAAGGGAGCCATTAGAGATAGGTTATCAATAGGAGTTATCAAAGAAGGAATAACATCAAGTACAGAATTAACTTTATCCTCATCAATAGGAGAGGAAGAAGAGGGACAAAGAAGATTTGAAAAGAACTGAACACCTTCCTCTTGAATTCCTTTTTCATCAGAAATTAGATTTCCCAAATCATCCTTAATAGAGAAAATGCATCTAGCCGCCTTTCAATGCTTAGCTGAGGCATGAAAAAAATTTGTGTTATGATCACCTGCCTACAACCATAATTCCTGAGACTTCTATCTCCAATACTCTTCCTCCCTTGCACACAATTCAGCCCAAGATTCCTGATGATGCTTCTGATTGAGAAAAGTTTGTGGATCCAAACCATTAGCAAATATTTTCTGGTTTATCTCACCCAATTCATTTTCAACTTTGGATTTCTATTCAAAAATGTTTTTAAACACATTTACGTTCTAGGCTTTGATCAAATTCTTAATGAAAGACATTTTTTTGTAAAATTTGAACATCATCGAACCATCTACTACTGGAGTTGCCAACCACCACTAAATAAGAAGGGAGTGAAATGAGGGATGCCTAAACCAAACTGATTCAAACTTAAAAAAGAGGATCTAGAGGAGAGGGAAGCAGGATTAGAAGTTAAATCAAAAGAAAGCTACATTGGAAAATGGTCCGAATCTAAAAAAGGAATGACTTCTACAAACATAGAAGTGTGGTCTAATTTCAATATATGAGGGGAAAGAAATCTATCTAATCTAACAACTATTTGAGAAAAGCCAACTCTGCAATTAGTCCAAGTAAAAGCACCATTTTGAGGCAAAACATCAAAAAGGGCATTGTCCAGTACAAAATTATTGAAATCGGTGACTGAATGGATAGGAGGAGAAATTCCCCCTTTTTTTATCATTAGCTCCTAATATGGCATTAAAATCTCATGTGATGATAAATTTATCCAAAGTAGGGGTGGGTCTGTAAACATTCATAAGGAAAAAAGAATGATTGAAAAACTTGACATTAACAAATTGCCAATTTGATCCATTCTATAGCGATTGAATAGTAACTACAATACTATTCCATAAAATGGCAAATCCACCTGAAGCCCCAACAGTACATGCATAGATACTTTTCAAACCAAACAACTTTCCCATGTGTTGGTTGTTCCCTTTGATCTTCAACTTGTAGATTTATACTTTGATGGATAACTTTAATAATACTTGACTCTATCACCACCCCAAAGTCTACAAGGAAGAGGGCCAATTAACAAGGATCAACAATATCCTCCTACACTTTGAGCTAAGATGCTTAGGCAAGTGTACCCTTGATTCACTTCTCCAAAGGAATCACTAAATGTTATAAAACTACGTCCTTTACAAATTGACTGAAAGATATTATCATTTAAATTTGGGTATGTGTGGTTAATGACAATGAAATGCCTCCAAAGGATGGATCAGTGCGTTAACCTAGGGCAAAGAGTCATCCAATTACATACATCAAATGAAGATCTTAAATCAAACACTCTTGGGCTCAAGATAAGTGCTTTGCCTATTACCCCTCTCCCTCAAACACAATGATATTAGATTCTTATTCGGTTGTAAACTCACTAAACCCATCTAAAAGACTTTAATCCTAACTTTGTTAGGAACTCAGAGATGGTTTCACAATTCTCTTCATTTACCATATGCTAATACACTTTGTGACATTGACATATATGAGCTCAGAACCAAAACAAGAAGACATACACAAATGTAAGATTGGAACTCAATAGCATTCTCATTAACATATTCAGGATCAATATACAATCAAAGCAACACAAAGATAGGAAAATACCCAAAATCTAGTTCCTCTTTCCTCTAATGCTCATACAATCACAACCGCTAGAACTGACCAAAATTCAGAATAGAACCTCAGGACCGAACCCTTACTATGTTAAAAATATTACAGTTTATACCCCTTAGTCATCCTGGAAACCCAAAACAGGTTGCAACAAGCTACAGATGACAAGGGTTAGGGTTTCAACCACCCAACCAACTGAATCAATCAAAATTTATTACAAGGATGAAAACCAGGCGATCCAGGAGAAAGCAGATCCAAGAATGATTTGTAGTCATGGAAAATCCAGAGAAACGTACCAGGGACCATGAATGCACCATGCATTATCAGTCTGATTGTCCCTCTGCAACATGCCTCAAGCAAGAAAAACCATCTATTCATAGTACCAATCCCTGCAAATTAGTCACATAACCTCTGGGCCACTCTACAGACGCACTGAGAAACCAACTCCACCAAATCCAGCCGCTAAAACAATAAATTTCAGTACTTTATGTCACTACAAACCCTCAAAAATTCAAACTCTGGTATCAACGGTCATTTCCATGGTGCCATCAGTGTATCAACGATCAGCGTTCAAACCTGAGTCAACTTTAAATCATGGCAATTGGATCTCTTTATGTTTCGCGTGCTCATATGGCTTTAACCCAACTGCTATCCTCAGTTAACACCCAATGAACTAGCAACAAAGAAAATCCCTATTCAAAAAATGAAATACTGACTCATCATTTAACCCCATGAACTAGTGAACAAAAGGAAAACATAACCATAGTCCATTATCAAGCAAATTAGCATCTACTGACTTTGCTCATTCGCAAGACGAAAACCCCAACTCAAGCTCCATATGGTGAACAGGCGAACACAGCAACTGAACCCAGCTACAATTTGGAAAACCAGTGACAAGGGCCTTCTCACATTCACTGAATGTTTTAGGGAATTGCCATTTTATTTAGCTACTACATGAACACACATTCGCTGAATCACCAGTCAATTTAGAATGTCACCACCCTATTGCATGAATGAGCGAGGAAGAGGAAATTCATCGGGCCGCTAAACAAATTTATCTGACTGACAAACCTAGACCCGTGCCTAGGCCTACTTTGTGCCAACTGTCACCATAGTATTTGCTGGAACTGTCCAGTCACCTTTAGAATCTGGCCCCACCCTGCATCCTCATCATTCTCTGACTTGGCAAATCAAAACATGACACATCATTGGTGAATCATCATGTGGTCCCACCATCCTGGTCAAGCACTTAACCATTATTACTCCACGAATAGGAGACTGAAGGGGAAATCTAAGTCACCAAGTGTCTTTCTTAACCGTGGTCAAATCAAACGATTCAGTGAACAAAGCACTTCGCTAAATCGCTTAAAGCTTTCTTTAACTGGGGTTACACTTTGAGAATACGCAACGGCCTTCCGTCGCTTAATCGCCAAATATCTTTTATAGGCCCTGGATCTACTGACAGATTCCAACTCACCGCCTATGACCAATAGAAAGCTGCCACATCAGCACCTCCTCTGACAAGGGTCCATACCTCCGAAGCTTTTAACCCTTAGCTATTTGGCGAATGCGCGAACAATGGACTTCTCATAGTCACTAAATGGCTTTATTAACTACAGTCAGATCAAGAGAACATGCGAACAATGGTATTCACCAAATCGCTAGAACATGTATTAACCCTGAGTTCCAATTCGTGAATCGGTGACTGAAGAAAGACAAGTTGCTCGCAGAAACACTGAATGTTAACATGAAGCCTCCAGATATCAAGAGATTACGCAAACACTTCATTCGGGCAATCGATGAATGAAAGATGCTAACTGCCAGATATCATGAGAACAAGAGAATACATGCTTGCGTGTTCACCAAACTAAAGACATCATGGCTTGAGGACTTGGAGAACACGCGACTGAAGGGAAGAAATGTTGTGTTTGCTAAATCGCTGAAAAATTTGCAAAGGCCCGAAAAGTATTATCTGATTCAGCAAGGACTAGGCAAGGAAATAGCCACGTGCATAAAGGAAACTTAAGTGGCCTAAAAAAGTAACAAGGAAATAAAACAAAGCTAGGGCACACTTAGGATTTTTCATGCAATGGCTAGAAATATGAAATGAACATCATGGGTTCGAGCCAGAAACATGGAAAAACATTGCAGAGGCTAGAAAAAAAGATGTTAAAGCCATGAAATTTTCTGCAAGGTACAAACCATTTTCTAAGGATTTATGCTATGACATGAAAATGGGCTAACAGTGGCTCTGATTGGGGATGTGTGGCTCATGCAAGCACGGCAAGAAACTAGAATCACTGGTTATAGCAGACCACCAACAGGACAAAATTTGAACAAAAGGGCAAGACCAGAACCAAAACCTAAGGAACCAAGACAAAACAAAATAGGGGCAAACAACTATTTACAGAATTTACAATATATACAGACCTAACTACTATTCATGGAAATAAGAATACCTTCAACTGAAGTATTTCTTCAAGGATTGTCCATGAACTGGCAATTCCTAAACTTCACCATTTAATTCCTTCACAATATATGAATCTTGGCCCCATTTCTCATGTATTAAATATGGCCCTAACCAAAGTGGATCAAATTTACCATGTTTTCCTTTATCCTCCAGTCTGGCATTCCAAATTAACACCAAATCACCAGGTTCAAACCTCCTTTTAACAGCCTTCTTGTCATGCAAATTCTTAACCTGTAACTGCAATCTGGCATTTTTTGAAGCTGATTCTCTTCTTGTTTCATCCAGTTTGATGAGATCTTCAATTCTTAACTACATTTCATCATCTATGTCATCATCATACAACTGAACAAACTTGTACATTTCCAATAAATTGTTCTGAGGCATTCTTGCATGTATTCCATATACTAGGTCAAAGGGTGCACAACCAATTGCCTTTTTCACAGTCACCCTATCAGCCCATAGAGCTAATGGCAACTTTGCATTCCATGCCTTCTTATTATTTTCATCTTGAGAATTTTAATCAAACTCTTATTAGTTGATTCTGCCTGTCCATTTCCTTGTGGATGATAAGGTGAAGAATTTGATATCTGAATTCCAAAACTTTTACAGAATTCTTTGTATTCAGCAGATCTGAAGCACATTGCATTATCATTGACTATTCTTTCAGGGCAACCAAACCTTGTGACAATATTATTCAATAGAAAACCAATTACCACCTTACTAGTTGCATTTCTTGTAGGGATAGCCTCTACCCACTTAGTAAAGTAATCAGTGGCAACTAGTATCCAAGAATGTCCTCCACTAGACCTATTTGGTATCTCCCTTATGAAATCAATTCCCCACTGTTGGAAAGGAGCATGCACTTCAACTGGCCTTAAAGGCATGTTACCTGAAAATTTAAGCTTACTAGAGAATCTTTGACAAGCATCACATCTCCTTACCAACTGTTCTGCATCCTTGAAGATTGTGGGCCACTAGAAACCTACTCTCAAGATTTTATGAGTAGTAGTTTTACCCATATAATGTCCACCACAAACTCCCTCATGCATTTCCTTTAACAACTTGTTAGCCTGATTTTCATCAACACATTTCAAAAGTATGCAATCCAAATTTTTCCTATATAATTTACATCTCACAATCACATACTTGATGGCCTGTAATTTCAATGTTCTTTTCTTATTGTCATCCATGTATGTCGGACACCTCATATTTCTCAAGTAATAGATGATATCTTGATACCAGATACAATCATCCATATCACAAGTATAATCAATTTTAGCTTGATTTATCTGATTTGCATCAAGATTGGATCGAGCCATCAATTTTTCCAATCCTTGTCCTCTAACCAATTTAGTGATTTGGATATCAACATTGAATTCTTGGATCCTATTGATCCATCTGCATCTCCTCCCAGACACCTCCTACTGTGAGAAGATATCTTTAGCTGATGCACTTGGTACAAAGGCAATCACAATTGCTCCCATTAAATAACATCTAAAAGCCTTCACTACCTTTACCAATGCATATGCTAGTTTCTCATTACTATCATACTTCAATTTAGTAGCCCGCAAAGACTTACTGAAGAATGCAATAGGCTGTTCATAACCTTCCTTATTCTTCTACAACAAAACTGTAGCAATAGTATGAAAAGATGCAAAGGAAAAGATATACATTGGGATATTATAATCAAGTGCCTTAAGCACAGGTGCATCTTTGATAGCCTGTTTGATATTTTTGAAAGCTTCATTAGGCTCATCATCCCAATTAATAACAGATCCCTTCTTCAACATCTTAGTTATAGGTCTAGTGACCTCAGCAAAGTTTGTCACAAATCTTCTCAAGAAATTTACCTAACCAAAGGACTAAATTCCTTTGATATTCTTTGGCCTCTGAATCTTATCAATGGTTGCCACCCTTTCAGGATCAATTCTAACTCCTTGCTTCCCAACTAGGTGGCCAAGCAACTTACCCTTAGTGACACCAAAAGCACATTTCCTTGGATTCAATGAAATGCCATATCCCAAAGCTCTCACAAATATTTTTTCTAAAGGAATACAATGATCTTCTTCTTTCTTGCAATAGGCAGTCAAATCATCTTGAAAAACAACAAGGAAATCATTTATAAAATCTAAAAAGGCAACATCCGTTGCCCTCTGAAAAGTAGCACTAGCATTTGTGAGACCAAAAGGCATTCTCACATAAACATATGTCCCCCAAGGTGTAGTGAAAGTTGTCTTAAACTATTCTGATTCTTTTACAATTACCTGATTGTAACCAAAGAAACCATCCATCATAGACATTAATTCTAACCCGGTTACTCTTTGCAACATAGCTTCCATATTGGGAAAACATTAGTTATCCTTTAATGAGCTAGTATTTAAATTTCTAAAATCCACGCAAAGTCTAATGTCACCATTTTTCTTCCTAACAGGGACCAGATTTGAAACCCAAGAAGAATGCCTAATAGGCTTGATAATTCCAGCATCTCTTAGCTTCATCAATTCTTCTTGCATCTTGGGTGCCAAAGTGGGATTAATAGGCCTTTGTTTTTGCCTGAAAGGTTTTGCATCTTCCTTCAAAGGAATAATATGCTGAAATAAATCCTCTCTATAAACCTTTAAGTCATCATATGACCATGCAAAAACATGCCTGAATTATCTTAATAATTCAATCAAAGACTTCCTTACTTTATGAGACAAATCCCTACCAATGTACACTTTCTTAGGTGCCTCTTCTGTTCCAAGATTTATCTCCTCCACTGCCATGTGATCTGGCTTTTTAATATCCTTCTGAACTCTGTCTTGGCTATCAAATATAGTTTCTAGGACAACAAGCCCCCTAGGAACCTTGTTAGTTTTAATTTGAATAATTTCATTACCAAGGACAACTTCCTTTCCTTCTGTAGTCTCAACTAAGGCTGAACAATCTAGCTCTTGACCATGATACTAATCTTCACAACTCATAAATTTCAAAATATCCTGGTCATCTTCAAAGACTTGCCAATTTTCAATATTGTCTGGTATACTAGGCCTAGTCTGAATTTCAACTTTAGAGAGACTAGCAAAAGTAATATCATTGGGATTGATTGCAATATTGGCTAACAAATTTGCCATCTTGTTATTACTCCTATCCTTCCACTCAATATTGAAAGCATCAAATCATTCAATCAAATCCCACGCAGCATTTCTATATTGTTTTAGCCTCTTGTTCTTGGAAGCATACACTGACCTAACTTGGGATACCACCAATTCAGAATCCCCTACAACTCTTTTGCATTTAATTCCATGCTTTTTCACCAATCTCAATCCTAACAACAATGCTTCATACTCTGCTATATTATTGGTACAAAAGAAATTCAATGTGAAAGAGAACTTGTAGGTGTTACCATTAGGAGAGATAAGCAAAATACCTGCCCCTGCACCATCTTTGCAGCTAGCACCATCAAAGTACATCACCCACAAATCACCCTTCATTGATTTAGCATTCACCTCAATAGGTATAGGTGGCAATATAAGATCCTTCTCAAGCATAGGGATTTCTGCCCTGAAAGCATTAATGTCAGTATCCACAAAACATGTAGTTTCATAGTCAATGTTTCTTTCAATCATGTGGCATACTCTTGGTTCTCTCTCAATCTTATTGAACTGGTCATCAATCTTGAAAGTTGCATAGGACAAATCACATTGTAAACTTCCACCCATGGTAGCACTCCATCTTCTATATAACAGCATCCCATAATGAGGAGGGATGTCCACCACCAAAACACTCATAGTTAGTTCTTTCTCTGGATAGGTTTCCAATCTATAAGGCATGGCATTTATAGTACCAATAACTAGCACTTCTCTTTGATCCATAGCACAACATCTACCTTGAATTGTATCAACTTTAAGGCCTAATTTCTCCATGATCTTAAAAGGCATAATAGTATTAGAGGCACCACTATCAATCATACAATTTCTTAGTTTCATTCCATTCACAAGAACACTTAAAAAGAATGCATCAATGTTTTCAAGGCTGGCATTGACAAAACTATCCAAATAAATAGGTGGAATTTGAGATTCTAATCCCTGAGCTTCTACTTTTCTCAGCTCCTTAGCTTGAGATTCATTGCATGCAACATCATTATTATGAACATTATCTACCCATGCAATGTCTCTATCCTTATGTTCAGGGATCTTCAATAATTCTGAAAAAGGAACCTTAACAATTATCTGAGACAATATAGCTAACATATCAATAGGAGCAGAAGGAGGAATCTCAATCTACACTGCCTTAATATCATTTTTCTTATCTGACACATTAGTTGTATTGGTGACTTTCATCTTTTCATCTTTAACCATTGTGTTAACTGGTTTCTCTATTTCATTAGAAATTTTTTCAACTCCAACTCCGTTAGGTTTCTAATTTTTACCTTTTACATCTTTGAACCTTACCATGTGATCATTTTTTAACTTATTCTCACTAGGTTCTCCGGAGTTGGTACTCTTTATAAGCATTCATGTAGCTTTCTCATTTGCATCCCTTGCTACCATGCCTCTAGTTTGCACTTGGGCAATCATTTCTGTAGTAATTCTATCCATTTCTTCTCTTGATGGTCTTCTTAAATTCACTAGCTCAGAAGAAGAAAACATGTTACATATTTTTTCATCAATGTCATCATTATCAGAAAAAACCTCCTGATGGAAAAGTGTCTGATTGTGTCTCTTTGAGCATACATCTGCTTTATCATCAAAATCAAAATCATCTTCATATCCTAAATATGAAGTTGCAATATTGCACCCAATGTCATCATGAGTTTCTTCCTGATCTAGCTCTTCATTACTATCATCTTGATACACTGACATAGATTGTGCAACCACACAATGTTCCGTAGAATGAGAAGACTGGCATGCAATGCACCATGGTGTATCCTCTATAACATTTATAGAAGATTTTTGTAAAGGATCAGGGACAACTCTATCATTATTATTTCTTGCAGCAGGGACAATAGGCGTGCCATCCTTCCATTGGGTGCTATAGGGATAATTCTACAATCTATTCTGTCTACTGAAATTATTGTTGAACTGAGGCTTTTCATTAGCAGAAACATTACCATTTCTATTAACAGGTGCTTTCAAATCCTTCAATGCATTCAACACCTTATCCAATTTGTCCTCCTCTTGTTTCTTGTTTCCAACATTCCTTTCATTATCCATTCTATACCTCTTATCTCCAAATAACTTTGGATCATCTCTCTTCCCACCCAATTTTCCTGATATCTTCATATTGTTCTCAATGTTGACAGCAATCCTGAAAGCATCTCTGAGAGTTCTTGGTTCTTTGTCCCTCAACAAATATCCCATTTTTCCATCAAATGCATTAAAGTATGTGGTCAAACAAACATTGTCATCTAACCTCATAACTTGAAATAGCTTATGCATGCCCTTCTGAAATCTCATGTTAAATTCAGCTGCAGACTCATTCTGATTTTTCCTTATGGTGTTAAATTCATTCAGCATAAAGCTAGCATTAGGCCTATCACCATATTGTTCTTTGAAATATTTCTCAAAAGAATCCCATGTATCACTACATCTATCAGGAAGTCTCTTGAACTAGTCCCTAGCATCTTCCATCAAGGACTAAACAAATAATTTCATAACTACATCCCCGTGCTCAACCTCATAGTCATTTAGTACATCAACAAACAACCTAAGGTGTTCTTCACAACTAATAGCATTATTACCAGCAAACTTAGGTATCTTATCTCTTATATCATTTGGAAAAGCATTTGGATAACCAGGTATTCCATCAAAACTAATTTGCCTATAGCCATCTAACTGCATAGGTCTTCTTTGAAAACTTGAACGAGTATTCCCACTAACATTAGCATTGTTATCTACATTCCCACCCACATTTTTATTTGATTGTCTATTAGGGTCAGCAACTGGTATGGTGGATGCATTAGGAATAGGATTACTAGTAGTAGCAGTATTGAGTGGAACAGTAGCAATCATAGATGGCATACCTAATTCAGCTGAAGATGGGCCGGCGATATTTGTTGATGAAGCCTTCAAGAACTGGATCTTTCTTCTCTTTTATGCAATGGAAGCCTCAATCTCAGCTCTTTCCAATTCTTTAGCTAGATCCTCATCTTCCTTTCTTTTCCTTTCTAACTCTGTATCCTTACTTGAAGCAAGTGGTGGGATCTTTGGTATTACCACTGGCTTGCTTGCTTGGGGTCCAACCACCTTTTGTTTTCCTTTTTCTGCTATAACAACAGTAGGCCTAATAGTTGCATGCCCATCTTTATATTTAGGCAAAGGGATATAACTTTGCACTTGTCTAATCACATGGCCTTCTTCATCAAACTCATGGTCCTGCAGTAAATGTTCCTGCTCACTCCTCAAAGCTTCAAGATCACTAAAAACATTATGCTATAGAGTTCTAGGAGCAGAAGCAAGCATCTTGTTTCTCTGCTTCATCTCCTTAATTTTTCTAAGAAGGGAGTCTCTCTCTATTAATGCATTCACTTTCTCATCCTCCCTTTCCTCTTGTAACCTCTTATATATGGCATCCTATTCTGCCAACTGCAACCTAAGTGCATTCAAATCACTTGGATCTATCATAACATCCTCGGAGCTTGATGACACCTCTATATCAGTAGGGTGATGATATGGGAAATGCACTCGCCTTGGTTCTATGGGTTGCCTTCTAAATTTATTTTCATCAAGATCTAAATCAATCTCAAGACCCATCTCTCGGGCTCATTCATCCTGACCTGAAGGCAATGAACCCTTATCTTGAAATACTTTTGGGGTATCATAAAATTTATCTTCAGAGCAACCACCATCTGATCTAGAAACTTTGTCTTGTGAACCTTCCTCACTTGAAGAAACATGTGGTGCTCTTCCTCTGGTATTTCTTTGTTCTCTTATGGGAGCACTAGTTGACTCACCATTCCTTCTGATCCAACTCTTTTTCTCCTATCTAGGCAATTGTTCCAGAGTGACCTCTAGATTTTTTCTAACAAAGGACCTAGTATTTCTCCTTTTTTCCATCTTTATAGTCTATAACACTGGTTCTAACCTTTTTAACTTGCCACCCACCAAAGTGGGAAATCCTTTAACTGAATACAACAGGAAAACAAGAGTGCACTTTTAAAAACCTTTATCTCTAGACTCTCCCCAGTAGAGTCGCCATTTTGTTGGTTGTTCCCTTTGATCTTCAACTTGTAGATTAATACTTTGATGGATAACTTTAATAATACTTGACTCTATCACCACTCCAAAGTCTACAAGGAAGAGGTCCAATTAACAAGGATCAACAAGACCCTCATACACTTTGAGCTAAGATGCTCAGGCGGGTGTACCCTTGATTCACTTCTCCAAAGGAATCACTAAATGTTATACAACTACATCCTTTACAAACTAACTGAAAGATATTATCATTTAAATTTGGGTGTGTGTGGTTAATGACAATGAAATTCCTCCAGAGGATGGATCAGTGCCTTAACCTAGAGCAAAGAGTCATCCAATTACATACATCAAATGAAGATCTTAAATCAAACACTCTTGGGCTCAGGATAAGTGCTTTGCCTATTACCCCTCTCCCTCAAACACAATGATATCATATTCTTATTCGGTTGTATTCTCACTGAACCCATCTAAAAGACTTTAATCCTAACTTTGTTAGGAACTTAGAGATGGCTTCACAATACTCTTTGTTTCCCATATGCTAATACACTTTGTGACATTAACATATATGAGCTCAAAACCAAAACAAGAAGACATACACAAATGTAAGATTGGAACTCAATAGCATTCTCTTTAACATATTTACGATCAATATACAATCAAAGAAACAAAAAGATAGGAAAAGACCCAAAATCTAGTTCCTCTTTCCTTTAATGTTCATACAATCACAACCACTAGAACTGACCAAAATTCAGAACAGAACCTCAGGACCAAACCCTTACTATGCCAAAAATATTACAATTTATACCCCTTAGTCATCCTAGAAACCCAAAATAGGTTGCAACAAGCTACAGATGACTAGGGTTAGGGTTTCAACCACCCAACCAACTAAATCAATCAAAATTTATTACAAGGATGAAAACCAAGCGATCCAGGAGAAAGCAAATCCAAGAATGATTTGTAGTCATGGAAAATCCAGAGAAACGTACTAGGGACCATGAATGCACCATGCATTATCAATCTGATTTTCCTTGTGCAACATGCCTCAAGAAAGAAAAACCATCCGTTTACAGTACCAATCCTTGCAAATCAGTCACATAACCTCTAGGCCACTTTGTAGACACACTGAGAAACCAACTCCACCAAATCCAACCTCTAAAACAATAAATTTCAATACTTTTTGTCACTGTAAACCCTCAAAAATTCAAACTCTGGTATCAACGGTCATTTCCATGGTGCCATTAGTGTATCAACGGTCAGCGTTCAAACCTGATTCAACTTTAAATCATGGCCATTAGATCTCTTTATGTTTCATGGGCTCATATGGCTTTAACCCAACTGCTATCCTCAATTAACGCCCAATGAACTGGTGACAAAGCAAATCCCTATTCGCAAAATAAAATCCTAACTCATCATTTAACCCCACAAACTAGTGAACAAAAGGAAAACATAACCTTAGTCCATTATCAAGTGAACTAGCGACTACTAACTTCGCTCATTCGCAAGACAAAAACCCCAACTCAAGCTCCATCTGGAGAACAGGCGAACATAGTAACTGACCCCAGCTACAATTCAGTGAACCAGCAACAAGGGCCTTCTCACATTCGCTAAATGTTTTAGGGCATCGTCATTTCATTTAGCTACTACGTGAACACATGTTCACTAAATCACCAGTCAATTTAGAATGTCGCCACCTAATTGCACGAATGAGTGAGGAAGAGGAAATTCGTTGGGACACTAAACAAATTTATCTGGACTGACAAACCTAGACCCCTGTCTGGGCCCACTTTGTGCCAACTGTCACCATACTATTTGCTGGAACTATCCAGTCACCTTTAGAATCTGGCCCCACCCTGCTGCATCCTTGTCATTCTCCGACTTGGCAATTCAAAACATGACACATCATTAGTGAATCATCATGCGGTCCCATCATCCTGGTCAAGCACTTAACCATTATTACTCCACGAATTGGGGACTGAAGGGGAAATCTAAGTCACCAAGTGTCTTTCTTAACCATGGTCAAATCAAACGATTCAATGAACAAAGCACTTCACTGAATCGGTTAAAGCTTTCTTTAACTAGGGTTACACTTTGAGAATACGCAACGACCTTCAGTCACTTAATCGCCAAATATCTTTTATAGGCCCTAGGTCTACTGACAGATTCCAACTCACTGCCTATGACCAATAGAAAGTTGCCACATCAACATCTCCTCTAACAAGGGTCCACACCTTTGAAGCTTTTAACCCTTAGCTATTTCGTGAATGCGCGAACAATGGACTTCTCATAGTCACTAAATGGCTTTATTAACTACAGTCAGATCAAGAGAACATGCAAACAATGGTATTCACTGAATCACCAGAACATGTATTAACCCTGAGCTCCAATTCGCGAACCGGTGACTGAAGAAAGACAAGCTGCTCGTAGAAATGCTAAATGTTAACACGAAGCCTCCAGATATCAAGAGATTATGCGAACACTGCATTCAGGAAATCACTGAATGAAAGATGCTAACCACCAGATATCAAGTGAACAAGAGAATACACGCTCACAGGTTTGCCAAATAAAAGACATCATGGCTTGAGGACTTGGAGAACACGCGATTGAAGGGAAGAAATGTTTTGTTCACTAAATCGCCAAAAAATTTGCAAAGTCCCAAAAAGTATTATCTGATTCAGTGAAGACTAGGCAAGGAAATAGCCACATGCAGAAAGGAAACTTAAGTGGCCTGAAAAAGTAACAAGGAAATAGAAAAAAGCTAGGGCACACTTAAGGTTTTTCATGCAACAGCTAGAAATATGAAATGAACATCATGGGTTTGAGCCAGAAACATGGAAAAACATTGAAGAGGCTAGAAAAAAAGATGCTAAAGCCATGAAATTTTCTGCAAGGTATAGACCATTTTCTAAGGATTTATGCTATGACATGAAAATGGGCTAACACCGTGTACATATTGAAAGAATCCAAAGAAAACTTAGTTTCTTACAAAAGAACAATATCCACATGCACAAAATTAAGTCTTACCTTAATCCTATGCATTTTGTTAGAGGCATTAATGCCTCTGACATTCCACGATAATATCTTCATTGATGACAAGAAGAACCTTTAGTCCTCCTCGCCGAACATCTCCTAAATGTAAACAAATTCCCATCCAAAGTAGATTGAAGACCAGCTTGAATCTCCTCCAAGACTTTATTTGCCTTAGATTTTATGCCTCTAGTCTTTGGATTTTTAATAGCAGAATTAGGGGAGATTGGTGTCTGAACAATTGTAGATTTAGCAACTTGAACTAGCTGAACATCATGCAAAGAGATATGTTACTCATAATCTTAGGGTGGAGGAGAAGAAACTAATTGATCATTTGAAAAAGATGTCAAATTTTTCACTGGGTTGAATTGGCCAGTAGGTCCCTCAAGGAAATCGTCATCATACAAAGAAATATGTTGATCAAGAACCTGAGGTAAAGAGGAAGAAGAAAGTACCTGAACATCCAATGAAATATCCAAGACATGAAGAGGTTCCAAATGATCAGCAAAATCATCACAATAATGGTTACTATGCTACAAACTATCAAGTGGCAGATCAATAGTGATGTCGTCAATAGCATGAGACCGAGAAGCAACAATAGACATTACTTCCATAGTCATTATTGCGGCATGTTCTTTGGTCACTTTCCTTAATTTAAGAGGGGTGTTTGAAAACATCAAAGTCTTAACAATTGAATCAAAAATTGATAAGTCTAGAAATTTGAATACCGAGCTAGCTTCCGAAATGATAGCTTGAGAAGTATCTATGGCAGAAAGGAACAGAATGATAGGGAGAAGATAAATTTTTAACATATTAACCAATGAGGCCATTAGTTGAGACAGTATCATAGGTGGAACAAAAGACCATAGTACAAGAACACCATCTGACCCATTACCTTGAGATGGCACTTTTGGCTTGATTACATGTCCATGAGCATGAGGCATAGGATGAGAATCTTGGGGAATAGGATGAGGATGCTTTGACAATTTTTCCCCAATAGTAACTTGAGCAGTATTACCCAAATTATCCTGATTATGAATAGGATGCACATTTTTCCTGATGGAGGTATTAAAGGAACTAGAGTGATCAAATTTATCATGAACCAAGGAACATTTATAAGGGAAAGAAGTACGATCCTTATAAATAATCAAATTAGAACAATTAGGATCCTTACATTGATTTGTAAAATGACCTAGCAAGTTTGCATAATAAGAAGAAGTCTATGCATCCTGAATAATGATTTGCTACCTCTAAGAGCCCCATTTGGACTAGAGAGTAATAAAATTAGGAAATGGCTTAAGGAGATCTAAGGAGAGATAAACTCTGATAGACCGATACGATTCCTCATGAGGGGTCAAATCATGCCGAATAAATTTGCCAATCTTATTAGCAATGGCTTCAACAATATCTAAATCCCTATATTCCAAAGGCAGAGTGGGTAATTCAACCCAAAAAGGCATAAAAGTACATGTAAAATCATTCAAATTGAAATTTGGAGTCCATTTTGTTAAACAAATTCCAGTGTCGTTACAAAACCAATAGCTAAGACGAAGAACATCATTTCGAGTGATTGAAGAATAAAAAATTGTACCAAAGAAATTTGAAGCATGATCTAGATAGAAAAAGTCCAAAAGCCCTAACCAATTATTTTTAGCCCAAGAACGAAATTTAGTAATGGGTAAAAAGGACCAGATCTTAACAATGAGTGCTTTTTCATGCATACAATACATGTGATTCCAAGATGCCATCTGCAAATTGGAGAACTGGCTCGCAATTCCCCACACTGAGTTGTGCAAGTTGATTTGAAAAAGTTTTCCCCAAATCATCCATCTTCAAAAAATTAGAGCTCCCTTTCTGATTGTCAATACCCCAATCAACCTAAATAGGAATATTATTCAGCTCAGTCAAAAAAGAAGGATGTGAAGAATGAACATTAGGGTTTTGAAGGGGAATATTATTCGATGAGGTGAAAAAATTAGGCCAAGAAACAAATAAAGGTATATTAGGATCAAAATCTCCAATTAAGGAGGCATCAGAGGCACTAATAGGATTTGGAAGTAGAGGCCCTGAATAGATATCAAAATAAGAATGAATCCTAGGGTGATATGCAGAAGTCAAGGGTTTGGGGAAACATGATACCTTAGAGTAGTTGTTCCAGCCAGTCAGATTACCAAATTGTGGAGCCCTAGACTAGAACCCAGATCTGCCAACCAAAGCATAAAGATTCCTTTTAAGGCCTTGCCCCCATCCTCAACTTTTCTGAAAAGACTTAGCTTTCTTGATTGGTTGTCCATGATGAAATCTCTGTGGACCTTTCACTGGATACACATCCCTCACACCTTTCCCCTATGCTCCATTCACATGCTCTTCTCTTGCTCCATTCGCAACTCTAACTCCGTTAGCCATCATTAACACCTTAAGAAAATATAACAATGAATAAACATTTCTAGATAAATAATAAATCCATACCTTTTATGTTGGATCCATGTCTCTTGCTTAAATCCTTGTAGATCATGACAACATAAAGATGGAATATTTTTTCCACCCTCTTGAGTACTCGAGTCCATGCTTGAATCACACTCACTCAAAGTAATTAGTGGATCTACTAAGCATAAATAGAAACACATCAATTTGTTTATACTCATCATATTATCAAATAACCAAATCATTTAGCCATAATTTATAGAAGGACACCCCCCCCTTTTTTTTAAACATAAAATTTATTTAACTCTTGTTTGAGTTTTATTGCTTGCATGTACCTATGTTTATAATCTCAAAAAAAGTATGTCGAGCTAGAAGTACTCTTCCCACCATTAAACTAAATTAGAATATGGAAAAGAAAAGGTATAAACTATGGATAAAGCAAATGACAATGAATTTATATAATACTTGTTATTGAAACCAAGATGGTAATTCATGTTTGATAGTATTACTAAAATACAAATATACTTATTCTAAAAACATGATAACTATCCTTTGTAGCATATCCAAAAACTTATTTTCATTATTTATGTTAAACCATCATGCTAATAAATGTAGTTCTATAGTTGATAAATCAATTAAATGACATTAAAATATTACGAAGATATTGCATCAATGAAACATCAAGAGTACACAAACTTGTAAAAGTTGAAATTGAACTATTTAACCCATGCAATGCAACCTCAATCAAGAAGTAATCATAAACCTACATTCACCTCTAGGTTGGGCATCACATCCTCCCCACCTAAGATTAAACTTCCTCCTGGAAGTTAGTAGAGAGGTAAACCCCTACGCTTGAGCAAGTCTATAAGGAAATAAATCAAACTTCTCCCCTGGCATACAATATGTAAATTACAATGTTATCATCTACCATATCATTATAAAATAAGTACTCATAAGGTGATTTTCCACAATCAAAGAGTGACACAACATTCTTCATGTGTTCTCATATGTATGATGTATGAAATTGAAATCATCATATATAATGTAACTCATATTTTAAATACAACATAAGCCAATACTTTAACTAAGGATGGTTTTATTCACATTTAGTATGTTCTCTTCTTCTTATTTATAACAAATCATTCAGTAATCAAATGCTATTAAATCTTTGGGATGTCACAATGCACTAAAATGAAACACGTCCATTATATCATATCCATAATACTTAAATATGTAATTATCTTTCTCTTCCATTTTATTCTCTATCACTTCCTTTCTCATATGTATATCCAAGAAATATAGCCATCACATAGGTAACCACAACACAAGACTAACACCAAATGGGATGAGGATGAATAGTGTCCCAAAATTCTCCTACAAGAATCCATATCACATATGCAATTGTTATTAGGTCCTCCCTGAGGTACCTGTATAAAATAAAATAACATATGATCTAGGGGAAATGGATAGTAACCGTCCCATACCGATCTCATTTACCCCTACATAGAGTTTCCCCAGGCCACCTACTCCCCCATACAACCTATCAGGGACCCCACATGAGTATGATAGTTTACATATGTCACATCGCAATACACAAGCTACCAATAACAAACATTCATTAAAGCCTCAAAACTAGAAATCTTAAGTTTAAATCAAATAAATAATGAAAAGGTACAAATTAATAAAATTTATATAGTGGCCACCAAGAAATAGTTCAAAATTTATAAATAATAATTCATACTAACAAGTCCTTGAGGCAAAAAGGATAATTTTATAAAGAATTTAATCAATAACTTAAATAAATTCAAGACTACTAGCTCCGTCAATTCAAGATCAAATAAATAATTAAAATAAAATAAAATAAATCTAGTATCATAGAAGATTTTACAGCACAATCACTTTGTGACTTCAATCAAGTCACTTAAGGGGGAGGAGGGGAATAAGGTGGTCTCAACAACACTGATCTCATGAATAAATCTCAATATCATCATATCCAAGTCTCACAGAAGCTGAGATGATCATATAGTAATTGTATCATCAATGATAGCTCTGCTCAATCTTCAAGGGTACACTTAGGTCCATCCTCACCCATGGGTAAAAATATCAGGGAATAGGTTTTCACTATGAACCAACAAATGTGGCTCTACATGTGGGGGAGTCTATAGGGACTAACATCCACTAAAGTCTTATACTCAATGAAGGGCCTCTATCTCCCAACACGACATGCATCTCATATAGAATAAATAATCAACTATGGAGCAATGACCAATACAATATTTGATTGTAAGACTCCAATGTGGTCCTCTATCACTCAACCTATGATTACATGGTGTCACTCTCACATAGCCTACACTACGGGGCTACTACCAACATAACATAATACAAAACATGATTAGTAGTATTCATTTTCAAACACAAACACTTCACCACCACACCACGTTACAATAGCACATTCATAACTTTTGTTAGATATACACAACTTTCACAAAGGGCACACTTAGGAGGATCTTCCATGGGATCCACCTCTCCCATACCCAAGTTGGATGGAATATATATCACCCACATCGGATACAACACATTTACTAGTCTCATCACATGTCACTACACATACACATAAAATTTATGGAATTCACTATACAAGGTAAAGGACACATATACATGCTTTCTTGTAGCTCAAAAAAGTTATTTTTCATGAAAGGAAGTTCATATCAAATTTGTTTTGTATTTTCTTGTTTGATGATTCACATGACTTTAATTTTTCATGAATTTGAAGTAACATAAATTACGCCATGATTTTAATTTGTGATACAAAGTGATTAAGCCCAAAAGGACCCAGAGTAAAAACCTAGGCTCTGATACCAAATGTAATGCCCACTGTTAATACACTAGAATGGACATTGCACAACCTATTTAATCTACTCAGAAATGACTAATATGCACACATTTTTTTTTAAACAAATTGACTCACTATATTAATTGAAAAACATGGTGTGATTCTACTGGATATAATATTTAACTAAAATTTGCAATGACCATATATCTACTTAGAATAATAAAGGTTAGCATGGTGTTTAATTAACAAATAAGACTTTCCCTTACATAACTGAGACCCTCTTCATGTTCATATATCGTGCCCATGTCCCAATTACTTGTTTCCTACATATAGGGCTACAAAACTAGGTGCATAACATAAGATCAATTGCAAGTTCAATACTTGATCATGATGATAGTTTCCCTCATAAATATATTAGATAGACAAATAAAGAAGTTAGTTACATCAGAATTTGACAAAGGAAATAAGTGTATAAGATATGAAGAAATAGTAAACCCATCTCAAATAGTAATTTCAAGGAGGTTCTTATATAGATCTCAAATAGTTACATTCCTGTTTAAGAATGCTGGCTCTTTAATTACTTAAAAAACTTTGTAACCAAATACCATAAAATGTCATTCAAAATGAATTTCCTAAATAGATGTATGATTATGATTAGATTTACTCCAATGAAAAAATTAATAACAAAGGTATGCGCTCCTCCCTTCCATATGGCATCATGAGACCCTTGAGGTCTTGGCCAACCCCCGAGCAAGTAAAATCTATTTTTTTTTGCACCATTTTGATCAATGCTGAAATTCCTTTCCATGTCACAAAAGAAACCTAATAGACCAATTATTCTTAAGGGATCCTAGAAGCTCTAACGAAGTTAATCTAAGTCATCATTATGTTAATATTTTCTATAATGTTGATACAAACTTTTCAGCATAATAACATAACTTAACCATGTTGCATTTTGATACTACACAATCAAAATAACCATTAAGATAGTTTAACAATGAGGTGTAGAATTCCTTCATTTATTTTCATCTTCTTTTGAATGTAAAATTAATATCTAATAATCATATTAATATGAGAGTAAGACTTTCTAACACTAAAAAAAGTTGAGAAGAAACATTAAAATGACCTATAACATTGGTTCTACAAGATTATGCAGATTTTACATAAGGTCCCCGATGCGGGTTAAAATTATACTTAGAAAGTTATAACCCAAAAAACATCTAAACTAGAGCTATATGTAATTAACCTACCATTTAATTCCTTCCCTTGTATATATGATTTATATCTCAATCAAGTTCTCAAACCCCTCTCTTACTAATTCATAGGAAAATTATATTACTTATTGGGTTTGATAAATCTATATTTAGAATTATAAACATCAACTAGTAATGATGATTAAACTATGATAAATTAATAAATAAGAAAAACAAAGTGCAAATTCTTGCAAAATTTTCTACTACAAATTTTGGTATATGCTAAAACATGTGAACATTACTGAGCTACCATATAAGATCCTATAGTTTTCTATGAAATAACTTACTAATCATTGTACAAAATTTAAACAATACAATGATGAAAAGTGTTCTAGATTTTTAGATAATGCTCATGATAAGGGTCATTGCAATTTAGCTAATAAAATCCACACGATTTTTATTTTTTACTACTTATATGTAACTCAAATCAACTCCTTGATCGATTATGTTTTTTTGAAACAATAAATTATTTAAAAGGAAACAATACAACAAAAAATACTAATATTAGTATGTGTAGAAGACAAAAGAGATTCAATTCAATTTGCATTTATTTTAAAGAAGTGTATGTATCGTAACTTAAAACATGAAGTAAGTAATACCCCAATCTAATTTACTTGACAAAATTAAGAAGATATTTTCACTTTCAAGATTAGCTTCAATGAAACAATTTCTCTCACAGGGTTAAGACTCTAAAATAACATGTTATGTAAACAATATTAAATGATATACGTAACCAATGTTTATGGACTCATTATTTTTAATAGTTTTATGTTATTTATTATCTAAATCTTATGTTTGACTAAAATTTCTAGTATTAAGATCTACTCAAAATAAATCTACTTAGGCGTTGATTGAGGGAAATTAGAAACTAACCTCTTTGTGTAGTTTCTATCAAAATATCCCAAAACATTGTTGGAACACTGAGTCGGTCAGGCTGCTCATCCAACAACTCTATGGGGAATGCTGACATCCATCAACCGAACAGATGAAGGAACCACTCTTCTTTTGTTTGGGAGAGGGACACTAAAGAAACCCTTGTATCATATCAAGTCACTCAAGACTCAACTGTTCATCCATCGACCAACATCTCTACTCCTCGTTCTCCATTATCAACCTCAGCAACAAATCCTTAGATAAAGCAAGAGAAGTTGCAGCCTCTGCACCACCCTGATTAAAACTACTCATATTCTACGAACCCACCCTATATGCCATCATCAAACATGGTCCCTACACTCCCGCATTTCCCCCCAAATCAGCACAACTCTACACTTTAACACAATCCCCATCCCACCATTTCAAATTTCCGTAATGCCACATTCAAATCCTATGATTGAACCCAACAAAATTCAATCCCTGAACTATTTGGTAGAGTGCCTGAAGGTGATGTCGCATCCTGGATCACAACGGTTCAAGTATTTTATCCCCCTCCAGAATGTGATGTTGGCTCGCTCTCTTAAAACCCCTTCTCTAATAGACACATCTTCCATTTATCCTAGTGTATCCTCCCCTTTGTGCATCTCCAAAAAATAACATCTCAAAGCTTGGAAAGTATTCCTTCCAAATTGCATTTTTCCCCCTCCCCAAACCCTCGACCACATAGTTTTCTTTTGTAGTGGCTCTGAAGCCGCGAAGATTTTTCCACATACGTAGGGGAGATACTTCATTTTCCCTCCTTTCCCAAAATTTTGTAGAATGTTCTTCAAAATAAAACATTTTTTTTTCTTCATGGGTGGATAGCCACTACCCACCGTTTTCTCCAAACTTCCATAAAATTTTCCAGAGAATTTTGTTTCCTTCCTTTCTGTCATTCTAGACCATAAAGAATGAGTTGTCCCCCGTACCCTAGGATCTATGGTAGGTATGTATGCAAAAGCTTGAGGGTCAAATCAAGGGGCCGATCCAAGTTTGACCAGCTCCATCATATTAATTAACAGTAAGCCATAAGCAGGCCTCCATGTCACTGGTAGATAAGTCTCGCCGACAAATCACCTCACCACATTGAAGGATTTGTGCTTTCCAATACACAAACAAGTACTATTCAATTTTGACGGTTCATAAAGAAAACACGAGCATTACAATGCAAATTAGAATGGGTTTAATTAATGAAGAGGTGCATCTAATAAATACGGAGGAAACATATCCTCGGGCCTCCCAGCTCATCACTCTACCAATGAGAAATATAAAACTTACATCCACGAACACTTCTTGGTAGGACCATGGGATAATTATAAAATGGTAAAAGGATTTAACGGTGGGTCAACTAATTAAAGGCATTCTTGCTCAAGTTGTCTGACACATAGTTATGATTAGTATGCAATAATCATAAATTGGCTAAGAGAATCAAACCTTAGAAGGTATATTCAGATCATAATGAGCCAGTGGAAGAATGAATTCAATGAACAACTACAACTTAAAAGGATTCTTAAAGTTAAGTATAAATATCTAAATATATTTTAGACATATTTAAATGTCTCTATTATATGCTTATATGTTCAAATTTAATCAATCATATATATTGCAAGTAACTAAATGTCTCTTCTTCTTTTTTCTTTTCTTTTTAAAGTTATGTGAATGCTATTTGTATAGTGAATCTATGTCATTTCCTATGTATTCATTATTTAAATGGAGTACTCAACTAATCATATATTTCTTTAAATCAATCTACAACTTAACAAAATAATCTTATCATGATTAGAAATATATATTTTTAAAATTTAAGGTACATTTCATTACTATTTAATAAAAGGGGATATATATACACCTACATAGCTTAAACCTTATATTTGTATAAAAATTAAATGATGATTAAATATATCTATTTTATCATATGTACAAAATATCACATATATGGAATCATTGCACATTTATTCTTTGTATTTTTATTCAAGGTTGATATGACATCAAGTTAATCTTTGAGACGTCTCTCTAAGGTTTAAAAAATATTATCTCATTAACACCTTAAGAAAATATAACAATGAATAAACATTTCGAGATAAATAATAAATGCATACCTTTTCTAATGGATCCATATCTCTTGCTTAAATCCTTGTAGATCATGACAGCATAAAGATTGAATATTTTTTCCACCCTCTTGATTACTCAAGTCCATGCTTTAATCACAGTCACTCAAAGTAATTAGTGGATCTACTAAGCATAAATAGAAACACGTCAGTTTATTCATACTCATCATATTGTAAAATAACCAAATCATTTAGCCATAATTTATAGAAGGACACCCCCCCCCCCGCCCCCCCTTTTTTTTAAACATAAAATTTATTTAACTCTTGTTTGAGTATTATTGCTTGCATGTACCTATGTTTATAATATCAAAATAAATCTGTCGAACTAGAAGTACTTTTCTCACCATTAAACTGAATTAGAATATGGAAAACAAAAGGTATAAAAGATGGATAAAGCGAATGACAATGAATCTATATAATACTCATTATTGAAACCAAGATGGTAATTCATGTTTGATAGTATCACTAACATATAAATATACTTATACTAAAAACATGATAACTATCCTTTGTAGCATATCGAGAAACTTATTTGCATTATTTATGTTAAACCATCATGCTAATAAATGTAGTTCTATAGTTGATACATCAATTAAATCACATTAAAGTATTACAAAGATATTGCATCAATGAAACATCAAGAGTACACAAACTTGTAAAAGTTGAAATTGAACTATTTAACCCATGCAATGCAACCTCAATCAAGAAGTAATCATAAACCTACATTCACCTCTTGGTTGGGCATCACACATCTTATTTTTATGTGGTCTACCGGATTTCCCTCTGCTCTATTCAAACACAATGACATACACAAAAATTGTTGATGTGTCAACAATGACTTGGAAGTTGTTACTTGCAAGAGAGTAGCTGAGACAACGTTCAAAAAGCCTGCTACTTTTATTTTCATTTTTATTATCAATGTATAATTTATTATTTAATATTTTATTGTGGGGGCGGAGCGGGCATTACTTTTCTCCATCATCCTTACAATTCCTCTCATTACTTCTCCTCAGCTTCAAATAATTGGGATAGTGTTTTTCGATCCATGCTTTTGAATTTCCTTGATTCAAGTACTTTCTACATCATCATCATCTTTCTCACTCTACAATATTGTGCTTCTTGGATGTGGCCACTTCCTGTACAACTAATTTCTTCTCTCCTATCACCAGAATCAAATGATGGTTGTCATGCCCCGACAGTCTTGGACTTGATCCTTAGAACTCTGAGATTAGTTTAGATTTTCTGGATGGTTTGTTACTTGTTTTGGAACATGTTTCAGTTGAACAATTTGTTATCTCGCATCGTTAATATGCTTTTTAAACTCTTGGAGAATTCAAAGTTCACTAAGTCTGATTCTCAGAATAATGGTCTAAGCATTTCAGTATTGTGTTATATCAGAATTTTGTCTTTTGAATCGGTTCAGACTCAGAATCCTGGAGTAAGAAATATTTCAGAAAGACTTTTCAGCTTTCAAGTTTATTTGCAATAGTTTTAGTTCCATTTTATGTGTGTATGTTTCAGAATGGGTTGGTGACAGGAATAATGATTCAGATATGTTCATTGATCAATTTGTATATATATATATATTTGTTATAACATTTCATTTGTATAAATTGGTGTACGCTAATATGAAATAATTATATGTGTATGTTTATATATATAGACATATAGTTGATTCTATATACGTACATATGTTTATATTAATGAATGATTATAATTATACGTATATTATTGATGATTGTTATTGATGTTAATTTTCTATATGAAAGAAATTATAATAGTAATTAATATTAATATTAAGATAAATATTAATATTAATATTAATGACTATTAGTATGATCATTATGTATATGAGGTAATGGTAAGGATTAGTATTTATATTAATATTAATATAAATATCATTTTATTGTTAGTATGTTGGTAATGTCTTATTTTAAATGCAAGTTTACGTAGCAGATTTTGATGTCAATACCTATGCTAAAGTGTTAGCGGGCTTAGTGTTAGTAGATAGTTAGGAATTTTTGTTTAACTTAATCTAAACTAAGTTAACATAGCCTAAGTAAAGACTAAGGCATGATTTTATGCGATATTTCTAAACCTATCAGAACACTTAACCTAAACTAGCCGAGACTTAGCAGAGTATAGTGGATTGTTATGGCGGGAAACTTGGCAATTCAAGGTGGCAAGTATTGGTATGCGAGCTATACCGAAAATGCCAAGTGTTGAGTTTTTTTGTGTGAGTGGGTTTTTTTGAGATTAGCTCGCAGTAATGAGCATTTATTGTATGTCTTATCTGTCATATTGCTTGGTGATGGATCACATTTTTGGTTTCAGTTCACCATTGATGAACTTCAGTTTGAAGAAAATAACGAACCCTCTGTTGAACGGGTTTCTCTACGAAATTCTGGGAAGTTGTTAACCATGAGGGAGATTCTTTAGTTTCACCAATTCATTTTATCTTCACGGCATTGCATACCTCATTTCTTCTGTCGATATCGTGGTTGCATTTTCTCTGAGTTTGTTGTGAGAATTAGTTGTGAGATTTTTTTTGTGAAGCACGGCTTTGAGGAGGACAAAGACTTCGTTTGCGAGTTGGGCAGGAAGCTCTACAAGCGGTCTTTTAGTGTTCACCCTCGCATTTTCTCAGGCAGGGCAATTTCTTAAACTCTCTCTTTCCTTGATTTCTTTGCTTAATCTGCATGATGTAAGGAAAATGTTAAAAAGTCTTTTGGAATAATTGTGTGAATGAAATTATTGCATGAAGAAAGTAACTGTGAAGGTGTAGTTGGATTGTAAACTTGTTTTCATATATCTACGGTCTCTATTATGAAGTTTCCCTTTATAATTAAACGTGGGTACTTGTCATCTTGAAACATAAAGAGATTTTTGTCATAGAAATATTGTGAAGAGTCATAGCTTCAGTGTGATGAGTCTCTGTTTATTTTGTGACCGTCTTGAGCTTCGTCCTGTAGCATTCTCTTTCATAATAAAAGTTCATTAATGGTTTTTGAAATAAGTCTTCTACGTCGTCTCTGGCTCATTTTCTTTATTGGTTTTAGTAGAATAAAAGGTTTGTTGAAAACCCATCTGCTAGTTTTGAGAAAAAGTGTTCAGAGGATTATTGGGTTGAATCTGTTACTATGGTTTCGGTTTTATGAGCTCAATGTTGTCTTATAGAAGTATTAGGGATAGTTTTATTCTCTATTCTTTTGAATAAGCCATTTATGGCTACAGTATAGTTATCATTATAAAGGAATTTCAAAGTTATGTTTCGTATGGCTTCGGCATTGACAGCATATTCCTTGGGTGAAGTACCTATTAGTCTTTTGGGTTTTCATTATCGACTTGTATTGTTATTCATCGGTTCAGGAAAAGAGTTCATATGGAATCATTTTGCGGTTTTGAGTTTATCAAATATAGAATGCATTATTGTTATCGTCAACAGTTTCTTCTAAATTTATAAGTAAGGTTTAGTTTTCAACAGCATCTATTACTAGTTGTTCGGTTGTTTTAGAAGGTCTCTATTTTTTGTGAGTCTTCTTATAAACAGTCAACTATGATGATATTGAGGTGAAGGGAAACAAAATGTTAGTTGAGTTCGTAGGTTGTAGTTGCATAAATTACATTTATTAAACTGTGGTCGGGTCTTTGTTTTGACTATAAATACAGTTGATTTCATAGCTTTTGTGAATAGTCGATTCTACTTGTAGCATTTAGTATGATTCTCTGCTTTATTGATGACTGTCGGTTTGTATATATATATTTATTAATGCATATATATATATATATATATATATATATATATATATATATATATATATATATATATATATATATATGCATCGATAGTAGACTGTCGACAGTTAGCAGTGCATATTTATATATATAGAGCAGCATAGTATAGTTGACTATATATATATATATATATGAATTAGATGTGTGTCGACAGAGTATTATAGAATAAATATAAATTCGATGGCATTATAGTTTCAGTTGTATAAATGATGTAATATTTTGGGTGTAAACTTAGAAATAAGATTAATTTAATTTGCTTTTGGTCTTTAGACTAAAAATACAATCTTACAATTTGGTAAATTCATTTTCTAATTCTGAATTACTGAGATGTATAATTATATGTTTAGTTTGTTTTCTTGCATTCTATGATAACGGTAAAATTGGAGATTTTACTTAGCACTCTGTAATGTTATGTATGAAGTTATATGACTATATGCATGCTAGAATACATGTATGTATATATATTGCCGTGATATATACATATATGTACGCTGTCATGAATATAGGGATATGAACGTATAGATAACAGTACAGAGTGTAAAGTCTGGAATGTTATGTATGAGGTTATATGACTATATGCATGCTAGAATACATGTATGTATATATATTGCCGTGATATATACATATATGTACACTATCGTGAATATAGAGATACAAACTTATAGATAACAGAACAGAGTATAAAGTATATATATAATCTGTTAAGATCAACAAACTATTTAACTGATATCTGTAATGAGTTTTGTGGAAGATTTCTGTATATTTCAGATGGAGTCTGTTTATGATTAGATTTATTTATAATCGTTGTAGATAAGATTCCAATGTGAATGAAATTGTTTATGGCATTTTGTATTGATGTTAATATGATGGAATAGATTATGGTTATAATTTTGTCAGAAGATTTGATACTTGGTTAAGTATAGAATGGTAATATGGAAACATGGTTTTATATGGATTTCCAGATTGTGGATTCAATTTTATTATTGATGCAATGGAGATAACTGTTTATTGAAATGGAATTCTGTAGTTCATTCTTTTCTATAGCAGTTAAATCATGTGTATTCTTAGATTATGCAAGTGTGATCCTTTAGATTGGGTGGCTATCATGAATCGAGTAACTTGTGGTGATAGAATTATTTTGTCGAATGCCCTCCGACACTAGTCTAGATCCTTATGGGAAAGTTCATGACAGTTATTTAATCAAGTGATAATGTTAAAATTCATGGGTTGGGTTTCATATAACAAAATAAGAACTTATGGTTTCACCTGACATATTGAATCTTACGAGTGGCTGAACGTAGGTTCTTATGTTGACACCCATGAACTACTGGATCATTTCCTTGACATAATTTGTGCGAGTTTATTTCTGCATAACTGTTTGTAAGAAATTAAGTGCTTGCTTTAATCTGGTTGAGAAAAGAAAATTGTACTTTCGGAATATCTGATATATGGATTACATGTTTATCATGCTATTACTATATCTAACATGCAGGTTTACTGAAGGTTTAAATAACTTGGACAATGTGACTAAGCCCTGTTGTGTTTGTCGACTGTGTTTGCTTATGATTTCAGGTTCTATATATATATGGTAGAAGGACTTGGAAGGATAGTCTGCCGATAGAACATTAGGGACTAGATGTAGTATGGTTCTTGGTTATTAAATGTATTTGAATTTGATTCAATCAGTTAGCAATCTGATTGTATTTGAATTTTTGTATTGTATTTGAATTAGAGTATATCCAAATACTCAGATGTAAATTATCAGATATGTAATAATGCAATAATAATACTTTTGGTATCTGGTTGTAAAGATTTTATGTAATGGATTAATATTCAAAAAAAAAAAAAAATTCGGTGTTTATTTGAGTTTTCGTTTCTTGTTAGATGGTTTGAGGTTGGGGTGTTACATTTGGTATCAGAGCCTAGGTTTAAACACTCAGGGCTCGAGGGATTATTAGGGTTTACATTATGCTTCCTATGAGAATTTTAATTAAATCTCTTTTATAGGAATTCAAGTATGCCTCCTGTTACTCGAGGAGCTCAGGGACAAGGAATCCCTGCCGATGCCGATGCAGGCAGAGGCAGAGGAGGACGTAGGGGTCCTGGTCGTGGTCAAGGTAGAGGACAGGGTTGCCAAGGAATGCTTGGTGATGAAAATCCTCAGGGTGAAGAACAAAGGGAAGCTCAGGCTGAAATTCTACAGCAAATTCTTGAACGGTTGGATGGGATTGAAGCTAGGAATAATATTCCTGGTGGGGGAGCAAATGCTCGGAATATACAGATTCCTAATGCTAACCAGGCTATAGCAGAGGATCCTGTTATCAGGACTCAGCTAAAAGATCTATCTAAGCTTAAAGGTCCATACTTTAATGGAACAGAAGCTGGTAATGAAGCAGAAGCTTGGCTTCTAAACATCGAGAGATGTTTTATTCTTCACGACTATCACACTAATGTGAAAGTTCATTGGACTGCAATGCAGTTAAGATCTTTTGCATCCATATGGTGGGATATGGAATTAGAACACCTTGGAATCCATATTTCTCAAGTCACTTGGGAATTGTTCTTAGAGAGATTCCGGGAAAGATTTATGTCTGAGTACTGGCAACAATCGAGGTTTGAGGAATTCTTTAGCATTTCACAAGGAAATACCATAGTGGAAATGTATGAAAGAAAGTTCTTTTAGTTAAAGAAATATTCCGGTTGGAATGAAGGTGATAAACCTTTGGTACAGCATTTTATCAGGGGTTTAAATCCTAAAATTGGTGAAGAAGTGAGAACTTTCAAACCAAAAACCATTAAGGAAGCTGCTGATCAGGCTAAGCTTACAGAAATGAAATATGGTTTTACAACCAAAAGCACTGTTATTTCACCAGTTCCAAGCAATAGCAAGAGTTATAAACCTTTTAAGGATGATTCTAAGGCAGCACAAAGGGGCTTTGCAAGTAAATCTCAAAAGAGAAAATTTGATAAATTTCCCAAAACAAACAAGAGCTTCAAGGTCCCTGAACTACCTAAGTCCTTTAAGCTTGCTCAAAGTGTGCAGCAGAGTTATGCACCACCACCAGCAAACTCCACACAAGATAAGAGCACCAAAAGAGGAGCAGAATGTTGGCATTGCAGGCAGTTGGGTCATCTACAATGGAATTGTCCTCTACGAGGTAACAATCAAGGCAGGTCAAAAGCATCAGATTCTGAGGCTACTATTGGAGATTCTGGTAGGAACCACCGTATCTTTGCTACTGTGGATCATAATCAAGCAAAACATCAAAACACGGTGATTGAGGCCAAAGGTAATTGTCAAGGTATGGAAATTTACATTTTATTTGACTCAAGTGCCACTGATTCTTTCATTTCTGCCAATTTGGTTAAGCAGTGTGATATTCCTGTGAGAAAGGCTGAGTTGGCATGGCAAGTTGAGTTAGCTTCTGGGTCTAAGGTAGAAACTGGGCTGATAGCTGTTGATTGTGAATTACAACTTAAGGCATTTACTACTACAGTAAACCTTAGGGTCATTCCTCTAGGAACCTATGATATTATATTAGGAATGGATTGGTTGAATCAGCATCAAGCCGTTATTGATTGCAGAGAAAAGGTTATTAGATGCATTGACGATTATGGAGCTAATAAATTCATAATAGGGATTAAGAGGCCTATTTTGATTAGAACAATTTGTATCAAACAACTTCAAAGGTGTTTGCGGAAAGGCTGCAAACTGTTTGCTATATCTGTTAATGATTTTTCTGAACCTATAGCATTTAATACCAGTTTAGACCATCCTTTGTTGAAGGAATTTTCAGATGTCTTTGTAACAGAAATTCTGGGTATTCCACCGAAGAGAGAGATAGATTTTAGAATTGATCTTATGCCTGGCACTGAACCTATTTCTAAGACTCCTTATCGTATGATGGTACAAGAGTTGGTAGAACTTAAGGTGCAACTTGAAGAACTTCTTGAGAAGGGGCTGATTAGACCAAGTGTCTCTCCTTGGGGTGCACCTGTTTTATTTGTTAAGAAGAAAGATGGATCACTTAGACTATGTATTGATTACAGGAAGTTAAATAAAGTTACCATCAAGAATAGGTATCCATTACCTAGAATTGGTGATTTATTTGATCAAGTGAAGGGTGTTAAAGTATATTCTAAAATTGATCTTAAATCTGGTTACCATCAGTTAAGAATTCAGGAAGCTGATATCCATAAGACAACATTTCGTACGAGGTATGGGCATTACGAATTCATAGTAGTACCTTTTGGTTTAACAAATGCACCTTCAGTTTTTATGAGTCTGATGCAGGGAGTTTTCAGAACTTTCCTAGATAAATTTGTAGTTGTCTTTTTGGATGACATACTGGTTTATTCTAACTCCTTGGAGGAGCATGAACAACATCTGAGACAAGTTTTTGAATTTCTCCAAAGGAATAAGCTATATGCTAATCCTAAGAAGTGCGAGTTTTTCAAATAAGAAATTAGTTATCTTGGACACATTATAACAGGAGATGGAATAGCTGTTGATCCAACTAAAATTAGAGCAATTGTAGAGTGGCCTGCACCTGCAAATGTGTCTGAAGTAAGGAGTTTTATGGGTCTAGCCAGTTACTATAGGAAGTTTGTAGCTAGTTTCTCAAAATAGCTCATCCCATCACTTCTCTTCAGAGAAAAGGTAAAAGATTTATCTAGTCGGATAAATGCAAAGAAGCATTTCAGCATTTGAAAGAATGTTTGACTAGTGCACCTGTGTTGGCTATACCTGATCCCTGTAAAGAGTTTGTGGTTTGCACGGATGCCTCTTTAGATGGATTAGGAGTAGTTTTAATGCAGGATGGCACGGTTATTGCTTTTGAATCTAGAAAACTTAAGGATCATGAGATAAATTATCCTACTCACAATTTGGAACTTGCTGCAGTGATGCATGCATTGACTAAATGGCGGTATTTTCTCCTTGGACAGCATTTTGAATTACATACTGATCACATAAGTCTTCAATATCTGTTCACACAACCCAATCTGAATGCACGGCAATGCAGATGGATGGAGTTTCTGTGTGAATATGATTTTGAAGTAAAATATGTGCAGGGTAAAGAGAATAAGGTGGCTGATGCACTTAGCAGAAGACGTCATGAACTTTCTTCATTAACTCTTACGGTTGATTTGAAAGAAAGAATATTAGAAAACTTGAATGCTGATCCTTGGTTTTTAGATGTCAAAGCTGTTTTAGATAATGGCAGTATTTTGGAAGGCAGGTTTGAAGGATACTCAATCAGCACTGATGGATTGCTGACCTTTAGAGGAGGTATCTATATTCCTGAAGTTGGAGAATTGCGTAATCTGGTTATGGCTGAAGCTCATAAGGCTCCCTATTCAGCACATCCTGGTGTTAAGAAGATGAATGCTGATCTTAAACAACATTATTATTGGCCAGGTATGAAGAGGGACATTGCAGATTTTGTAGTTAGATGTCTAGAATGTCAAAGGGTGAAAGCTAAACATCAGCATCCTGCTGGTTTACTTCAGTCTCATAGTGTGCCTGAATGGAAATGGGATACCATTTCCATTGATTTCATCGTAGGATTACCATTTTCAGCAAGGCAGCATGATTCAATCATGGTTGTAGTTGACAGGTTAACCAAAGTTGCGCATTTTATTCCTGTGAGATCTTCTTATAATGCTGCATCTGTAGCGCGTATTTATATGGAACAAGTAGTAAGACTGCATGGGATTCCAAAGAAGATCATATCAGATAGGGACCCAGTTTTCACATCTTCACTTTGGAGGTCTATGCAGCATGAACTCGGTACTCAGCTGAATTTTAGCTCAGCATATCATCCTGAGACTGACGGACAAACTGAGCGTGTAAATCAGATTCTAGAAGACATGCTCAGGATGTACGTCATGGATAGACAGAACAAATGGGAAGAATTCTTGCATTTGGTTGAATTTGCTTATAATAATGGTTATCACAGCTCGATAGGTATGGCTCCTTTCCAAGCTTTATATGGGAGACCTTGTAGAACACCCCTAAGCTGGGATAATTTAGAAGACAGAATACTCCTAGGTCCTAAAATGCTCCAAGATCTAGAACAGCAAGTGAAACGAATCAGGGAACACCTTTTTACAGCACAAGATAGACAGAAAAAGTATGCAGATTTGCATAGGATTGAGCGTCAGTTTGTGATTGGGGACAAAGTTTTTCTACGGGTGAGACCCCGTAAAATTCCTATTAGATATGGTAAGGGTTCCAAATTGTCTCCACATTTTGTGGGACCATTTGAAATCTTGGAACGTATTGGTCCAGTTGCTTACAGACTTGCTTTGCCTCCCAGTCTATCTCGAATCCATGATGTCTTTCATGTGTCTGTTTTAAGGAAATACATACCTGATATCACTCATGTTCTTAATTGGAATGCGTTACAGGTAATGGATGGCCAATTGATGCTAGAACCAGTGCGAATCATCCAGCAAAGAGAGCTAAATCTCAGAGGTCGCAAGGTGGAATAGGTAAAAGTATTATGGGATCTTGAAGATGAAACTTCTGCAACATGGGAAGATGCAGGGGCAATGAAAATTTCTCATCCTCATTTATTCTCAGGCTTCCAGGAGTAAGCCTATGCTGGTGGGGAAGGGTGTCATGCCCTGACAGTCTTGGACTTGATCCTTAGAACTCTGAGATTAGTTTAGATTTTCTGGATGGTTTGTTACTTGTTTTGGAACATGTTTCGGTTGAACAATTTGTTATCTCGCATCGTTAATATGCTTTTTAAACTCTTGGAGGATTCAGAGTTCACTAAGTCTAATTCTCAGAATAATGGTCTAAGCATTTCAGTATTGTGTTATATCAGAATTTTGTCTTTTGAATCGGTTCAGATTCAGAATCCTGTAGTAAGAAATATTTCAGAAAGACTTTTCAGCTTTCAAGTTTATTTGCAATAGTTTTAGTTCCATTTTATGTGTGTATGTTTCAGAATGGGTTGGTGACAGGAATAATGATTCAGATATGTTCATTGATCAATTTGTATATATATATATTTGTTATAACATTTCATTTGTATAAATTGGTGTACCCTAATATGAAATAATTATATGTGTATGTTTATATATATATATACATATAGTTGATTCTATATACGTATATATGTTTATATTAATGAATGATTATAATTATACGTATATTATTAATGATTGTTATTGATGTTAATTTTCTATATGAAAGAAATTATAATAGTAATTAATATTAATATTAAGATAAATATTAATATTAATATTAATGACTATTAGTATGATCATTATGTATATGAGGTAATGGTAAGGATTAGTATTTATATTAATATTAATATAAATATCATTTTATTGTTAGTATGTTGGTAATGTCTTATTTTAAATGCAAGTTTACTTAGCAGATTTTGATGTCAATACTTATGCTAAAGTGTTAGCGGGCTTAGTGTTAGTAGATAGTTAGGAAGTTTTGTTTAACTTAATCTAAACTAAGTTAACCTAGCCTAAGTAAAGACTAAGGCATGATTTTATGCGATATTTCTAAACCTATCAGAACACTTAACCTAAACTAGCCGAGACTTAGCAGAGTATAGTGGATTGTTATGGCGGGAAACTTGGCAATTCAAGGCGGTAGGTATTGGTATGTGAGCTATACCGAAAATGCCAAGTGTTGAGTTTTTTTGTGTGAGTGGGTTTTTTTGAGATTAGCTCGCAGTAATGATCATTTATTGTATGGCTTATCTATCATATTGCTTGGTGATGGATCGCATTTTTGGTTTCAGTTCACCATTGATGAACTTGAGTTTGAAGAAAATAACGAACCCTCTGTTGAACGGGTTTCTCTACGAAATTCTGGGAAGTTGTTAACCATGAGGGAGATTCTTTAGTTTCACCAGTTCATTTTATCTTCACGGCATTGCATACCTCATTTCTTCTGTCGATATCGTGGTTGCATTTTCTCTGAGTTTGTTGTGAGAATTAGTTGTGAGATTTTTTTTGTGAAGCACGGCTTTGAGGAGGACAAAGACTTCATTTGCAAGTTGGGCAGGAAGCTCTACAAGCGGTCTTTTAGTGTTCACCCTCGCATTTTCTCAGGCAGCGGCAATTTCTTAAACTCTCTCTTTCCTTGATTTCTTTGCTTAATCTGCATGATGTAAGGAAAATGTTAAAAAGTCTTTTGGAATAGTTGTGTGAATGAAATTATTGCATGAAGAAAGTAACTGTGAAGGTGTAGTTGGATTGTAAACTTGTTTTCATATATCTACGGTCTCTGTTATGAAGTTTCCCTTTATAATTAAACATGGGTACTTGTGATCTTGAAACATAAAGAGATTTCTGTCATAGAAATACTGTGAAGAGTCATAGCTTCAGTGTGATGAGTCTCTGTTTATTTTGTGACCGTCTTGAGCTTCATCCTGTAGCATTCTCTTTCATAATAAAAGTTCATTAAGGGTTTGTGAAATAAGTCTTCTACGTCGTCTCTGGCTCATTTTCTTTATTGGTTTTAGTAGAATAAAAGGTTTGTTGAAAACCCATCTGCTAGTTTTGAGAAAAAGTGTTCAGAGGATTATTGGGTTGAATCTGTTACTATGGTTTCAATTTTATGAGCTCAATGTTGTCTTATAGAAGTATTAGGGATAGTTTTATTCTCTATTCTTTTGAATAAGCCATTTATGGCTATAGTATAGTTATCATTATAAAGGAATTTCGAAGTTATGTTTCGTATGGCTTCGGCATTGATAGCATATTCCTTGGGTGAAGTACCTGTTAGTCTTTTGGGTTTTCATTATTGACTTGTATTGTTATTCATCGGTTCAGGAAAAGAGTTCATATGGAATCATTTTGCGGTTTTGAGTTTATCAAATATAGAATGCATTATTGTTATCGTCAACAGTTTCTTCTAAATTTATAAGTAAGGTTTAGTTTTCAACAGCATCTATTACTAGTTGTTCGGTTGTTTTAGAAGGTCTCTGTTTTTTGTGAGTCTTCTTATAAACAGTCAACTGTGATGATATTGAGGTGAAGGGAAACAAAATGTTAGTTGAGTTCGTGGGTTGTAGTTGCATAAATTACATTTATTAAACTCTGGTCGGGTCTTTGTTTTGACTATAAATACAGTTGATTTCATAGCTTTTGTGAATAGTCGATTCTACTTGTAGCATTTAGTATGATTCTCTGCTTTATTAATGACTGTCGGTTTGTATATATATATTTATTAATGCATATATATATATATGCATCGACAGTAGAATGTCGACAGTTAGCAGTTCATATTTATATATATAGAGCAGCATAGTATAGTTGACTATATATATATATATATGAATTAGATGTGTGTCGACAGAGTATTATAGACTAAATATAAATTCGATGGCATTATAGTTTCAGTTGTAGAAATGATGTAATATTTTGGGTGTAAACTTAGAAATAAGATTAATTTAATTTTCTTTTGGTCTTTAGACTGAAAATACAATCTTACAATTTGGTAAATTCATTTTCTAATTCTGAATTACTGAGATGTATAATTATATGTTTAGTTTGTTTTCTTGCATTCTATGATAACGGTAAAATTGGAGATTTTACTTAGCACTCTGTAATGTTATGTATGAAGTTATATGACTATATGCATGCTAGAATACATGTATGTATATATATTGCCGTGATATATACGTATATGTACGCTGTCATGAATATAGGGATATGAACGTATAGATAACAGTACAGAGTGTAAAGTTTGGAATGTTATGTATGAGGTTATATGACTATATGCATGCTAGAATACATGTATGTATATATATTGCCATGATATATACATATATGTATGCTTTCGTGAATATAGAGATAGGAACTTATAGATAACATAACAGAGTATAAAGTATATATATAATCTGTTAAGATCAACAAACTATTTAACTGATATCTGTAATGAGTTTTGTGGAAGATTTCTGTATATTTCAGATGGAGTCTGTTTATGATTAGATTTATTTATAATCGTTGTAGATAAGATTCCAATGTGAATGAAATTATTTATGGCATTTTGTATTGATGTTAATATGATGGAATAGATTATGGTTATAATTTTGTCAGAAGATTTGATACTTGGTTAAGTAGAGAATGGTAATATGGAAACATGGTTTTATATGGATTTCCAGATTGTGGATTCAATTTTATTATTGATGCAATGGAGATAACTGTTTATTGAAATGGAATTCTGTAGTTCATTCTTTTCTATAGCAGTTAAATCATGTGTATTCTTAGATTATGCAAGTGTGATCCTTTAGATTGGGTGGCTGTCATGAATCGAGTAACTTGTGGTGATAGAATTATTTTGTCGGATGCCCTCCGACACTAGTCTAGATCCTTATGGGAAAGTTCATGACAGTTATTTAATCAAGTGATAATGTTAAAATTCATGGGTTGGGTTTCATATAACAAAATAAGAACTTATGGTTTCACCTGACATATTGAATCTTACGAGTGGCTGAACGTAGGTTCTTATGTTGACACCCATGAACTACTGGATCATTTCCTTGACATAATCTGTGCGAGTTTATTTCTGCATAACTGTTTGTAAGAAATTAAGTGCTTGCTTTAATCTGGTTGAGAAAAGAAAATTGTACTTTCGGAATATCTAATATATGGATTACATGTTTATCATGCTATTACTATATCTAACATGCAAGTTTACTGAAGGTTTAAATAACTTGGACAATGTGACTAAGCGCTGTTGTGTTTGTCGACTGTGTTTGCTTATGATTTCAAGTTCTATATATATATGGTAGAAGGACTTGGAAGGATAGTCTGCCGATAGAACATTAGGGACTAGATGTAGTATGGTTCTTGGTTATTAAATGTATTTGAATTTGATTCAATCAGTTAGCAATCTAATTGTATTTGAATTAGAGTATATCCAAATACTCAGATGTAAATTATCAGATATGTAATAATGCAATAATAATACTTTTGGTATCTGGTTGTAAAGATTTTATATAATGGATTAATATTCAAAAAAAAAAAAAATTTCGGTGTTTATTTGAGTTTTTCGTTTCTTGTTAGATGGTTTGAGGTTGGGGTGTTACAATGATGTTATAGGGTTTCAAAAAAAAAGGAATCTATAGAGTACACTTGAATCAAGGGAATCAAAGGCATGGATGCAAAACCACTATCCTTCCTAGCCCAAAAAGGGTGTAGTAGAGTAGACTAGTCTTTCCCTGGAACTCCCAATTGTTTTAAGAGGAGAAGAAATAATGAGAGGAATTGTAAGGATGATGGAGAAAATTAAAGCCCATTCCACCCTCACAACAAAAATATTAAATAATAAATTATACATTCATAGTAAAAATGAAAATAAAAGTAGCAGGCTTGTTGAAACTTGTCTCACCTACACTCTCGGGGGTAACAACTTCCAACTCATTCTCAATGTAATGCCCAAAAAATAGAGCAAAACACAACTACAATTTTTTTTAAAAACCTACTAACCAACTACTAACATACTACATTCGCAACCAAGAAGTGAAATATTAGGTGGAACAAGACTGTACATGCACGTAAAATGGTGCAAAGAGAGAATGGAAGACTGGATCAAATGAAGTGTCTAGAAACACTACAAGGGTCAAATCCTATAAGTTTGACCAAGTTTGACCAAAGGTCAAACTTCATCGATCAACTCAAAAACTTACTACAATGTCCCCTATGTCTACTAGGCTCGACCAACATGCAAATCAAGACAATTGACTAAAGTCAACTAGAGTTGACCAAAAAGTCAACCATGCACCGTACATGAAAAACTAGGTAAAAGGGTGCATAAAATGATAGTAGGGAATGCATGTGCTAAAAAACCTAGCCATTCATCTTAGGTGTGACCAAGGGTTGACCAAGAGTCAACTTGGTGAGGAAAAAAAGTTCTTCGACACCATAAATGCTTTATAAATTAGGGGTCAACACTAGGATCAATTAATATTAATCTAATAAAAAATAACCTATATTAAAATCTTATTAGATAATTTATTAAAAGCATTAATACTTACTTTATTTTTTAATAAAGCACAATTAAATAACTTTAATCAAAAGGGTCTCAAGACTAATTTATATAATCTAATTCAATCAAATTAATAAGACCAATCGACTAAGTACTCATGATAGAATTTAATTTAATGTTTATTAAGTCCTCTAAACAATCAAATTTACTTCTAGAATTTCCTAGAAGAAGAAATCAAACTTCTAGATTAATCTAGAATTAATAGATGCAAAATTAAATAAATAATTAATAGTTGCTCGAAGTCCAAAGGAAAACTTCAACTAGTCTAGTCAATAATCTCAAGTATCAATTAATTTTTTTTTTGTTTTGGAATCCATATTACTAAGCTATTGACTAAATCTAATCTACACTCTTCTAGACTATTTAAGAAAATAAGTCAACATAAACAATAATAGGTTAAAATTGAATAATTTTGGTATCCCTTGTTATTTAAATCACTATAATTGTTACCCCCTATCATATAAATACCTCTCAAAATGAGAGTGTTAGATTGGGTTGAACAACCCTTAGGATTAGTTTATTGATCAATTAATTTAGTCAATTTATTTTATTATCCTATGTATTATTATTTTTAACACACTTTATTATTAATTTTTTACCCATACCCTGCACAGGTGTTCTTGCAAGGATGAAGTCTGGTCCGAATGGAGGTAGACGTCTCGGAGCACTTCTGCAGTAGGGGGGGAGTGTGCAGGTTTCCAGATACCCTTTCCCCCACTATGGATTCCATAGTGGGAAGCCAAGACGGCCGAGGCCGAGCCCGTGCTTCCACTGGGGCATCCATAGTGGGGTGGCGTCGAGGCCCCTTGTGGCTGCTGAGAGTGGAGTCAGGCATGGGTTTTCCCCACCCGCACTCCAAACCCTCGCACATCCTATTCTTTTACAAAAATATTTGTTTGCTATTTTTTTAATACATAATTTAATAAAAATAAACATTTAGTTTTAGTATTCTTATATATAT